>VDFB02000017.1:291454414-291477998 GCA_007258455.2 Sequoia sempervirens
AACAATTTTTTAAAGATGGATATTCTAATGACTGATAGTGAATGTGAAAGTGAAGAAGAGCAAAAAATGATGAAGTGTGTTAAGTTAGTCTATTGAGCATCACCAGAACTGCATCAACACTTGTTAGGTACACTCTTTTCAGTTCATTATGGCTGTGAATCCCAATTTTGTTTTGTAAATCTTTTTGTAGG
Source organism: Sequoia sempervirens (assembly GCA_007258455.2). Lineage (NCBI taxonomy): Eukaryota > Viridiplantae > Streptophyta > Pinopsida > Cupressales > Cupressaceae > Sequoia > Sequoia sempervirens. The sequence goes on from VDFB02000017.1 coordinate 291,454,606, forward strand.
AAATGAGCCTCCTTGTAAGTAGTGAGCTTTTTATTATCAGATAAAATTGAGTCCTCAAGTGATCCCTTAGCGTGACACTATACATTTTGCGGAACTACTGTATTAAAGTTAAATCCTCACCATGGTTTCCATATTGTTTCCACGTAAGTTAGTGTTCCCATGTATTTGATTTTACTTTCTGTTATCTGCATTTCATGTTCATACCTAATAACAGAGCAATGTGGTTGTGAAGCTAATAAGTATTTAAAGTTTTGAATTTGAATTTGGTCACAACTGATTCACCCCCCCTTCTCAGTTGGCCTGTGCCTTTTAAAAAGGTGACGATCGTGTTTGAGGATGTTTGGAGGATTCTTTGCATCTGTATTCATGACGATCTTGTGATATATGATATTCAAAAGGGTACCTTTTCCATGCAATGAGTCCTTGGTGTTTGATGACTATAGGTGGAAAAATCAAAGATAGACTTGTCTCAGTTCGTTGACGATGTTGATCTGATATCAATGGTCTTAGCTAGCTTGATCATGGGGCTTGTGCCCAATCATAGAGGTAGACATTTTCCTATTGGTCAAGGCATCTGCATTGAGCAGATGATGGAGCATGGTACACGATATGTGTGGGTCCCATGTCTTTTAGCACACTTGTATAAAGACATGCATGAGGTTGATTATTGTGGAGGTAGTTCCATCTCCACCTACATGATACTATTGCATGTATGAGTTTGGGAGAATATCCCAATGAGGAGGCCAGATAGTGTTATGGATCAAGATCTTGAGGATCCATTTTCTTATAGATATTTATATTTCATGCATTACACCTGGCTTGACAGGTTACTTTACTGGTGATGCATTTTTGATGATATGCCTGTGTTCATTTGGAGGCCTTGGCTAGGTTGTGAGGCCTGGTACGATGACATGGAGAAACTTCCATTTTTCTAATAGACCTGATGGATTATAGGCCATGTGGATTCTTTTCTTGAGTGATACTTACCTGATCGGGTTCTCCATCAGTTCGGAGAGAGACAAACCCGTTTCACAGATGATTATGATGCATAGTTCAAGTAGACAACCTAAGAGGTTAGGGTGTGGGGGCCACAAGCTTATTCTACTAATGTTGTTGCAGATTTTCAGTGACTTACCCCATTTGGATGGGGTTGGGCAATGGGTCTCGCAGATCCATGGATGACTCAGGATTATGATTAGTGATGGGCTTGTTGTATTCCCTTACAATTTATAGATCCTACTGGCACTAGTCTAGTCATGGGATAGGTCCAGAGAGTGGATGGCATTATAGGGAGGAGAGGGGACCATTGGAGGTTGTGTATCACCATTGAGTAGCTAGACAAAGTAGGGCATGATGGGTATTAAGGTGATCAACAACATCAAGATCAACCTCATAAGAACCAATAGGCACCACAGGGTCCTCTTCCTCAGATGGATGCAACAGCAGTAGCGCATATAGCCCAGTTGACTATGGGCACGGATGTTGAGGTTATTGAGAGGGATGAGAAGATTATGCAAAGGCAGGATGTCGAGGGTTAGGTTGTCATTCTTACTATAGAGCGAGATGGTATATATGTATTGTTTTGTATATTTGGATATCACACATGATACTTGATGATGTATATGACATTATTATTTTTGATAATATATGATATATACCATGTTTTGATGTGGCTTATTATGTGTTTATGAGATACTTTATGGATGATTGTGAATGCTTATATGTGTTTTTGATTTATGATATGTTCATATTTTTGTACTTTTCTGATGTATGTATATGATATGGATGGATATATGATTTATATATCCATGCGATGGATGATGATATATAGTGTTTTTCATTTTATCATGGTCATGATATGTACTGATGAAATTGTGGGTACATGATGCATGTGGTACTAATGATATTGTGATGTAGTATCGAGCTGTTAGTTTAGAAGAAGTGTTTGTATGATTTAGAGATGGATAGAAAATTGATGTTGTTAGTAATTGATGAGTTTTCTTTTGATTTCATAGAGACTTCGTATTTTTACCAATCCTTATTGATGTAGCAAAAACAAATGATGCACGAGGGTATTAATGACCAAGGTGCTTTGTATTTATCATGTGGAATTTGACTCTATAAACAAAGAATATTCTTTCTCATACCAAACATACAAAAACCTTGTTAGAGTGTATGAGTGAGAAATTTCAAAAACATTTTGGACTAGTTACACAAAGAGGTATGGAGTACCTAACATGCACGTGCTACATGAATTGTCTCAAAACTAATTCCACACATAGAACAAAGAAAGTATTTTCCGTGGTAGTATCACAAAAATATCTAACAAATAGAACAAACAAAAATCAATGATCAATATCTCCATTCCTTCCTCTCTAAATCCTTATGGATATCCTCAAGAGATCTTGGGAATGTGACATTGAGATAAATCAAAAAGATAAGATCATAAAAGGATAAACAATGTTGTAGTATCACTTGTCATAGTTGTTTGATGTTTTAGGATGTTATCCGTTAGTGATATCTATTGTAAGAAGATTTTATCCTTTAAGACATATGTTAGGATGTTGATGATGAATTATCGATAGGTAAGTAGTTATTACTTTAGGCATTGTTTCATCTTGATAGTGATCCAGTCGTTTCAATTTTTAATTTGGAAGTTTTGATTTTGATGTTTGTTTTGTTTGTCGATTGCTTTCTCAAAGGTTGAAGGAGATGATTGTTTATTATGAATGGAAATTTATTGTGGATAGGTGACAATGGAGATAGGACCTTTTATGATTTTTTGATTTATTTGATACTATTTTTGTTGTATTTATGAGATTTAGAAACAAATAGGGGGACCTAAAGGGACCGACCTAGTTCCTTAGGGGTTGATCAAAGATTAGCCTTGCCTACATGACGAACGCATAGGCATCATAGTTCAACTTATTGAGTGACACTATTTTGGAGTTTTCTAACTTTTATGAATGTTTTAGATTTTGAGAATTTATTTGGGTGTTTTTGTTTATTTTGGGGACTACCCTATGGCATCGAGGGCTCATAAGTGATGGCCTTGCCTATGTTGTACTCTTAGAGGCTCATAGTTCACTTATTTTGTGACTCAATTACAACTCATCCAGAGGCGACCTACAATGTTTATGGGATTTTCGATGTTTTGACTTTGTTTTGATTTTGCTTGTTTTCTTGATGTTTTTGATTTTTGTTATTTTCTAGATGTTTTTGATTTTTGATATTTTTTGGATGTTTTTGATTTTTGATAGTTTTCAATAGTCATGGGGTGTACAAGGATCCAATCCACTACCATTTTTAGGAATTTTCCCCCAGTTTGGGACAAGATTACGTTCATTAGGGTATATGGATGAAGATGGTGTAATAGGGTTCAACAATTGATCAGTTATCAAGGCATGGTTGGATACATGTTTTATTATGGGACGAATTGGGTGGATACTTTAGATAGTTCTAATAGATAAAGATGCATGTTTTATTCGAATGTAGCACCTGTTTACCATGTTCTCACTATGGTACCTATCCTAGAAGTGCCACAAAGTGGTTTTTACTTAGAGGATGTTTTATTTCTCTTTACAATTGTTTTATTTCTCTTTACTATTTTTCTTTCTTTCTTTTTTCTTTTTTTTTTTTCTTTTTTTCTTGGGATATTTTGATGCGCCCAACTATAAAAACTTTTGAGATGGTTGTTATTCAGTGGTTCAACTAAAGGTTCTCCTTCAAGAGTAGCCAACTGATATGCTCCCAAGCCATAACTTGCTATTATAATGAAAGGACCTAACCAGTTTGGTTCAAAATTCCCCTTCCCATCTTGATTTAGCTAGATCTTCTGATTCTCTTTCAGTACCAAGTCACCAACCTGAAAGCTTTTGTTCTTGATCTTTTTGTTGTAGCTTCATTTGAGCCAATTTTGATAAACTTGGAGATGGTTAAATGCGCTCAAACATATTTCATCTAGAAGCTCTAGTTCATTAAGTCTAGACACCTAATATTCCTCATTGTTGACAGTGCCTTTAAGGGATACTTGTAGAAATGGGATCTCAACTTCTATAGGTAGGATTGCTTTAGATTCATAGACCAAAGAAAAAGGTGTGGCACTCATAGGTGTGCGAATTCTAGTTTGGTAAGCCCATAAGGTTGGATTTAGCTGCAAATGCCAATCACAATTAGCATCATTAATAGTCTTTTTCAATATATTTAGAATGGTTTTATTGGATGCTTCAGCCTGACCATTTCCTTGATCATAGTATGGGGTTGGGAATTGGTTTTGGATAGAAAATTTTGAACAAAGTTCATTAAAATATTGGTTCTTGAATGGGGTTTCATTATCTGTTATGATGGTTTGCAAAATTCCATATCGGCATATTAAATAATTCAAGATTAACTTGGATATCTTTTTCCTTGTGATGTAGGTTAGAGGAATAGCCTCTATCCACTTTTAATAGTATTATGATGCATCTATAATGAATTTATTCCCATTGGATGAAGCGGAAGAGATCTTTCTTATCAAGTCTAGTCCCACTACAAGAAAGGCCATGGTGTTGTTATAGGTCATAGCTCCTATGCCAGAGCGTGAACAAGATCACTATGATGTGGAAATTCATAACATTTCCTTGAGTAATGAATGGATTCCTACTCCATTGAGGGTCAATAATACCTTGTTCTTAGCAACTTTTGTACTAGATTAGGTCCACTAGTGTGAGACCCACAAATACCTTTGTGTAATTCTTGTAAAGAAGTTTGTTCTTCTTCCATGTTGAGACATCAAAGTAATGTACCATCTATACTTCATCTATATAGGTTATCTCCTAATATTGTGAATCGAGATGTTCTACGAACAATGTTTTCTTTTGGTTTATCATTAAGTCAAGGCATATGATCCCATGCTAGATATAGGAAAACGTATCTTGGTACCAAGGCGAGTTAGGACCAAGAACATCATAAACATGTTTTGATTTCAGGATATCAAATTCCATATAAGTAGTTGCTCCATGAGGAATTAATATTTTGGAATGTTTTGGGGAATGTTGAGGAGTGAGATATTGTTTCCATAGCATCAACTGCTTTGTTGTTGATTCTGGGAACCTATTTAAAGGTGATGATGATAAAGCATTTTTTGAAACTATCCACCATTATTTTTTATGGTATTATCTTGTCATCCTTTATCTGGTACTCATCATTTACCTACCTTATTATTAGATAGGAGTCTCCATAGACTTGTAGTTCCCTTATCTTCCATTCTATAGCCATTTTTAGTCCCGTGATGAGTGCTTCATATTCAAAAATTTTGTTAGTACATGGAAAGGAAATCCTGTAATCCTTGGCTATACTATCTCCATACGGTGTGAGAAATAGGATACTAGCCCCTGAGCCATGTTAAGTGTGGGACCCGTCAACGTACAAGGTCCAATAGCTTAAATGATCAGCTAGAAGTATGCTTTCATCTGAAAATTCTAACACTAAAGGTTGATGACCCTCCATAGGTGCATATGCTATTACATGTCCCTTTATGGATTTTCTATCAATGTATTCTATATCAAATTCACTAAGTATCATTACCCACTTAGCGATCCTCCCAGTTAGAGCTACCTTTACCAATAGATACTTTAAGGGATCCAATTTTCATATCAGTTTTACTTGCCTATTTAATATGTAGTGTCTCAGCTTATATCCTACAAAAATGAAATATAGACACACTCTTTCTATGGGTGAATAGTTTAATTCATAGCCCACCAGTGTTTGGCTGATATAGTATACTACTCTTTCCTTGTTTTGATTATCTAGTTGTGCTAGCAAAGCTCCTAATGTTTCCAGTGTTGTAGATACATACATGATCATTGGCTTATCCTGAATTGGAGTCATTAGTACTAGAGGAGTGAGAAAATAATCCTTGACCTATTGGAAATATTTATCACATCTACCATCCCATTTGAATGTTATGTTTTTATGTAAACAATGGGTGAATGAATGACACTTGTCTGCAAACTATGTAATGAACCTCTTGATGGATTTTAGCTTACCTTGTAGACTTCAGAGTTGTTTTAATGTTTTTGGGGGAGGTATTTCTAATATAGCTTTTACCTTGGTGGGATCTATCTCGATGCCTCTTATTGATACTATGTAACCCAATAGTTTTCTAGATATCATGCCGAATATGTACTTCTTTGGGTTGAGACATAGGTTGTGTTCTTCTAGCCTATCAAATACATTTGCTAGGTTAGCTAGATGATCTTTCCTTTTGATTATTTTTCCAATATGTTGTACACATAATCCTCCATGGTAATGTACAACATATCATGGAAGATGGTGGTCATTGCTTGTTGGGAGATTTCCCCTACATTCTTTAAACTAAATGGCATGACGTTCCAACAAAAGGTTCCCCATGCACATGTGAAATCCATTTTATGTTGGTCTTCGAGGGATATCTTTATTTGATTGTATCCAGAGAAACCATCCATTAGTGATAGCATTTCATGTCCCGAAGTTAGGTCTACAATCATGCCGATGTTGGATAGAGGGAAGTCATCCTTCAAGCATGCTTCGTTGAGATCCCTAAAATTTGTGCAGATCCTTATGCCCCCAGTGGGATTTGATATAGGTACAAGATTAGATACCCATTCAATATAGTCGATGGGTCTAATGAAGCCTACGTTTAGTAGTTTCTAAAGTTCTACTTTGACCAAGAGTGATATTTTTGGATGCATTTGTTTGATGGGTTTAGCTCCAGGGAACACTATTAGGTGATGTGCTACTAATGCTAGATCTAGCCCTGGCATGTTTTCATATGTCCATACAAATTTGATTTTGTATTCATTAATGAATGCCGCAAATTTTACCTTCTCTTCTGGATCTAATGAAGCTGCATGATATGTTATTTTTTTATCTCTCTATTGTGTCGACATTGATAGGTTCTAAACCTTCAACCAAGAGTGTCAATTTTTCCTAATATTTTATAATAGGGAGATTGAATCCTCCATCTTTGGGTACCTTAGAGAGGTTTTCACCCTTAGATGCATCCTTTGTTTTTCTCTTTTCTTGATCCGATAAAGACACATTGCGGTTTTCCTTAGGGGACCTCTTTTTTATTTTCAAAAATTTTGGTTTATTTTTATGACTGGAGGATGCAATCTCCCCTCCAAAATATGCTCTTTGATCAAGATCCATCAGAAATCCTACCTTATGATCTCCTCAGGGTATATCTGTTCGTAGTCCCATGAACTCTGCAATAGCCTCATCATTCTGGAATGAGCCCAAAATAGGTGTATGATGTTGTTGGTCCTAGTCTATTAATTGTGGGTATATCAAGGGTATTTTGTCATTGGTCCACAAAGCTTATGGAGGTTGTAGCTAGGGTATGGATATAAAATTTATCAAGGATCCATAGGGTTTCTAGGTTGTAATCACTAGAGACACAAGAATCCCATTCATATTCATTGAAATTTGTTTTGATGTAGTCCTCTTCAAATGTGGGTTCAATAGTGATGGTATTGATGTTAAGGTTTTGAATATGTTTTGGATATACAAGTAGTCATCTAGACATTCACAATTATTTGATGTATCAACACTAATAGAAGGAGATCCCTCCTGATAAGAGGTGCTTTTGATGTTGGGATGATCATGGCTAATGAACCATGACCTAGTCCAAGATTCTTCAGGTGCCTTTCTATAATAACCGATTCTCTTCTACCTTGTCCATGTAACCCAAGGCCCTCTTTTCCAATGAACCCCATGATCTTTAACATTTGATATCCTTTACTTTTTTGATCAATAAGAAGGGGAGGTAGTGGTTTTTCCCATCCTTCTTTATAAATCCATGAAGATAGGTCTTCTTCAAACACTTCTTCATCTTGCATGTCTTCCCACTTGGTAAAAATGGTAGGTTTGACATCCATTGTAACAACTTGAACATGCCTAATCTCTTTCAGTCCTCCATAAGTCTTTGGTGTTGGGGGAAGCTTTCTGATGCAAAAGGATTGGTTGAAGTGGTATTCCCTACAACCCTTGTCAAGAACATGGACATTGAGATTGGGTTTAGGTGGTTTAGTTGATGAAGGTGTAGTGGAGGATGAAGGTAGTGATGTTGGTTCAACATATAAAAAAGAGTGAAAAGATATATCATTGTTGAGTATTTGGAGAATATTTTTGTACTTCTCTTCCAATTTGGCACAGTAATGAAATTTTTTTAGGTCATAATATATGGTGACCTCCTTATCATTATAAGGAAATTTCAAGCACTGATGGAATGTTGAAGGGACTGCTTTTAAGGCATGGATCCATGGTTGACCCAAGAGAAGGTTGTATGGAAGCTCAAAATCTAGTACTTGACATGTCTCTGCTATTGCTGGTCCTATCTGAATAGGGAGTTTAATTGTTCCTTTTGAATTTATTTCCATATCATCATAAGCTATGATGGTGATACTTTTATTTTTATTTGTTATTTCACTAGAATATCCCAGTTGTTTCACTAATTTTAGTGTAAAAATGTTTAAACCTACATCATTATCTATTAGTACTCTTTTGACATTGTGTTTATGAACACATACTTCTAGATAGAGAGCTTGATTAAAAGATCGTTGTGGAAGGTATTTCTCTAAAAATACCAAATGATGGGTGGAGGTGATATTGCCAACCATGGCTTGAAATTGATCAACGTTAAGGTTGATAAGGACTAAAGTTTCAACAAGAGCTTTCTCCAAGATTTCCTTATGTGCTAGTGACCATTTCAAAAGCTCGAGGATGGAGATTAAGGCATGAGTTTTCTTTAGTTATTCCACAATATTGTAGTCACTTGATGGATTACTTGTGGCTTTTACTTGGGGTGAGGCTCCTTGGATTGTAACTCTTCCCCTTTGTGTAGCTATATTACACTCAGGATCTCTTCCTAGTATGGTTACCACATGGATGGTATGGTTGTCATGAGAGATGTTTCCTATGATTTCGTCATAGGAAAAGTTTTCTTTATAGTTACAATGTTTCCCTTTTCCCTTTTTGTTTCCCCTTGAATAGTTGAGGATTGGATCCTTATAGATTTTTAAATCTTTATTTCTAATTAGAGGTTCTACGTCAACATCTCCTTTTTCAATTAAGTCTTGCATGATGTTTTTGAGCCTCATGCAATTGTTGGTGGTATGCCCCTTGATCTTGTGAAATTCACATTTTTCATTCTCATTATACAAAGGGGGTTTGAAGTTTGGCTCCTCATAGTTTTTTTTGTCATTAATTTTGATGAGGTTTGATTGGACCAAGTTATGAATGATTACCTCAAGGGGTTCTCCCAATGGGGTGTATTTCCTTCTAGGTTGGTCATATTGTCTTGGTGGTCTCCTTTCATTATCCTGTCCTTGATTTTGTTGTTTGTTATTGGGTTGATTGTTCTAAGGATAATTGGATTGGTTTTTTAGTTTTTTTTTTTGTGTATCTTTGTTGTGTTGTTTGAACATCATTTTGTGGTACATTAGAAGGTTGTATGTTTTGTACAACCTTAGAATCGACTACTTCGTCATTGGTTGCATTCTTGTTTTTTTCCCATATCTTTGGTTTGTCATTTGAGGTAGAGGGTTGATCCTTAGGGTTGTAGAGTTTAATTACTCCCCTTGCAATGAGAGCTCTTTCAATTAGCAAACCTTTTTCAATAGTCTCCTCAAAGTTGCTAGGGCACAACATAGTGAGTTGGTAGTTGATGCCCATGTGTACGTTCAAGATATAGATGTCTACAAGCTATTACTCCACCTCTATTCTCCCTAATGAACTTGGCATCTAAAAATTCCTGCAACAAGACCTTGATAGTTCATTTGGGGTACACCTTGATGTTGTGGATTTTTTTGAAGGGTACCTTGCTAGTTCGTTTAGGGTACACCTTGTTGTTGTGGATTTTTTGAAGGGTACCTTGATAGTTTATTTGGGGTACACCTTGTTGTTGGGGATTTTTTGTGATTTCCCTTGGTTATATTGTGCATTATTTTAATGGTCAATATATGATGTTTTTTGTGGCATGTTTTGAGTTAAATTCCCTTGATTTTGTTGAGCTACCACTACTTTCTCAATTTGTGATGGTTTCCTAAACAATGGGTTATGCATAGGTTGCATTCTAGATTGGTCATTGTTTTGTGAGAACAAGGGTGGTATGTTGGGATCCACCATTGGTTTTGGTATCTTTCTAACCATCATTTTATCTCCTAATGGAATGAGGTTAGGATCCTTAAGAATTTGGACATTGAATTTATGGGTAGTTTAGCACCACTTTGTGCTAGTGTAAGGAAATACTTGTTTGTGTTCTTCCCAAGAATTTTGTCCATAAGTTTCTACATCTTAGGATCTTGGAAATATGTTAAGATTTTTTTCATTGGTAATTTCCTCATCACTATCATATGTAAGGAAGCTAAGGTAGTGGAACAACTTCCTACACTAATCTTGAGAGGAGAATAATGTAAAAATTTGTAGATCTTTAATAGTTACAAAAACATAAATATAAATAATATAAATATCATGCATACCACAATGCAGTGATTTACATGGGGAAAACCCTTTTGAGAGGAAAAATCCACACTGTAAAATTCGCCCAATATATTATTTAGTAAATCACAAAGACAAAATACTTGTGACTCTCACGGGGTATCACCACTAGAGATCAAGAACAACCACGACGTATCAAACTCTCCAAAAACATCACCGTCTACTACAGTCGGAATACAATTCCCTCATAAAATAGGGTTGCATTCTAGGGAAAGACTGACCAAAAAAATATCCACCATTAGATATAAAACCTAATAATTAACAGTCTATATTTACAATATATCATTATTTAATGTATGTGGATTCTGTTTTACAGGATTTTTCCTAAAAAGGATTAACACATGATCATAATTTTCTCTTTTTCTACCATTGTATACACCTATTAGTGTAACTATGAAATATATATATAAATATATACATCCTATGAACAATAAACTGTATATAATTGCAAGGTTAAGACACATTTTCCCAAAAAATATTCCACTTGTCGAACGCCTTGCAAGAGAAACGTGAGGGTGTTAACATCGTCTCTTTAATTCCTAGGGGCCGAAAGGCCCATGGTCTCTAAACACCATTTGAACTTCTCTATGCTCACATGATTAGGTAAAGAATCAACAACATTCATCAAAGTCTCTACCTTAACCAACTTCACCTTGCCATCTTCGACCATATCTCTAAAAAAATGATATTGTACATCAATGTGCTTTGTCTTGGCATGAAATTTTGGGTTCTTGGCTAGACATATTGCACCTGACTATTGCAATAAATTGTTGTTGCACCTTGTTTTATTCCAATATCTGAACATAGTCTCTTAAGCCAAATGGCTTATTTACAAGCATGAGTAGCTGCCATATATCTACTTCAGTAGTGGACAAAGCTTACATAGCCTATTGCTTACTCATCCAACTAATTGCACCACCAAATAAAGTAAACATGTAAGCACTGGTGGATTTTTTGCTATCAACATCACCCACCCAGTCTGAATCCACATAACCATGAATATCAAGGGAAATATCATATTCAGTCATATTACTATGATAACATAATTAAGGATTAATTGAGGTACCCTGCAAATATCTATAGACTCTTTTAACTGCATCCCAATGAACTCTACAAGGATTAGACATATATCTGGAATGAACTCCCACTACTTGGGAAATGTATGGTCTAGTACAAACCATAACATGCATTAAACTTACAACTACTTTAGTAATGCACTCTTCTCATGTCTTCCATCTTTAATGGATATGCTGGACAAGGTAACATAGATAACTTTGTTCCAACTGAAACAGGAACACACAATGGTCTATAATCTTGCATATCAAACCTCTGTAAAATTGAGTTGACATAATTACTTTGGCCAAGCCAAAGATTTCTATTCACTCTATCTCTTTTAATTTCCATCCCAATAATGTGTTTACCTACACCAAAATCTTTCATTTCAAATTTAGCAACAAGTTGATATTTTAGCTCTAAAATAATACCTTTCCCTCTACCAATAAATGATATATCATCAACATATAATGCAATAAACATGAAACAATCACCATCAATTTTACAATAAACACAATTATTTAATTTAGAATGCTTAAATCCCAAACTCAATACATATGTATCAAATTTTTGGTACCACATCCTAGAACTCTATTTTAAGTCATACAAAGATTTCTTCAATTTACAAACCAACTTACTTTTACCTTTCGCAGCGTAGTGCTTTCCATTTGTGTGTTATAAATATCCTCCTCCAAATCACCATGAAGGAAATAGAATTTTTCACTTCCATTTTCTCAACCTCCTAATCATAAGCAAAAAACAATAGGAAAAGAAAAATCTAATGGATGCCATTTTTTAACAAGAGAAAATATCACCATAATCAACACCCTCAACTTAGGGGAGTAACCCATACATGACCAACCTTTCTTTGTACTTCTGATACCTCCTTAAAACAATCTTTTTCTTGAACACCCATTTACAACCAAAGGTTTCATCCTTTAGGAAAATGAACAATATCCATACATCATTCTTTTCAAGATGCCATTTCTTCATCCATAGCAATCTTCTAGGGTTCTGCATCATTCATACCTAGTTAACCTTGTAGCCTGAATCTAGGTTCATCCATGTTGGTTGAATACTGCTTTGGTGGTTTGTCTATGCACCTTGTAGATCTATGAACAAGCTAAGTTAGAGGTTCTTCCTCCTCTTCTAAAGATATAGAGCTAGATGAACTCTCCTCAACTTCTTATCTATCCTTGGGCCTCGATTCAACTTTCTTAGATGTAGTAGGAAATTGAGTCACATCTTCCCGTTTACTTTGTTCTAGCTGCAATGTAACAAAAGAATGCTTAGTTTATTTAAAATTAACACTTCTACTATGTATTACCTTCTGTGAAACAAGATACCAAAGCTTGTATCCTTTCACACCATAGCTATATCTGATGAAGATACATTTCACAACCTTGTTCTCTAACTTTGTTCACTTCTCCTTTAGAACAGTGCATATTCCTTGCAATGAAAAACTCTAAGATGTCTTAATGAAGGCTTGCAACCCAATAATTCCTCTATAGGAATCTTATCAACAAGAGCTTGTGACCCAACCTTTATTCTAGTCCAACACCACCCAACATACTCCTAGCCTTCTCTATCAGTGTCTTGTTCATTCTTTTTACAACTCCATTCTATTGTGGAGAATACGGGGCTGTCTTCTATTTATGAATACCACAATCTTTAAAAAATCTATCAAAATCATTAGAGAAAAATTCACCATCATTATTAGTCCTTAAGCATTTTATATTCTTTCTAGTGTACAACTCAACCATTGCTTTAAATTCTTTAAATCGGCTGAAAACTTCAAATTTACTCTTTAGAAAATATAACCATGTACTTATACTATAATCATCAATAAATGAAATATAATGTGGATTTACCAATCAAAGGAACATCTATAGGACCAAACACATCAAAATGAATAAGATCCAATACACCAAAAGATTTATGAGAACTCGAGTAAAATTGAATGCAATTTTATTTTCCATAAATGCAATGCTCACAGAAATCAAATTCAAGATTACAATCAGACAAACCTTTGACAAGGTTTTTATTTTTCAAGGTCCTTAGACCCTTTTCTCCAATGTGGCCAAGACTTTGGTGCAATAACATAGTTTTGTTTGCAGGTAACTTTGACTCAGAAAAAAGAGCACCCTTGGGTACCCAAAGCCATGACCATCTATTGAAGGTGAAACCCTCACTTCTTCCACATACTTTCTTTTCACAGAAATACTATTGCACTTAATAGTGCATGCATAAAGATTATACAATGTGCCATATTTGACACCTCTAGTAATCACCATAGCACCTCTAACCATCTAGCATCCTACATCAGAAAATACTTCCTACACACCCTCATCTATTTGTTTTCTCATAAATAACAAATTTTAGGTGCTGTCGAGAATTATACAACACACCATTAATCCTTTTTATTCTACCATCAGAAACTTGATTTTAACTTTACCACAACCAACAATGTGTCTAAATGAGAATCATCACCCAAGTACAACTTACCTTCATCAAATTCTTCATATTTAGAAAACCAATCTCTATTAAAGGTCATATGGAATGATGCACCTGAGTCAATTAAACATGTATCATTACCTACACAAGTTTCCAAAGCTATAATGAATGTGTCACCATCTTCCTTCTTAGACTCAGAATCATAATCAAATTTCTTCTTTTTCTTCTTCTTTTCTTCTTTGCAATCCTTACGAACATGCCCAAGCTTACCGTAGTTCCAACAAATAACTTTGGACTTTCTAGGAGATTTAGATCTCCCCCTAGACTTGGATTTGTCACACTTATCATTATTCTTTCCTTTTCCTTAGGTCTTCCATGAACATTTAGGGCCTCCTTGGTAGTGATGGATACCTTCCTCCTCATCTCTTTAGATAGCAAAGAACCCACCACATCTTTAATCTTCAATATAACAAAAGTACTCCCAATAGCCATAACAAGAGAATCCCATGAATTAGGTAAAGAACAAAGCAAGATCTGACATTTTTCCTCCTCATCCATTTTGACACCAACTGATTCCAATTGAGCCACAAACATATTGAATGCTTCTAGGTGGTCTGTGATTAATCTATCCTCTTCCATTCTCAAGGAATACAACTTCTTCCCTCAAAAAAATTAGTTCACTAAATATTTGGTGTATTACATCTCATGAAGCTTCTTCCATAGTTTTTTTGTGCAGAGGTCTCTTTATGGACATTAATTAAAATAGTCTTCCAAGCACAATCTAATTAGACCCTTGGCTTTACAATCCATAACATCATATTGAGCAACTTGAGTAGGATCTACAGGCCTTGAAACATTGTCATCAACAAAATTCCTGAGATCTTGATCTATCCAACAAATCCTCCATCTTTAGCTTCCACATCTCAAAATTATTTCAAGAAAATTTCTCCAGCTCTATTCTCCCTGATGAACTTGCCATCTGAAAATTCTTGCAACAGGATCACAAAGTGTCTTCTACACAAGCTCCCACTCAAATCTAGATTAGTTCAAAAAACCAAACAACCCTGAAAAGCTGAAGCTAAAAGGTGATCAAGCTTTGAGTACCACTTGTAAGGAAGCTAAGGTAGTAGAGACTTCCTACACTAATCTTGAAAGGAGAATAATGCAAAACTTTATAAATATTTAATAGTTACAAAAACTTTAACATAAATAAACATAAATATCATGCATACCATGACACAATGATTTATGCAAATCCTTTTAGGAAAAACTCCACACTCCAAGAGCCTTAATATATTATTCAATAAATCACAAAGATTGCAATATACTTGCAGGCAAGTTTTCATAGAATTATCACCACCAAAATCAAGGAACTTCATACAACCACTATTGGACTCTCCCGAGAAAACATCTACATGTACTATAGCTTTTAATACAACCCCCTCATAAAAATAGGGTTACGTTCTAGGGAAAGACATGCCAACAAAATATCCACAATTAGATCTAAAACCTAATAATTAATGATCTAGATTTACAATATATCATTATTTAATGTATGTCAGTTTTCCATTTGATTTTTCAATTTTACAGTTTCTTCTTTTGATTCTCTAGCTTGTGCCTTCAATTTGACAATTGTCTCATTTGATCTTTCAAGCATGCTCTCATATTTTTGATTTAGTGCTCTTGCTTCATCCAAATCTTCAAGAGAAGACTAGATTTCTCCTTCAAAATATACTTCACAATCATCTAGATTGATGTCCTAACCTTTAGGTTCCATTGACTCTATGTCTAGTTTTGGAGAAAACATATCATTGATTGCTTCAGATCCCATGTGTTCAAGAGCAAGATCTACCTCATCTATTAGGCTTCTCAAAGGCACTTGGCTTTGATACCAATTGTTGAACACATTCAAAGACTGAGAGGGGGGGTGAATCAATATTTTCTTAATCTTTAAAATAATTTCATTTGCACCTTAAACATAAAATCACATTAACTAAAAGCATAATAGAAAGGAAAGAATACACCACACAAGGACACCAATGTTTTTAATGAAAAACCCAATGAAGGAAAAACCATGGTGGGAGTTAACTCACAATATAGGAAGCTCACTGCTTAAAGTGTAACATGCTCACATTTTTCTCTTTGCTATAATTGTATACACCTATCGGTGTAACTAGGATATATATATATATATATATATACATCTGATCAACAAGAAACCACATATAATTGTAAGGTTGAGACACATTTTCCCAACATCTTATTCTTCCATGATGAAACTAGGATGTTGGTTTTGTCTAGAAAATCCTTCTTGATGTCTAAGAAGTATTTCCTCCTCACTAGGTGGTTGGTTTTGGTTTGCTTTAAATGTGGGTTCTCTTTGAGGAGTTGTAAGGTCATTTGGATTGTAACCCCATGATTGAGGTTCCTCAATAGTGTTATTATTTTTGGGTGCACCAGTACTACTCTTGTTGGCTTCCATCTTTTTCATGTGTTGAGATCTCGTTGTTGTCATAAACAAGCTCAAGAGCTAGGAGAATTTTTTTATCACTACCTATGAAATGGAATGGTGTTTTTTTTTTGAATTTTTTGCTAAAAATGATGTATGGAGATGATGTGTGAATTTTTTTTTGGTCAAATATTTGTTGATGGTTTCTATGGATTGTATGTTTTGGTGCTCATGACTCTAAAGTATGAGTGATTTTGGTGGATGTTTCGAGATGACGCTAATTTTGGGACACAAAGTGTACAAGACTTGGACCGATATTTTTCTTTGTTTTTATAGAGGATATGTTGATAATCTACTTGAAATAGCCTTGAGGTTGCAAGCAAATGTTAATATCTTAGAAAAATGGGAGCAAGAGGATAATCCAAGTTTTTGTGTTTTGGTATGTGTCAAAAAAACTAGTGATGTTTTGGTTTGCTAAATGGATATGGAAAGATGGATGATATGAATTGTTTCAGGTCCGATTGTTTGTGTGTTTTAAAGAATGGAAGATTAAGCAATCTTGGATTAATTCTAATTTGCACCAAAAAAATAGGATAAAAGTGGTTTCTTTTTAGGATATTAGCGGTTATCTTCAGGATGACAACGGTCAAAATTTGAGTAATAGAGGTATCTATTTCAATTTGTGACTGGGAAAAAAAGAAGACAATAGCAACAATTTTCCCAAAAGTAGAAATTTCTCGGACACTAGCAATTGCTTTATCAAAACAACTACGGTAGATTTATCAAGAGCAGTCTTTGTTTCAATTTTTCCTACTGATGCATCAGAGAAGACAATAGCGACCACTTTGATAGAAGTGATAATTTTTAGGATAGTGGCGGTAAAATATTAGGACAACAACAATCCAATTTTAGTATGGTAGCGACAATGTTTAGGATAAAAGTGGTAGGAATGTTAATAACTTTATTTCCAAATTTTCTAGTTTCTTTGTTAGCAATTTTTTTTTGGACAATTTTACAATTTTGAGATGTCTGGTTGATCTGATTGTTTTGAGATTTGTGTTTGAGATTTGGTAAGTGATAAGTGCATCAATCAAAGTGCAAAAAACTAACCATAATGTTTTGATGATAAGGGGCCAAAATCAACCCATATTTAAACTGGTAACAACATCAAAACATATCAAGCAATATCTCCCTAAGGTAAAATTGGCCAATGGAGGCACTTTTAGGCCCAAAACTTGGAAGCTCCTTCGAAGTAACTAGGGTATGGATACCCAAAGGGATGTATACACTTAAATCTTTCAAGAATGGAAAGATAGGGGCCTCTTGGAATGGAAGGATAACCCAAATCACCCTCTCCCCATAAAGCTACAAGTAGCTTATGCTAAGCTGGGGATTTCTATCTCAATTCAAGGGAGTTCATATGGTGAGTAAAGTATCTCAAGGGTACGGTGCACATCCCTTGCACTGAATCGTGTCGCCAAGTAGAATATCCCAATTAATAAGGTGGGAAAACTACTTTAAAGCTCTTAGTCACTGCTTAGGGAACTCAATGCCTGGCTAACATCCAATAAGCTACTTAAAGCTTTAACCACTCCTACTAGAGTCTCTATATACCTGAAGGTACCTCCACATTCTGAAAAAAACTGTCAACCAAATAATCATCAGTTAGATCTTGATGTTTAGCCTTGATCGATTTATATAGCGGCCTGAGGGAAAAACAACTTTTAGTTGCCTTGATTTCTCTAGCACGAGATGTATCTCAAAGTAGGCTCGATCTAAAGGTAATGATTGTAAAATAAATGAATGTGAAACCCAAAGTTCTTTTCATCACCCAAGATCATCTGAAGATGCAAGGGGAGAGGATACACACTCAGTTTTCTAAACATGGTGAACATGGTAGAAAATTCATAGCAATTTCTTTTTAAGCCCAAAAAGTTAAATGTGTAGAGATTCCAATTCATTTTTTAGGTAGACTAAATCCAAATCTTTGAGATTTCAAGCAAGATATATCAATTTCTAAATCAAAAAAGATTTATTATATTTTATAGCAGAAAATTAAATATTTCAAGTTGCGTTGTTCATCTTATAGCATCAACAAATGAAATTACTCTCATTTTAACAACGCCAAAATGAAAAAAATTGATTTTAGGAGCACTAAAACACAATGTGAGATTTTCTTGTTCAATTTTATCATAACCAAAAAAAACGTGAGATTTGCTTGTTCAATTTTATGAGCACCAAATGAAAACATTAGATTTTCCTTGTTCAATTTTATGAGCACCAAATGGAAACGTGAGATTTTCCTTGTTCAATTTTATGAGCACCAAGCAAAATATGAGATTTTCCTTATTCAATTTTATGAGCACCAAGCAAAATATGAGATTTTCCTTATTCAATTTTATGAGCACCAAGCAAAATATGAGATTTTCCTTGTTCAATTTTATGAGCACCAAATGAAATGTGTCTTAACTACAAAATGCTTTAGACTTGAAATGGCCTTGGACCATTTGTCGATTTTGCAATCAAACAATTAGTTGTTCTTATTAAAAAAAATGTGCCATAATACTGCAAGGGTTGTACCAACAACGTTATAAACTTCCCAAACACAACAAACAATCAATTATTATGGCTAGGAAAATTGAAAAATAAAAAAGAAACTTGCATATTGAAATAGAATGAAAAATAGAACAATAGCATGTATGTTTAGCACAGTAGCATAATTTTCTCTGAAACAATAGCAACCATTTTAGATGATAGGGGTACAAAAAAGGTACTACCACAAACCTATTGAGGATGATAGCGGCCCTATAATGGTTAATTTTTCCAAAAACCTACAACACAGAGAATACAATAGCGACCAAAAAAATAATAAGTTTGTTTAGTACAATAGCGGTCGTATTTAGTACGACCATAGTAAAACCATGAAAATGATTGCGTGAAAATTTTGGAACAATCATGTTTCAAATAGCAATAGCATTTCCTGCAAAAGATATTAGTGTTTTAGAACCTGTAACTACTAACAAAAATTTCCAAAAGATTAGTGTTAAGGACCTATATCCCACTGGGCATGATAATTAATGTAAGGGGGTAAAATACCATAAGGAAAACAATAATGAATCAAACCAAATCAATTCAAAACAAGATCAAGTTTTGAACCCATACTCATGAGATGTGAAATGTAAGCCATGAATTCAAACAAATAAGCAATTAAGAAACCTAAATGAATCCAAAACAAAACAAGTCTTCCCATACCATGTCGAAGTTGTATTCATATTGATGGATGTTGGATTCTTGGTATCAATACAAAGCCTCCATTTGTTGTTTACAAAAGCTTCAAAGTGTGCTAATGGTGAACTAGAATAAGATGACAATAACTCTTAATATCCTCAATAATTACTTTCTCAACACTTTTCTATGAAGGTTCTAGATGATTTTTGAGAAGGTAAAAGATTGTTTTATAGATTTTCAAGTTTGAGATGAACGATCGAGATTCAATAGTCAAAGATCACGATCAACGGTTGAGAACTGTTGAGAGGAAATAGATTGACCAGTTAGCTTATTCGATTGATCCAATTAAGGATTTTAATTGGACAATCAATGGAATCATATTGGAATGATTGGTGGGATTGAGAAATCCAATTTGAGTGGTTAGTGAGATTGGAGAATAGATGAGTTAGTTGACCAACTAGAGTAGAAAATTAGTGATCATGATTTGCTCAATGAAAAAGTGGTGAGGATAATTAATTAATATTTGGAGATGAAAATGCAAGTCATGTTTGACTTAAAAAATAAAGATGTATTTGTTTGTTGATCATGTTGAAGGTATTCAAATAATTGATTTAATTATTCATGTTTAGAGAGGGGAAAGTGATTTAATTAAATTATTAAATGATAACAATTTAATTGATTTAGATGAATAAGGTATATTAGTGACATAATTAAATAATTGATGTTTATTTAATTAATCAAGAGGAATAAAGTTAGATTAGGTGATGGTATAGTGAATTAATTAAATAATTAAAGATTATTCAATATTTAGAGGAAAATAGGGTTAATGATGACAATGATGTGAAATGCAATTATATTAATGATAATGAAGTTGATAATGGAAAAATGTCATTTAGGATGTGTGATATGTGTTAAGTCATTTTTACATGTCTACATTTTGTTATTATTTCATTATCGAGGTTTAATTACCAAACTAGGTTTTGAACAAGGCAAACCCTTATCCAAAAAAGACAAACATTTTTCTCCTCTCTTTGTATGTGCAGATTTGTAGGTGAAGAAGGATTCAAAGTTGATCAAAAGTGCAATTTTGAATTTTTTTCAAAGTTGTCATGAAAGTTGTCAAGATATAGAAACTCACCTACATGTTTTATTTCTGACTTTATGATAGTCAAACCTAGTGGAATCAGAAGCTTATATATGAGATTCAAGGATTACAAAAATAATTTTCAGGCCCCTGTACAAAGACCCATTCGCCCCTGGGCGAATATGTCCTTTAGCAAAGCCTGAAATCTACTTTTGGAGCTAGGTAAATACCATCCTAACCTTCTCAAATCTACTGGATAATTATTGTTTCTAATAGTGTTATCATAATAATTCACATTCCAAGTGTTAGATATCATAGGTTTGATTGTTAAAACACTTTTATCTTTCTCCCAAAACTTCTTTTCAATCATTTCTATGATAAGGAAGCTAGGGAAACATAGTGTCCATAACCTAGGGTTGGCTCACCTTATGGGTTGTAAGTCAATTCTAGTCATTTGTGGCACTATCCCTCTTCCTAATGAACATGGGAAAGATGTATGTGTGATTAGTTGGATACCCCCTTTTTCTTTGGCATACTCCACTTATCACACACATTCTCCTCTTTTAGCGAAGGATCCTCTTTCCCTTCATTTCATTTTGGTGAACCTAACATTGTACATAATAAAATTTGATTTGGATACATTCAAACCTAAGATCTAGGTTTGCATTAGTGTGCTTTGCATTGCATTTAGGGTTTAGTTTTGAATGTTTGCATCATTTAAATTCATAATTTAAAAAAAAAAAATCATTAATTTTGCATACATCTTCCATTGTAGTTACATTAAGAGCATCTTTCAGTCATTTAGATTCAAATTTACTTCAAAATTGCATTTCAAAATTTGTCACTTTGTTCACTTATTGTCACTAGTTGCACTTGCATTAAGACACCTAAAACTAGAAAAAATTGTCACGAAATTCACAATATGCAACCTGAAATAGAGAACCCAAATATCAAACTAAAAACACAAACTTTATTTTTTCCAACCCCTATACAAAGACCCATTCACCCTTGTGAAAACCTATCCTTGTCTGGTGTGTTAGCTCTCAAAAATGTAGGCAAGAATGCCTCAAGAGGCGCCAATCTCTTGATAGCTTTAGGGTAACATACAAGGTCAAGAGAACTCAACCTTCTACTCTTTAGGTGTTGCTAACCGGGTGGGTGTACCTTTCTGAATGAAGCAGACTTATCTTATGATTATCCTTCTAAAATGCTTTGTCCACAATGGCAGATGACAGTGAACAAATGAAATCAAACTTGATAACAATCTTCTGATCTAAATCCTAAAATGCTTAATTAATAGATATAAAGAAACTGAAATGAATTCAGAGACCGAGTGCCTTATTGGGTATGCAGAGTCAAATGAACAGAAGTAGGCAACTTATTCTGGAAAAAATCAAATTGATGGCATATGATCTGTTTATAACTTGTATAAACATGCAAGATTATGACCACTAAGCTCTACTTTAATAATCCAGATGAATCTCCCTGATTACTGTGATCAACGAAAAGGATTTAATCTCTACTTGAGAGAAAACCAGTCAATTAATCACACAGATACAACAAATGTGCACTGATAAACTAAAAATAAGCTTGTTACTTCAATTTAAACAACCAGAAAGAATCAACTTGGAGACAACTTAGCAATGTTTTTCAATAAACTCAACATACAATTGACACCAGAAATAACCTGCCACACCAGCTGATTTTCATTGAATTCACCATTTTAAAACATGCACATAGTCTCTGATAAGAGAAATCTATTCTAATGTATCCATCTAAAATCTACTGTCTCTATCTAAAGTCTGATCTAAAATCTGATGATCTTCAATTACAATCTGGGTGCATATAAATACACCAACATTAGGAATCATATCACTTTGAATTCATGTCATCCCCCGTAGAAATCGATCCCAAATCATGTCGGCCACAACAGTCTTTAGAATTTATGTTTTATTCACCAACCAATCACCAAGACAGTCCTTAAGGTATGCTAAAGGAAAAATATCACTAATCACTCCTGCCTGTGTTCCTCTGTTCTTCGTGCTTTGCCGTGACCGCCTATTTGCTATGCTGAAGAAAAGAAGCATCCTTTTGTTCTTTTGCATTTCACTATAGCCTTCTGCCCTCGGTGAGATGTCACATAGATTTGATTATGTTTTGCCGATATACTTTTCCTTACATGCCTTCCTGTCGCTGAGACATACGGATATCTCTCGCCAATGAACTCCTTTGGCCTCATTCATATTTGTTGTAGCTCATCAGGGTCAGTGAGATGTCACCTAGACCATACTATGTCTTACCGAGAGTCGAAATGCACTCTAAGTCGATGTGACATATGATTTCTCCCACCAAAATGCACTTTTCATTTAACACTATCGTTGTAGCACAGAGATATCGGGGAGACCCTTCGTCGACCACCTTGAGTCATACCGAAGCATCCTTTGTTTTCTCGCAAGTCGTTGTGACATCCGACCATCGGCAAGACATCATGTAGATTGTATTTGCTTTACCGAAAATCTCCACTCGCAAGACTTAGTCAGCAAGACCTATTGGATTCGCGGAGACTCTACTCCGAAGCTAAGACCTTTTTTTGATAAGTCAATTCCT
>VDFB02000017.1:291478098-291508047 GCA_007258455.2 Sequoia sempervirens
TTGAACCATGAATTTATAACATGCAAATATGGACACCATCGATAAAAAAGATTTGTATTAACCAAATAGCCATGTATGCATACATCAATATATGTCGATATAAGTATAAAATATAGGTACAAAATGGCCATATAGGCTTATGAGAATGCCATATAGGCATACAATGTCAAATATATCCAATACAAAATATGTACAAAACTTCCATGTAGGCATACAACAAAGGGCTCTGGAATCAAAAGTCATTGCTCCCCAAGCTCTCGAAATAAACTCTTGCCCTTTGCTTGTTGATCGGATGGCGATAGGTCTGTCACTCGTTTGTGCTGCACTCGAGAAGTGCTCCTGCTACTCCTCCTAGTATAGTTAAGTTCTTGGTGAAGTTTTAACTGATACAATAAGAAGTAACGACATTAATAAATAGAAATTACATTATAAAAAATGATATATTTTAAAAAATAATCACTTACGGCCATCTCACGATCACTCTCCATGAGGGAAATATTCACACGTCAATGTTGAGGCATGCTCAAGCCCTATATAAACCATCCAAATAGAAATTAGACTACGAATCAATAATTTGGTTTGATTTTTCACTAGAACTAACATCTATAACAACGAATATAAATTGAAATTTAGTAATTTGGGTCATACCTCCCCTGTCAAAGCCATCGAGGATTGTATAGTGGATGAAACACCGATATCCATTACCCTCATAACATTTGGAGGTGTTTCCACAACCAATATCTGAAAATAAAACAACAAATTATTCAATCACAAAAAAGTTACAATAGCAATCCACACCATGACTTATAATGTATGAGATCTAATGAACAAAATTTTGAGTACTTATTAAACTATATATTTCTTATTATCATGTTTACTATTTTCCCTATCCATATCTTGTTCGAAAGGACATGTTTTTAGGATTTTACCCATAGTAGCAAGCCATTGAATTATTTGATTAAATTCTTTCCTAGACATGTACGATAACTATGGTGGCATAGAGAAGGCAGTGAACTGTTTGAAAAAATGCCTCAAAAGAAATGGGGTCTCGTGGTGATGGAATTCCATTACAAACAAATGCATGTCATGGCATTCCATCACCATAAGAGCGCATTTCTTTCAAGCATTTTTTCAAAAAGTCCATTGCCTTCTCTATGGTATTATTGCTTACTATTATGCTTTGATAGATATTTTTCCAAGCATCCATAGTTTGTTGGAAAGCACCTATTTTAGGCTTTTAGCCATAGCAGCAAGGAAGTGAGTAGTTTGATAAAATTCTTTGGTGCACATGTATGAAAAATGTGGTATCATAGAAAAGGTGGTGAGCATTTTGAAGAAATGCCTCAAAGAAATGCGGTCTCATGGTGATGGAATGGAATTCCATCGTGCCATGAAACCGCATTGCTTTGAGGCATTTTTTGAAACTACTAACTTCCTTGTTCATGCTATTTCTTACTAATATGGTTTCATAGATTTTCTTCAAGATCCATGTAGTTTGTCGCGGCAGATGCACCTTTGCAAGCACATGCTCCATGTGAAGTAATTGCATCATTGCTTATGTTGACTTTCTAAACAACTATATTGCAGTTGAAATTTTGTCATCTATCAACATCTAGTTATTAGTTATGGAATGTGAAGTAATGCTTTGAGTTTGAATGATGTGCAATGAAACATAATCAACGATATGAATATAAAATACACAAATCTATTAAGTAAAATTCATTAGTTAAACCCTTTATTCTATTACCTGCGTGTAGGTTTGAGTAAATCCACCGCACCGGGATGCGCTCCTCAAAACCTCTCGAGCACACTCCTCGCTCAACATCCAAATTTACATATTAAAATACCATTCAGAAACAATGCTATTAACATGTAATAAATTTATAATTGTTTATCAGCTTACGTAATTTCACAGATAGGTGTACTACAAAATAAGTAGGTGGAGGTCAGTATCCATTTCAACATTGTGACCTCGCACCTTATTAAAAATCAGAAACTAAATTAGTTAATCTTGCATTTCAAAATAAAAATTTAATAAATTAAAATTACTGAACATGCTAACTTTTACCCTCGAAAGTATCAATGCCATATGCATCATGCAAATGTCGCCAATTCCTCCATCTCGAGTTGCATACTAATCCTCGTAGTAGCCTTGAGTGTCGATAAATATATCAACAAGTCGCCCCACAAGATTGACACACATGGGTCTCGGCCACCACTTGAAGACTCCCTTGGATGACACTTTGGGTCAAAGTGTTGATCACCTGCAATTTCTCTACATTGGCACTCTCCTTCGCGACGATAGGCATAACAATGTGCTCATGAGGCGGCCTAGCGAGAGCTCATCTCCCTTGCTGCGTAGGATCCATCAGCACCGCCTATCCCGAGCCAACCTCTGCCCCTGAAGTCCTCATATCAAAAATAATTTAAATTTTTTTCAATACAAACTCACTATATAGTTTCCTAAGAAAATAGTGGGGGACTTCACAATTATTGCATGGTGGGTAATCAAAGACCATATACCATCTTTCATAAAAATGGTTCTTAATCTCTTGGTGGTGGCACCAATGAATAGGAAACCTCTTTACTGAGGTTACAGATTTTACTCTAGCGGTCGTTGAATAATGAGCACAAATCAATTTTTGTAATTTTTAAACTTTACTTGTTTATATGATGTTCATCCGTGATAATATGTGCCCTACCGCCTACCTCCTATCTTGCCATCCAATTATTTGTTTGCTAATTGAATCTACATTTTTTAACATATCTTTCAATGAATTTGTGAGGGTCATTCTTTCTATGGTTGAACCATTTGGATCACTCAACCTACTAGTAAAATCCTCATTTTGTTTTTTGTTGTTCTCAATCTCACTCATTAAATTTTGTTGAGTGCCAGGAGGGTGTTGAGTGATTGGTGGAGGAGGTTGTTGTTGAGGTTGGTTTTCTTGTTGAGGATTTTGTTCTTCAAGATTTGGTTGCTCTTCTTGTTGAGGATTTTGTGGGTTTGTGGGTTCATTTACATCTCCTAAAAATTCAAATATATATATATCAAATATAACCTAAAACTAACAAAATCAACCTAAAACTAAGAAATTCAAAACAACAAACAATACTTGCCTCTCCCACCTCTTCGTTATTGTGGCGCCATCCTTGCAAATAAATAGCAACTCTTGTTGAAGATTTGTGCCCAATACCTCCTCGTAGAACGCGAGTGCGAAAGTTGGGGGTTTTGGCCATGGGCAAAAGAAGAAAGCAGTCGAAGTGAAAATGAAGACTTTCACCTTCTTTTTTTTGGCTTTTAATGTGCAATAACGTGAGCGCGTTATAATGCGCTCATGTTATGAGTTTTCAAACTTTTTTTAGAAAGTGGCCACAAAATTGCTACCCAACTTCACGCACCCACCCATGGATCTAAATGTTAATGAAGGTTTTGAAGTTTTAAGGTACAACTGATTCACCCCCCCTCTTAGTTGTCTTGTGCATTCAACATATTCCTCTTAGCATCAACATTAATTCACTATATTTATTAAATAATCATCACATTAATAATCACATTTACCATTTTAATTATCATTTATTATCCATTAATTACCATTTATCACATCATTAATTAATAATTCAATTTATCTATTTAATTAAATAATAATTTTTTTTTAATTAAATGAGATTTAATTTCCATTTTTACTCATCAATTAATTCCCTTTTTGTCTCCAGTCAACTCTTTATTCCATCATCAATTAACTCAATCTCAGTTTAGAATCTCAATCTTTCCTCATCAGTTAACTCTATTTGATTTTAGAATCTTCTCATTCATCCATTAGTCGACTCTATTGGCAAACAAAAAATTATTGCTCACAATTATCCATCGTTTGAATTAAAAAATGTAGTATTATCCTCTCATCAATTTCAAATGAAAAATTTCCCCTTTTCAATTGAGTTGGCTCCATAGTTAGTTCAATTAATTGAAGTCTTCATTCTTATCATCATCTCCTAATTGATTTTTTCTCCAAAAGTCTATAAATTCAATCACTCCATCAATTTCAGATCTCATGTTCTATGTAGATCAACATGTTGAAATCACTAAATAATAAAATCAGGTGTTATGCTAGTGAGTCACATCCATGTCCAAACAAGGTGAAGAAACATCATTTATTTTGAGGCTTGCAGTGGGATTGATAAATAGGAATTATATTTTATTTGTGTTTTATGTTTTTGAGTCTTTATTGTTTCTTATTTTCTAATTTCAAAGCTTACATCTAAGAATACCATTTTTGCACCTACAAGTGGATATCAAGACCATCTATAATAACCTAGATCTCAATTTTTTAACTCTATAACAGTTGACCATATCGACAATGAATACGTTCTTGCAAAATGTCTCAGTGACATTTAGTGTAATGTTTCAAATAGCCATATGTTTTCTTCCACATCTCATGGGACCAAACCATAGTGCCAATATGTTAAGGTGGGCTAGTGAATTCCAGTGGAGGCCTCATTTTTTTGTAGGTATCCAAATCCTTGAGCTACATTTGACCCAAAGAGTCTCTTAAGGGACATAAGAGCAAAAAGTTATCAAAATTTGATGTACAATGCATCATAATCTATGATATGTAGGATTTTCTCATTTATACCTATAGGTGGATGTCAAGCCCATCTATAATAGCCTATCTCACTTTTTTCAACTCTAGACCATTTGATGGTGCTGACAATTAATGCAATCTTAGAAAATGCCTTATTTGAGAGCAATGTAAAGTTACCAATAGCCATATTTTTTCTCACACCTTGTAGGACCAAAATAATAGTACCAACACATTAGTTTGGGCCATTGAATTCTATTGGAGGCCACATTTCTTTCCATGAGTCTCCCAATCCTTTCAAACTACATTGAATTGAGAGAGTCTCTTAAGAGACCTAAGAGAAAAAGTTTTCAAAATTTGATGTGCAACAATTCTCATGATCTATGGAATCTATGAATATCTAATTTATTCCTATAGGTGGATGTCAAGCATATCTATAATAGCTTATCTTAATCTTTGTCAACTCTAAACCATTTGATCATGTTGAAAATGAATGCATTCTTGTAAAATGCCTCTCTAGCAATATACAGTTTCCAATAGCCATATTTTTTCTTCCATGCATTGTGGAACCAAACTAATAGTGCCAACACATGAGGGTGGACCAATAAATGCTATCAGAGACCTCATTTCATTCCATAGGTCTCCCGATCCTTTCAGGCTACATTAGACTAAGAGAGTCTCTTAAGAGGCCTAAGAGAAAAATGTTATGAAAATTTGTGGCACCTAGGAATATCTCATTTATGCCTATAGGTGGATGTCAGGCCCATATATAGTATCCTATCTCAGTTTCTATCAACTCCAAACTATTTAACTGTGTTGATAATGAATGCATTCTTGCAAAATGGCTTATTAGTGTTTAGTGTAAAGTTTCCAATAGCCACATTTTTTCTTCCACACTTCATGTGACCAAACCGACATTTCCAACACATCAAGGTGGGTTGGTGAATGTTAGTGGAGGCCTGGTTTTATTCCATGGGTCTCCTCATCCATTAAAGGCACATTAGATTGAGATAGTCTCTTAAGAGACCTAAGATATTTTGTGTCACCTAATATTTGGTGGATTAGTGTTCAATTCACATATTGTAATGTTTCATGACAAATCCAATGCTTCTATTTTGTGTGGCATGAAATAGTTTATTCATAACTCAATTATTCAAATTAGATATTGTTGACTCTATAGTGAAATATTTTACAAATTACTAATATATTATTCACAGCCCAATTATTCAAAATTAATTATTCACAACATATTATATTAAAGTATATAATTTTTTACTCTATTATTTACAACTCAATAATATATGATAATACTTTCTTACCTTTGTACATGTTCAAATATGAAATAATTATTTTTAATTATCTCTATTATTTTTTTCCTTAAATGTAAAAAATACGTATAAAATATCTTCAAAATCTAGATTCAATAGTTTTTTAAAATTGTATCTAAATGATATCAAAAGTCTCCATGATGAAAGCTAAATTCTCTTACCACTTGATTTCAATGTCTCATATACTATAGATTTATTCTCCGAAACACCTATATTTATATTAAAGAATTGTTAAGAAAAATAAACAACTACAACTAACTTTTAACACTTCTTGTAAGAAATTTGATGGAAGATTAAAAATCACTACTTTTTATTCTATATTATATGTCACCTTAGGAATTATATCGAATGTCTCCATAATTAAAGAAATTCTTTAACTATTGATCTCAATCCCTTCAATAAAATAACTTTATTCTTCAAAACACCTACATATTATATTTTTTACAAATTATATCGAATGTCTTCATAATGAAAACAAAATATTTATATTTTTAATGATAAACATAACTTTTTAAAAATAAGCAACATATATGTGTATAGTAAAGAAAATGGTTATAAAGTAAAATAAAAGAAGTTTTAAGTAAAATAGCTCTAAATTGATATCTCTAGATAATTTTTATTAGATATTTACATGTCAAAATATTTATATTTTTTAATAATAAACATAGTATTTTCAAAATAAGAAACACACAAAACTTTGACACAACGATTCTCAAAATCTATGACACCTAGGAATGTCTCATTTGTGTCTATAGGTGGATGTCAGCCCCATCTCTAGTAGCCTATCTCAATTTCTATCAACTCCATACTATTTGAACGTGCGGACAATGAATGCATTTTTACAAAATAGCTTAGTTGTGTTTAGTGTAAAGTTTCCAATAGCCATATTTTTTCTTCCACACCTCTTGTGACCAAACCAACATTTTCAACACATCAAGGTTGACTGGTGAATGCTAGTGGAGGCCTCATTTTGTTACCTAGATCTCCTAATCCTTCCAAGGTACATTGGACTGAGGGAATTTCTTAAGAGCCCTAAGATATTTTGTGTCACCCGACCTTTGGTGGATTAGTGTTCAATGCACATAATGAAATATTTCATGATAAAATCAATGATTTTTTTTATATTGAATGAATAGTTTATTCACAACTCAATTATTCAAAGTGGATGATTTTGTACTCTATAATATTTTTTTTGTAAATCACCAACATATTATTTGCAATATATTATATTAAATTACATACTTTTTTACTCTATTATTCGTAATCAACAATATATGATAATACCTGCTCACCCTTACATGTTCAAATATGAAATAATCCTTTTTAACTATTTAACTTTCTTTATTATTATTTTTTTAAAAATATTAAATGTAAAATCTAACAAAATGTCCTCAAAATGTTGATTCAATAAATGTTTTTAAATTGTATATAGATTATATCAAAAGACTCCACCATGAAAGATAAATGATTTAACCACTTGATCTCAATCTCTCATATATGATAGTTTTATTCTCCAAAACACATGCATTTATATTAAAAAATTGTTAAAAAATAAATAACTACAACTAACTTAACATTTGTTATAAGAAACTTGATGACAGATTAAGAATCACTACTTAGAATTTTATCTTATATGTCACCTCAAGAATTATATTGAAAGTCTCCACAATGAAACCTAAATGCTTTAACCATTGATCTCAATCCCTTGAATACAATAGCTTTATTCTTCAAACACCTACATTTATATACAAGTGAGTTGTTAAAAAATAAACTTTAACTTGCTTTTAACTCAACAATGGTGGATGTATTGCCACCATAACCTTGTCATACTCCTAACACAATCATGGTCTAGGTAAAATACACAAAATGTTATTTACAACCTCATACATAAATCTAAGTACTCCATGCTTACACAAGTGTTTTTAAATATTAAAAAAAATAAGCAAAATAAACAACATCAACTACAACTAACTTAACATTTGTTATATTTACTCTGGTGAAAGATTAAGAATAAAAATTTTAAAATTCTATCTCAGATGTCACCTTATAAATTATATTGAATGTCTCCACAACAAAAATAAAATATTTATACTTTTTTAATAATAAACATAATATTTTTAAAATAAGTAACACATAAGCTCTTGGGGTGTAGACCAGTTGGTCGAACCATTGAAAGACACAGGCGATCGATGCAGGTTCAAACCTTGACTCACCTAGTTGTGCATGTTGTGGGGTAGGCACAGGGAAATTGTGCGGCCCAAAGGGGATTAGTCTTGCCTGATATCAGAAATTTAAGAAGAGCCAGATTGATTGCAAGAATATCCCTCTGAATTATCAAAACAAAAAAAAGTGGCACATAAAATATGTCTCCATGTATATAGTAAATAAAATAGTTCTAAAGTAGAATAAAATAACTTTTAAGTAAATAAAATAGCTTTTAATTGATATCCCTAACATTTTTTATCTAAATATTTACATGTCAAAATATTTTTAAAATAAATAACACATAAAATTTATATCTTCATATATGTAGTAAATTAAATAGTTCTAAAAGTTATCTTCCATAAACAAAAGATAAAAGAGAATTAAAAAGGAATATTGAGGCCATTGTGAGAGCTTTTGTAAGGTATGTACAATCCAAAATTATTTTAGTAGGACAAGTGAGATGAGTATATTTCATGGAAACGTTTGAAAGGGCCCTCCACACGACTACTAAGCTTAAAATATTTCTTATTCTCAATGCCAGAATGTTTTGAGGATTACTTTAAGGCGTTCCTTGAGAAGTGTGAAAAACTTTCATCATACTTCTTTGATAAAGGAAGTCAAGGTCATCCTTTGGATTTGAAAGGATGTTTATTATTATTATTATTATTATTATCAATTAAACAAATTTTCACACCAAACTCAGCTTTCTTTGCAGAAACATCACGCATGCCAATCAAATCTCATCCCGCCATTAAATTAGAAAAACATAAATTGAGCACCGGCAGAGCATGATGAGATATATGACTTAACAAATTTGGGGTTGAGGTGGAGGTGGAAGAGAATATATTCTGGCATGTTTCATGCTCTTCAAATCATAATCCTTCTTTACAAATACTATTTAATTAAAAGTAATCCATATCTGTATTCTCTATCACTGCTATGCTTGGGTCTACAGCAACTACTGCGCGTAAAGCGACAGTCCAATGGAATGAAAAATTAGGTGTAGAAAATAATGATAAAGTTCACTGACGATTCCTTTGAAACCCAGCAAGGGAAGAAGAGAAAAGATTAAACATTTTGTTACAGCTGCCAAGTTTTATCGGAGTAGGGTGGTGGTTAATTTAGCAGTAGAAACAGAAGGATATAGTAATAAAAAAGTGAATGAATACGTAGTGGGCAATTGTATTATTGTAATGGAGTGTAAGTTAATGCTTGCCAGAAGAAAACTGTGCAGTGCGAGCTGGTCCTGGCGGGCAGGCGGGCAGGCAGGCAGGCACTTGTTCTTCTTTTGGGTAGAGGGAAAAAAGCAAGGGAAGCAATCATTTTGGCGGGGGCCCGGGCGGGCCGCACTCATAATGGAAGAGACCCACTTGATAGAATTGAATGTGGCAAAGAGAGCCTTACCAATCCCATCTGGAGGACATAGAGAATGAGTTCTGGAATCGTAATCCTTCATAAAGAGCCCCGCACGTGGAGAGTCTGACACACAGCCAGTAGTACACGGCGTAAGGCCAACAGTGATACAACTTCTTTTTACTGTTAGAGTGGGAAGAGAGGCGGGAGCTTTTCAGATGACCGTGATCCCGATCCCGCCTTTGCCTCTAAACATTATTATTATCCATGTGTCCTATAAGATTATGTTAGTTTCCGTAGCAGGAGAAGAGACTTACTGGGCACTCATCCTTTTTTTATCAGTGGGTGAGTGAGATTAGGGTTTATGGAGTAGCAGCTTCAAGACTGGTGCTTGGGCATGGCAGAGGGGAGATTCAGAAGGGATGATTCTAATTCAAGGGGGGGTTAAGTCGTTTGTGGGACACTTGATACTGAGGAGGCTGAATGTCGTGTGTCGGGAATCTGCAGGAATTGGGATCGTCATCGTAGTATGGAATCTGGAGACAATGGGGGCCGAGCCAAGTTGAATTTGGAGCCCGGGATGCAACCTTTGCAGCTTCTGTCATACAAGGAACGAGGCGGAGGAGGAGGGATGGTGGGTTACAGCGTTCAGGAGCGTGAGGAAGGGTATTTTACACAGCCCATGGCTTTAGGTCCTTCACAGGTGGATGCTTCGCTTGCTATGTCGGCCAAGCTATGTAGTGATAATACTAGTAATAGCAATAATCACAGCAACAGCAATAACAATCTGGAGACCGCAATTGTGCCCCGGGCGACCGTGGAGTCCAGCGCGGTTGTGAATGCGGACCCGGGGAAGAAGCCGCCGGCGAAGCGGGCGTCGACGAAGGATCGCCATACTAAGGTGGACGGCCGGGGGCGCCGAATTCGGATGCCGGCCACTTGCGCGGCGAGGGTTTTTCAGCTGACGAGAGAGCTGGGGCACAAATCGGACGGTGAGACGATAGAGTGGCTTCTGCAGCAGGCGGAACCGGCGGTGATTGCCGCCACCGGCACGGGTACAATCCCGGCCAATTTTCATACCTTGAACGTCTCGATGCGCAGCTCCAGCGCTAGCATGTCGGCGCCGTTGAAACCGCCGTATAACTTCCACGGCGGGTCGCTGAACCTGAACGCGAGCGTGGCGTCGCGGCTGGAACAGATGCGATCACGGGCGGAGTGGGAGAGATCGGCGGTAGAGGATACGAGGTCGCAGGGTATGAGTCTTTTAGGTATCGGGCATCACACGGACGGAACGGGGGTGCTGGAGAATTTGATAAACGACCCGGAACAACAACAGCAGCAGCATCTACTGCACGACCCGTCCGGGTCCGACTGTGGGAACTCGAGAAAACGGCTGAGAGAAGAGCTGCAGTTAAAAAGCTTGCAGCAGCAGTCGGCGGCGGGGACCATGTGGGCAGTTACACCTGCAACTGGGTTATCAAATAGTGCACAAAACATGCCGGGTGCGTTCTGGATGCTCCCGCCGACAGCGAGCGTTATGGGGCACGGGCCGTCGGATCCTATCTGGACCTTCCCGGGCTCATCGGGTGGGACAATGTATAGAACTTCTATGTCTACTGGAGGACTTCACTTCATGCCTAGGCCTATAAATCTGAATTCCGGTGCGGGCGGAGCGGGCGGTGGTGGTGCCGGGCTTGGGCACATTCCGTTTGGTTCTATGCTCATGCAAGGCGGGTCGGGCGGGTCCGGCGGGTCGCAGCAGTTACCACCTACTGGGCTGGGTTTAGGGGGAGGCGGAGGAGGGAATGGATCGGGTGAAAGTGGTCATTTGGGAATGCTGGCTGCTCTCAATTCGTTCAATGACCGTGCAATCAGTAACAGCAGTTCCGATCATCACTCCATCGGATCCGGCGCCCGAGAAGACCGCCAAGATAATTCTCAATAGTCTTCCTTTCTCTTTTCCCTTTTTTCATAAGTGCAAAGTGTCTATAGAGTTTGAAAATTGGTCATGGCTCTCTAACATATGGGATTTGTACATCCCCGACTCACTCACTCACTCACTCAAATGCAACAACAACAAAATGGGATTTGTTTTAACAATATGCATCTGCGAGCGAGGAGCTCAGGATCGAGTCATAGTTCGAGATGCCCTAGTTATTTGTGTCAAGCTGTCTTTTCTCTTTTGCTGCTGCTGCTGACGATTTTTCGCTACTGATTAGGATTCCAGATTTTTTATTTATTGGTTGTAAACTAAAAAAGAAGAAGACGAAATAGGGTTACAGGTACAACAGATATTTGTATGGGGAAGGTGTTGAAATATAGTGCGGTGCTGGTGTGCGCAGTGGTATAATTCTTTTTGTTGACTATAACTAGCTAGCTGCTTGTTTTTGCTGAATAAGAATGGATTCTGAATTCGGGACTGTCTCTCATTCTGCAGAGAATACATTGATTGCCAGAAAAAATCTAATTGTTAATTAGAATTTATACTTGTTATGTATTAACCGGTCTGCCAATGCATTTAGGACTGTATTTAAGTTTGTTGGTCAAATTTCAGTAACTGTATATAGAACTTGTGTTTAGTTCTGTGCAAAGAGAATTGCCTATTAAATTTACAGACA
The DNA here is from genome assembly GCA_007258455.2 of Sequoia sempervirens. NCBI lineage: Eukaryota > Viridiplantae > Streptophyta > Pinopsida > Cupressales > Cupressaceae > Sequoia > Sequoia sempervirens. Next base: position 291,490,180 of record VDFB02000017.1, read on the forward strand.
TAATTTTACTTATTGAAATCATGTGGTAATCGAATGGTTGCTGAAATAATGTTGTCAGGGTGGTTATTTTAATATGTACATAAATTAGTTGGCATGAGTTTTTTAACAATTCATGAAGAATTATACGATTGCTTTTAGTTTTAATTGTGTATATTTTTAATGGAAGTTTCAGATCGGACTCAGTGATGGTTAGGAAGAAGCTTCCTGATGATGGATCACTGATCCAAAACGAGGATGGAAAATAATAGTTACTTATTAGGTAGATTTGTGAATGTAACGGTAGTGGGTCTGAGTGGTCGCTGTTGTCTAAGCACTATTTTACTGAACTTTCTGAAATTTGAAATCTCTAAAGTTTATCAGAGATTTCAAAAGTTTGGGTTTTTCTTAACGCGGCATATCTGCAAACTGTATATTCCACACTGAACAACTGTAAAGCCTTGTCTTCTGCCGGCAGATAATCTTTAAGTATCGGATTAAAAAAATCCTTTACGGAGGGTATCATTAGAGTACTCACTAATTATGGATTAGCTGAAAGAACAAAGTGGACAGCACAGTTATTGCCCTATAATGGCTGATGGTAATTCGAATTATAATGGCTGATGGTAGAAACCAACATCAATTGCAGCACACATGAAGCGAAGGTGCAGTCGAGCGTAGTACTTAGTCTCTGATTAAGGTGTAAAACAAAGCAAATATATGCAGTTTGGTGTATGTCAGGACTCGGAAGTGGGTGTACATTATGTTTTATGTGCAAAAAGTGGAGTTTGATGCATCCAAGGCAACTGTCATGCCTGTCCATCTTATTGATTGGTTTTTGCAGTGCTTGTCCGATCTAGTAATAACAGTCGCTACTGCCTTCATTCGACGGACCCCTTTACGTAGAACCCAAGTGCTAGTACTGCAATTCTCAACCAAGTCAGAGATATTGCAGGTAACCACACTAAGTATCAAACCTACTTTATGCATTTGTACACAAGTAATGTGGTGCAGTCCAGTCACTGATGTATGAATATATCATACGTATGGAAGGGCAGACGAGAGGATAGATCTGAAAAGTAGCTCTCTAATCAGAAGGCCCATGTGTCCCAACCATATACTCATTGCCTTACTCATACTCACAACACTTTTGTTAATTAAACATCATAATCTTATTCATAAATACCATTTTCACAATCGAAAAAATCTTTATTATCATCATCTCCCTCCAGTCTTCTCGCAATGGCTGTGCCATATGGTGATCATTACACTGCACGCAACTTCTTTTCCAACCAAAGATAAAGCACTGCTTCGATCAGTCTGTAGGCAAACAACATATGAATTCTGGATTACCATAATGCAAAGCAAGCATACAAAATATACTCGTACAGATAACTAACCTTTGAGCTAAAAGAAAGAACGTCGTCTTCAATCTGGAAAGAGAGCAAACAAATATTACCTTTTAAGGCCATTACTATTATAGTAATAGTGAAAAGAAACTGTAAAAAAGGAAATCAATGCTGAGACATATGGGCTAAGTTAAAACTTGAAAGGGTATATGGACTGAGTTCAAATTGAAAGAGGCATATGAACCAAGTTAGAATCAGGATCCTTTCCAAAGATTGATATAAAGCTACCCAATTGGGAAAGTATAAGATAATGGGTAGTACAACTATTAGAAACAAGATGATGGGCTGTGTGAAAATAGTTATATAGAGATTAAGTCCTTATTCAAGGTACAAGGGCATAATTGGTGAAGGGTGACTTTTATGCAATATTATCTATTTGTACAAATTAATTGTTTATAAATTTATTTTTAGAAAAATTGATTGAATAATATATTTTAGTAATTGTTTTGTTGCAATTTTCACTTAATGGTTTCATAATTACAAAGTTTTCATTATGTTTTGAGTTAATTCTTGTAAGATTTTATTATATTATGTGATTTAAGTCTAACATTAATCACTCGATAAAAAAATAAATTAAATCTAGAAAACAAGAGTTGAGGGCTGGATATTGGATGATCAAGAGAAGGATAAGAAGTGTTCATATGATTTTAGAATGATGCAAATTTTTGAATTTTTGTTGTTGATCAATTTCTATGATGTCAATTTTGAATTTTTGTTAATCAATTGCTATGATGTCAATTTTGAATTTTTGTTAATCAATTGCTATGATGTCAATTTTGAATTTTTGTTAATCAATTGCTATGATGTCAATTTTGAATTTTTGTTGTTGATCAATTGTTATGACATGATAACATACCAAAATTTAGGATATAGGAATCAAGATTAACAAAATATGACTAGATTGCTTCTAGATTTCTACTTGAGGAAGAGAATGTACTGTGCAACCTATTGATGTGACCTATTATGCATATCTAATGTATCTATTGCTACGATGAGATTGTATAAAAGGCACAATGAAGTACTTTTAAAGATGGAAATAAGACTATTGACTTGCCTCAATTATAGTTGAGTCTGCTATGAGTTGTATAAATCTAGAAAATGTAGGTAAGAAAAAATACAACTATAATGCAATTAAAACTAAGAATGAATGATATTCCAATGAAAATTAAGAATGTTATCTCTTGATCTCCTTGTGTGTGAATGACCTAGGAAATGTCTTTAAATACATGTTCATAGTCACTAACATGATATTCTTAGTGTCTATGTTGACATGATAATGACTATTGTCTATAAGACTTGGTCTTGGCTAGGAGATTTGAATTTTGAATTAGGAAGACTAGGTAAGGCTGTGTGGGGCTAGTCAAAGAACTAGGTTGCACCATAGGGCATAGTATTAGATGGAGAGATGTTGTGAATGATAATTGGTATGGGTTAAGGTGATGTGTAGTGGTGATTGGCTAATGCGATTTGTGGGTCAAATAGATTAAATAAAAATAAAAATATATTTACACTATCAACATAAAATGATATAAAATAAAGATGTAAAAGTGTAAGTTGTGTGCTTCTATCTTTATAATAAATGATTTTAATCATTAATGTTACCTTCATATATTAAGCTTTCAATACTAAATTTAAATAATTAATAATATTTTCTAATAAGCAATCTTACAATTCCATTCATATATTATGATTTTTAATACAAGGAATAAGCCCATATCAATATTATTCATAATACACACATTTTAAAACTATAATCTATTTATCTATACAAGACTTGATATTTTAATTCAAGAAAATACTTGTACATATTTATTTTTTCAATAATAAATTTAAATAATTAATATAATCTTTGCTAATAAGTAATCTCACAAGTCCATTCATAAAGGAATGAACCCATTACAATATTCTTCATAATGCAACTAATTTAATACTAAAATTTACTCACTTGTATAAGACTTAATAAGTTGATTTAAGCAATTATGTGTACATATTTGATGCATATGTAAGTACTTTAAATCGTAAGCATTTTTTATTCAACATTATGAATTTTTAAACTTGCTATTAATTTTATAATGAATTTACAATCTTGATGTGTGTTAGAAATGGTGAGTTATTTATAAATTTATTATTAAAAAAATTGGTTGAATAATATATTTTAGTAATTGATTTGTTACAATTTTCACTTAATGATTTCATAATTATAAAGTTTTCATAATTTTTTGAGTTCATTCTTGTAAGATTTTATTATAATATGTGATTTAGGTCTAATATTACTCACTTGACAAAAAATAAATTAAACCTAGAAAATAAGAGTTGAGAGTTGAATATTGGATGTTCAAGAGAAGGATAAGATGTGTTTATATGATGGTTTGATGTAAATTTTAAATTTTCATTGTTGATCAATTGCTATGATGCCAATTTTGAATTTTTGTTGTTGATCAATTGCGATGATGCCATTTTTAAATTTTTGTTGTTTATCAATTGTTACGATGTGATAACATACCAAAAATTAGGATATAGACATAGAATAAAGATTAACAAAATATGACTCAGTTGCTTTTAGATTCCTACTTGGAGAAGGGAACATATTGTGCAACCTATTGATGTGACCTATTTTGCATATCTTATGAATCTATTGTTAAGATGTCATTGTACTAAAAGACATAATGAAGTAATTTTAAAGATGAAGATAAGACTATTGACTTGTCTCAATTATAGTTGAGTATCTTATGAGTTGTAAAAATATAGAAAATGTAGGTAAAAACAAAATACAACTATAATGCAATTGAAATTGAGAATGGATGATATTCCAATAAAAATTAAGGATGTTCTCTCTCGATCTCTTTGTGTGTCTGAATGACCTAGGAATTTTTAAAAAATACATGTTCTTAGTCACTCACATGATATTCTTGTGTATGTTGACATGATAATGACTATATTTCCTATAAGAGTTGGCCTTGACTAGGATATTTGAATTTTGAATTAGGAAGACTAGGTAAGGTTGTGTGGGGCTAGTCTAAGGACTAGGTTGCACCATATGACATAGTCTCAGATGGAGAGATGCTATGAATGATAATTAATAGGGGTTAAGGTGATGTGTAGTGGTGATTGGCTAATGATATTTTTGGGCCAAATAAATCAAATAAAAAAGTATAACCATACATTTACAATATCAACATAAAATGATATAAAATAAAGATGTAAAAGTGTAGGGTGTACACTTCTATCTTTATAATAAATAATTTTAATCACTAATGTTACCTTCATAAATTAAGCTTTCACTACTAAATTTAAATAATTGATATAATAATTGCTAATTATTAATCTTACAATCCCATTCATATATTATAATTTTTAATACAAGGAATAAGCCCATAACATTATTATTCATAATACACACATTTTAAAACTAGAATCTATTCACTTGTTGAACTCAATATTTTAATTCAAAAAAATACTTGTACATATTTATGTTTTTAAAAATACATTTAATTAATTAATATAATCTTTGCTAATAAGTAACCTCACAAGTGTATTCATAAAGGAATGAACCCATTTAATATTCTTCATAATGAAGTCACTTTAAAACTAAAATCTATTCACTTGCATAAGACTTAATTTGTTTATTCAAGAAATTATGTGTACATATTTGATGCATGCATGTAAGTACTTTAAATCATAAGTCTTTTTTATTTAACATCATTAATTTTTAAGTGCTATTAATTTTATAATGAATTTACAATCTTGATGTGTGTTATACATATTAGTTTATTTACTTTATTTTAGTTTTCATAACATACACCATTTCAATAAATTTGAATTAGTATTTTAAATTATTATATTTAAAAACATATTTTTTTGAAACTATTTTGATTATGGCTATTTTTTTTATTCAAGGTAAAAGAGGGATTTTGAAAGGGCCTCAACTCTTATACAATGACTATAATATATACATCAATGAATTATATTAGACAACAAAGATGTAATAGAAGGGAATAGATAGTTCAAGGACTAAAAATAAACAACACATGTTATGATTCCCAAAAGGGATAAATAAAACTATTTAAAAAATAAATAAAAATCAATTAGATCTCTTGAGTTAGCTTGAAGTTCAGTGCTCCAAAGAGCTCTCCAGTACTACCAATAGAATTGAAGAAACTATCCTTCTTGGTGTATCTCCATTTTTGAAAGAAAACCCTAACTCAAAATAACCCATATGATATCTAAAAAAGATCACATCTAATTCCATTTTCTTTTTATATAAATTAGAGAAGGAATATTGAGAAAATGCAAGAGCTCACTAGTGGAGATTTTAGCTTTTTCAATGTGAAGCACTTCAATCTAACCAATGTTGACTAAAATTTATTCTTTACAAGCCTCCTCAAAAAACCACTCGACTATGCCAATGGGCTCTAGCACCAAGGAACTATTGAGGAAAATCAAACTATAACAATATTATTTAGCAGTGACACCACTTTCTTTTAAGGACAATTAAGCTTCTTGAATTCTTTTTTCTTCTAAGTATTTTCTAACTCATATTTTTTAGGCATTTTGATATAGAATGACCAATTATATGGTTTGTTTTGACACATAACCATACAATAATCATAAATAATATGTTGCAACCATTTAAATAATTTATAGGACAAGGTAATTGGAGAAGGTAACACCTTACCCATATTTGAATACAAATAGAATTGGAAAACAATAAATATTTTCTAAAAATGGTTGTGAGATCAACATCTATGAGTCCACCAATAAAACAAGTTATACCCTTCAAGAACTCAACCTCCCAATATTCCAATGGAAAGCCTAGAAAATTCACCAAAATAAAAACTTTGTTGATGCATTCCTTCTTAAGATTGAAACCTAGATTCCACTTCTTAAGGAAAGTCCTAAACTTATCTAGAAACCATGACCCATCTAAGAGGATCTAAAGATAATATTTATGATTCAATAAAGAGATAATAAAGAATCCATTCATCATAGCAGAGATCTCAAAATGACCACATCATTATATTTTCTCTTATCCCATTTCCCATCAATGTTAGGCCTAGCTCCTAAAAACTTCCTAGTGAGTAGAACATGGCTTACTTGAAAGAGCTTCATCCTCATAATTCCTCAAAGGTAGCCCAACATCGAATCCAATAACAACCATAGGATAGTGATAATTGGTAGGGGTTAAGGTGATGTGTAATGGTGATTGACTAATAAGACTTATGGGAAGAGTTGGTTTATGGACCAAATAAATCAAATTAAAAATATAATTATGCATTTACAATATCAGCATAAAGTGATTAAAATAAAGGTGTAAAAGTTGAGAGTGTGCATTTCTATTCTATATAGTAAATGATTTTAATACTTATTGTTACCTTCTTAGATTGTGCTTTCATTACTAAATTTAGAGAATTAATATAATCTTTGTGAATAAGTAATCTTATAAGACCATTGATATATTATATTTTTTAATACAAAGAATAAGTGCATAGCAAAATTATTCATAATACACTCATTTTAAACCTAAAATCAATTCACTTCTACAAGACTTAATACTTAAATTCAAGAAAACACTTGTACAAATTTGATACATATATCAATAGATTAAACATGAATATTTTTTATTTAACACCATTCTATTCCTTATAGTAAACAATTTTAATTACTAATGTAACCTTAATACATTAAGCAAGCTTTCAATACTAAACTTTAATAATTAATAATAAAGTAATTGGTTATTAATAAAAATTCTTTATTATCATCATCTCTCTCTAGTCTTCTCTCAAAGGCTGTGCCTTATAGTGATCATTACACTACACATCACTTCATTTCCTACCAAAGATGAAGCACTGCTTCAATTAGTCTATAGGCAAACAACATACTAATTCTGGATTACCGTAATGTAAAGCAAGCATGCAAAATATACTCATGCAGGTTATTATCCGCCCAGATAAAAGGAAGAAAAACGTCTTCAGTCTGGAAAGAGAACAAACAAATCTTACCTTTTAATGCCATTACTGTTATAATAATATTAAAAAGGAACTGTAGAAAAGGAAATCAATGCTGAGACAAATGGGCTAAGTTATAATTTGAAAGGATATATGGACTGAGTTCAAATTGAAAAAGACATATGAACCATGTTACGATCTGAGTCTTTTCCAAAGATTGATGTAAAATTAATCAATTGGGAAAACATAAGATAATGGACAATACAACTATTTAGAAACAAGATAAAGGGCTCTCTAAAATAAATAGGTGCATATAGGGATTAAGTTCTTATTAATGGTGTGAGGGTATAATTAGTGAAGTGTGATTTTAATGCAATATTATTTATATAAATTAAATGATGAATTATTTGTAAATTTATTGTTAGAAAAGTTGGTTGAATGATATATTGTAGTAATTGATTTGGTGATATTTTCACTTAATAATTTTATAATTATAATTTTTTTGTAATTTTTTGAGTTAATTCTAATAAGATTTTATTAAAATATGTGACTTAATATTAATCAATAATAAGTTAAATCAAATTTAGAAGCAATAATTGAAGGTTGAATATTGAATGATGAAGAGAAGGATAAAAATTAGTGTACATATGATATTGGTATGATCTCAATTTTAACTTTTTTGTTGTTCATGAATCGTTATGATGTGATGATATACCAGAATTTAGGATATAGACATCGAATAAAGATTAAAAAATATGATTAAATTGCTTCTAGATTCCTACTTGAGGAAGGGAGTGTATTGTGCAACCTATTGATGTGACCTATTTTTGCATGTCTTATGTACCTATTGCTAAGGTGGGGTTGCACTAAAAGATACGAGGAAGTATTTCTAAGGATAGAGATAAGACTATCAACTTATCTCAATTATAGTTGAGTCTCTTATGAGTTGTGTAAATCTAGAAAATGTAGGTAAAGACAAAATACAATTGTAATGCAACTAAAATTGAGATTTAATGATCTTCCATTAAAAATTTAGGATGCTCTATTGATCTCCTTGTGTGTGCAAATGACCTAGGAAATATCTTTAAACACATGTTCTTAGTCACTCACATGATATTCTTAGTGTGTGGGTTGACATAATAATTATGTCATGTAAGAGTCGACCTTGGTTAGGAGATTTGAATTTTGAATTAGGAAGAATAGATAAGGTTGTGTGGGGCTAGACCAAGGACTAGGTTGCACCACATGACATATTATTAGATGGATATATGATGTAAATGATAATTGGTAAGGGTTAAGGTGATGCATAATGGTGATTAGATAATGAGATTTGTGACAAGGTTTGGTTTGTGGGTCAAATAAATCAAATAAAAAATATAACTATACATTTACAATATCAATATTAAATGATATAATTTAATACACATGTAAAAATGTAGGTGTGCACTTTTATCCCTTATAATAAATGCTTTTAATCACTAATATTACCTTCAGAGATTAAACTTTATATTAAATTTAAATAATTAATATAATATTTACTAATAAGTAATCTTACAAGTCCATTCATATATTATGATTTTTAATAGAAGAGATAATCCCATAAAAATATTGCTCATAATACACCTACTTTAAAATTAAAATCTATTCACTTGTGCAAGATTTAATGTTTTAATTCAAGAAAACACTTGTAGATATTTATCTCATACGTAAGTAAATTAATCATAAATATTTTTTTATTTAACACCATTCTTTGAATTTTTAATTACTAATGTCACCTTCATAAATTAAATAAGATTTCAATAATTAATTTAAATAATTAATATAATATTTGCTAATAAGTAATCTTACAAGTCCATTCATAAAGGAATGAGCCAATAAAATTATTCTTCATAATGCATCCACTTTAAAACTAAAATATGCTAACTTGTATAAGTCAATATTTTAACCCAAAAATATTTGTATACATTTGATGCATATGTAAGTAAATTAATCTAAGTATTTTTTATTTGATACCGTTAATTTTTAAGTGTTAAATTAATTGATATTAAATCTATAATCTTGATATGTGTTACACACATTAATTTATTTACTTTATTTTAATTTTAGCAATATACATCATTTTAATAAATTTAATTTAATATTTTAAATTATTATATTTAATTTTTTTTTTTTTTAATATTTAAGTTATGGTTTTTTAAATTAATGATAAAGAGAGATTTTGAAAGGGTAATAACCCTTATACATTGATTATAGTAGATACGTCAATGAAGTATATTGAACAAAAATATATATAGTAGAAGGGAATATATAGCTTAGGGACTAAAAATAAACAACACATACTATGATTCCATAAAATGGACAAAGAACAACTAAAAATGTGTGGGAAATAAAATATATTGTAGTGCTCCAAAGAGCTTTGAAACTACCAATGGTCCCACCCATAGAATCATTGAGACAACTATCCTTCTTGGCCTATATCCCTTTTGGAAAGAAAACCCTGACTTAGAAGAATTCACAAGGTATTTAAAAAGGTTCTATTCTCTTTCTATCCAAATTAGAGAAGGCATATTGAGAAAATGCAAGAATGTTAGCTTTTCCAACTTGGAGCACTTCAATCTAACCATTGTTGAATAAAATTTGTTCCCTAAAATCCTCCTCTGAAACCCACCCAACTATGCCAAGGGGGCTTTGGCAATGGGGTGTTGTTCAAGGAAGGGCTGGACCTATAACAATATTACCTAGCAATGAGACAAATTTATTCTAAGGATGATTGGGCTTCTTGAACTCTATTTCCTTCTAAGTAAACTACTATTGTTCAAGTACTCTAAGGTAGAGTGACCAACTATAGTGCTGATTTTTGTGCATTGGTAGTGTATTTAGTCATTTTTATTCATTGATTTCACTGGTCATATATCTAGTCATATTTATGCATTGTTCACTGATTTCTATCAATTGGTAGTAGATTTAGTCAATTTAATTATTAATTGATTTCAATTAGTAGTATGTTTAGTCATTTTAATTGACTAATATTTGAGTATTTAAGCATAAAAAAAAATACACATCAATCATCAATTGCACACAATAAGACAACCATTAAGAAGGAAAAATCAGTGAAATTTATTAATAAAAGAAAGGTGTTCTAGTTACAACTTACAAATAAACTATTACAATTGTTATTTTCAGTCACAATACTAAAAATTTAAGTTACAATATTGCAAAGAAATGACTGCAAGAAAGAAACTTCTCCAAGAGACTTTTGTAATGATGGAAATGCATGCTTGAAGCCCTTCAATGTGAGCACATTCCCCTTTCATCTCTTAAAACTTCTACAACATGGGAAATATTCTTGGAGCAATATGTAACGTGTAGAATCCAAGGAGAGTGTTGACCGTGTCCCATATATGAAGCTCTCTCGACCTTCAATGCAGTCAACAATAACCTAGCTAGAATGTTTCCTCCTTTATATGCAACGTGCCATCTGATATGAGCAACAAGGTGCTTCCTTTTCCACCATGAATGAAGTTGTGACTCAATATAACCAAAAAAATAATATTAGTCTCAATTCATAAAGAATAAAAGTGCATTGTATATTGTAAGTTTACAAAAGAAAGTCCAAACAAAATAGAAAGATAAATCAATTAAAAAATTGTAGCCTTGTCAACAAATTCCTTAAATAGAGTGTTCAACATAGGCCTGAAATATGCATATTAAACCCTTGATTTCAGAACCTTGTTCAAAATTTAAGAAAGGTGATACACTCAAACTATAGAATGAAGTTGACATATTATAGAATGAAGGCTATCGACACTAACCAAAATGGAACAACATTATCAACAAAAATTTCCTAGAAACCAAACCCAAGAATTCCATCAGACTTAGACAACAAAAATGTCAACCCTAGTTCATGTGTTGTCTTAGTAAAGACCTGCACCATTAAAGAATCCATTTATACATAAATTCCAAATTAATTTGATGAGAAAAGATCTTTGATATCCAACTAGGAAGCTTTAACATCCAAAAATTACTAACCTAATGTTTCACAACAAGTTTCCCAACAATGACATCATCTTCCCCATTCACTTTACAAGCACTACCAAATTCAACTTTTGAAGGCACAAACACATAAGGTACTTTCTGCAACAGTAATTTTAAAACTAATGATTAATAACAAAACTTAAGGTATCCATTAAACTTGTAAGAAAACAACTACTTGAACAAATACATAGAAGCATCACCAAATGGTTCAAAGCTCATCATTAGTATAAGTCCAAAAATTTGATGTTTCTATGCAAGTTAATTAGGTTTATTCTCTTACAATTCATCAAAATAAGAAAAAAGGGTAGCAAGTCAGGGAATTTGATCGTGGGAAAATTTCGTAGTTAAAAGGGTTTCATACTATGTCAAACATTATTTCATTAGTTTCATTCCCACCATTTTACCCATGTGATTACTACCTTATACAATAAGAATCAAACTGTGTTCATTTTATTGGTTTCAATCCCTTCAATCCACCTTTGCAAAATCTACATAATGTAAATATTGCTAGTGAATGGTTGAAACATATCAGAGGTGATTGAAGGAAATAATCTCATGAATTAAGGAATGATTCAGGTATTGCATGGCACATGGAGTTAACCTAAAAATGTTGCAATGCCCATCTGACATCTTAAAAGGTCGCAATAATGTTGAAACTCAAAATGGTACAAGGAGAGAAAAAATCAATACCTTATCTTTGGCCAATGAAATCAAAGTATCAAGAATGGCAAGAGGATCTATATTAGCCGCCATAACTATAAACTATGATGTTCTAAATTATAAAGTCTTGGTTGTTGTAGCACCCTAAACTCATTCAGTACTAGCAAAAAAGAAATTGGATATTGATCCACTGCCATATTGGATCTTATAGGATTCTCCTTCACAAACAATGAATGATATATATTAATTTTCTAGCAACTTCCTTAATATCCCCATGTAAGTAGACTAAACTAAGTGAGGTTTGGGGTTTGAAGTAGAGTACCATCTTCTTGGTATGTGCTTGACTTTGATCATGACTTGTATCTTGAATGAAAATAGCAAGCTAGCTGCACTGTAAAATCATTGTTAGAAAAATAACCACAAAATCCTCTTTAATTAAAATAATCCTTCTAGATATTTCAAGAAGAGATATTTTAGTTAATTTCTAAGAGAGCTAATTTCACTATCCAAACAACCATCAATCTATTTATTGGATATAATTTCCCAAATTTTAGAATTTGAATGTGATGAAACTAACCATAATTACCAAAGACTTGACACCAAAATTTAGTACAAAATGAATTGTTTGACAACAAATGTGTTTTGATAAACCAGATATACCCTTGATGTATTGATTTAAATAACAAGGAAAGATAAAATTGGAGACAACAAGATAAAATTCATTAATTCACTTCAAAAAATAATTGAAACCAAAATTCGGCCACCAATTATAACTTCATTCTATTGATCTTCAAAAAATTTTACAATACGTTTCAAAAAAAATTCCTAACTGACATATCAAAAAGTGTCTTGTCAGTTACCCACTTTTAACATAAATCAAAATGTATTAATTATTGTTGTTTACATAGGATTACATAAAACTTTAAAAGCAATGAAAGATGAGAAGTGAAGATAATTTATCATATGTTGAATTCCATAGCACTCGCAAGATATGGAAGTTTGTTACTCATTGTAAGGTACCCATGACCATTTAGATATGGAAAGGTCCTCTCTCCATGATAGTATCTGCAAGGTTTGGTACTTCACTGCAAGGCCTATTCTTCTAGGGGAGCTAGATATGTCTCCTCCCATTGGTACACCATGTAATCATTAGGCCATTTGTACTCCTAAATTTTTTGTATGTTGGCCAAGTGACTCTTCCATCTACTATCTAATAACCCTTTGGTATCTCTGATGAATTTTGAGTACCCAACACCCAGTGCAATTATTCCATCCAAGGTTAAATTGAGGTGGTGAATATTTATGTCACCATACTTTTGTATATTAGTGAGGAAGTTGGGAATAATTTTGCTAAAATCATCTATCCAATCCTTGGAGCCTTTTAGTTGATCATCATCCCTTAGTATCTTAGGCATGAACCATTGCTTTAGTGTGTGAAACAAATCCATTCTTGCCTTGATCTTTTTCTCTTCTACAAACATGTATTGAAATTCATTTATGACCATTCAGACCATTTACTCAGTAGGCTTTAAAGCTATGGGGGCCTCAACACTCCTTTGTAAAATTCTGCACAAATTCATTAAGGTGTGATGTATAAGTTGTCATTTCTTGAATAAGGGGTTTGGTATAGGTACATGGGCCTTTATCTGATCAATTGCTTGTGACAAGGAGACATAAAATTCATACACATTTTCCAAATTTTCCACAATTAGTTTAACCCTACACTCCAAGATCTGTTCCAATACCCTGAGGGTTTCTCTCTTTTCTCTTTCCTTTTCTTCTTCATTACTCTTTTTCAACTTTTCAATTTCTTGTTTTAGCACATTAACTTGTTCAACAGTGATTGCACCTGTATCAGTCTGATTGGAAAGGAGATGGTATACTATTAATTATGTGCTTTGGGAAGGACCTGCTCCCTTGAACTGTTGTTTTAATTTCATGTTTTCTATGAATAACCCATTCACTTCATCATTCATATCAGTTTGTGCTTTCTTATATTATGCTAATCTAAGCTCCATATATTTAACTGCATCCCTAGTAAACATTGCTAAGTGCATTGTCATAATATCTGCCTCCAATGTTGATGTGTCTTGAAGTTTCTTTACCATGGCAGTCCCTCTCATATGTTTTACAACATCAAGCAATCTTGGTTTTTCTGTTCTTTTTTGCTTTGTCCAAAAGGATAGGGTTTCAAGTCTTGGATTGTAACCTGTTCCACTCATTCCCTCATCTAAATTAAATTCAGAAACCAACATGGGATCTTCTTGGCTTCTTACTTGATCCAGTAAGAATATCTTTTTTAACTCCATCCCAGGAATAATTAGTATATTGATTTCTAAGACCAATTTTCTTTCTTCTTGGGGGCTAACAGTAACTTCATTAATCTTGATTTCTTCAAGAGTCTGGGCAACAATCTAGTCATGCTATTACTCCTCAGTGGCCAACTTATTAATTTGGAGTATCTCCTCAAATTATTTCATTTTCATCTTAAACCAAAAACCTTAAACTCAAGAGTTTGGATAAATTCATCATCTTCAATAAATGTAAGGGCATCAATCACGCTTTCATCATCATGCACTTCTTGATCATTATGCCCATGTACATCCACTCTTCTAGTTTGTGAGCATCAGTTGCAAGCTTAGGTGGTGGTTGATCAACTTCATCATCTTTAAAATTCAAAATTACATTGATTACCTCCTCAGTATCCCCTACTCCACTTATTTCATATGCCATTAAGAGGGCCACTCCATGTGTCTTCTGCATTTTAGGACTTGGTTGCTCAGGGGATCCTTCTAATTGTATTGTGGTAGTGCCTAGTAGGGGCTTTGTGATTCCAATACCACTTGGTTTGATGGGCAGCTTGGAGGGTTTCAAAGACTGGCCCTTAGGTTTCTTTTTTGGTTCAACATATAATATTTCAAAGTTGTCAATTATTACATTCATCCTTTTGATAGGATCCTTTTCTTCAACATAGAATCCTTGGAATCTAGTGTCCCTTTTCTTCTTCTCCTCCTCAAGCCTCTTTATGATTTCCTACTTCCTCTTCCTTTGAAAAAAATCATCAAGTGTAAAGTGATTTCTTATTACATCTTCTCTGTAATCCATTACATGGGTAATCCTAGATTTAGTGAGAAGTGTCTTCTTTATAAAATTAATATGCCCTTTAGTATCAAAGACCCTTTCTCCTTGCGACTTCAATGAATACCGCATCTTCAAATAGTTTTATAGTTTTTCAAGAATTTCAGACCCTACGAATAGCTCCTCAAATTCAGTTAGGTCAAGGAGGAATGTCCCCTTTTTTCTTTCTTTTCATAACATCCTGCTCCATCCATAACATTTGCCACATAAATTCTAAAAATGCAATTCAAATAGAAAAAAAATTAGGTAAAACATGTGGAGCTTGAGGACACCCATAGACCCTTATTACTGTTTGGTCTGTTAAGAAGAACCAATCATTGAAATTGTGAGTGTATCCCTACTCTAGCTTCAATGCTAAAGGGCTTAATACTTGCATGATTTTATTAGGAAATCTTGGTGAAATATGACCAAGATCGACCATGACCTTTACTACGAAATCATCATGAAATATTACATAATCACTATTTTTACATCTACTATCCCAAATGTAACACCAATTTTTTATAGGAAACCTATTCCCTTCATCATTAGTCATTCCAAAACACATTATTTTAGTCCATCTATTTATGTTTTGGTACAATATTAAATGACACAGCAACGAGTATTTCCTAAAAGTGATGGGAGCTAAGTTCTCTCTTACAAAAATCCCTCACGTAGCCCTTTCTAAATTTCAGCAGCAAAGTCATACTCAATGTTGATTTCAAGATTTTGTATCCTCATTGCCATCATCATGAGATAGGTTGGCATCCTCTCTTCAACATCTATTTGAAGCACTTGGGAAAAAGAAAAATAAGTTCTTTTGAAATATACTTGGAAGTCTTCTATGGAAAATGACTCATTTTGGGAGGGGGAGACAGGTATCCTCCTATTGTTTACACCCTTTTTCATGTGTAAAATAAGTTCATCACTCCTATAGGTTTTTTTCAATCTCCTATAATCCTCCTCACTTCTGTCCAAGTCGATCTTAGTGATAGCTTTCTTTTTTCACATAAAACACTCTATAATTGCTTCTTTAGTCAGCACCACTAATGGTGAACCATTTGGAATTATTATAGTCCTAGTAGCTGGGTATAATATTGTGCCAATACTTTAATGAACTCAAAATCTAGGAAGAAATTTGGGACTATTAATTTGGCCAAATCTAAGGTCCAAGGATTCGAAACCGGAATCTTCTCAACCCTTTTTTCATAGAAGTACCAAAATAGATCCCACCCTGAGATAGGGATAATTGGGTCTCTACATCCATTGGTTGTATCTTTAAAAAAAAATTTGGATCCTTTGTCTACAAAATTAGGTAACACATCTAAAATGGATTATTGTAGGGACCTCTTCTTTGAATTAGAAACTGTGGACTCTTCCTTTTTACTCACAAGTTGACTTCTTTTGGGTGGCATGATGAAGAACTTACTCCTACTTGATTTTTTAAGTGTCTACTTGTAGAACAAAATTCAGTTCTTATATGTTAAAAAGGCACAGGACAACTGAGAGGGGGGTGAATCAATTGTCACCAAATTTAAACTCAAAAATTCAACACTTATTAACTTCACAACCACAATGTTATGTTATTAAATATGAACATGAAATATAATAATAGAAACCAAAATCAACACATTGAACACCATATTTTACGTGGAAAACCCAATAAGGGAAAAACCACGGTGAGGATTAGCTCACAATATAAAGTGATAGCAAAACTAAATACAAAGGCTCATTGGCAAGGGCTCACTGCCTAGAAGAGGACTCACTATTCAAATACAAAGGCTCACTACCTACATAAAGGACTCATTGTACAATAGGGAGGCTCATTGCCTATAGATAAAAAAGAAAAAAAAAGATCCACCACATCAATTTACACACATCTATAACCTTCATTAGAAGATTGTGGTGGAAACCTTCAAATTTCTATTGTGAGGAATCTTAACACAACGAAGTATCATTGTTGCCTCAACTCACTTTCTCACACACTGGCCTTATATTTGCGGGCTTTACTGCTATCACACATCCTCTAAATCTTCACAACTTAACTTGAATTTATACCATCTTCAACGTTACAAACTTTCTCCAAGGTCAGCCACACAAGCTTCATTTCATAAATTCAAATTAGGTCAAAAAATCAACATTCCTGTGGTGGAAAGGAATGAGAGTGGACCAATAAAACACTTAACCAAGACCAAAAAATAATGTCTCAGATCAACCACACGCTTCCTTAAATAAATTTAATTCTTCATATGAAGTGTAAACATGAGGTTGGCCAAACGTAATGAAAACATAAATGAACATTGATGTACACACTTTCCAACAAGAATATAACACACAAATGACACAACATGCTTCATTATGCATGCAAACACATCTTAGATACTTCTAGATACATCCACAACAAGTGTAACAAATTTTGAACACATAACACCTTCCATCAGTCCATCCAGACTATGCAAACACATACAACAACTTTGAAACTTAACTTTTGGATCACCAAACCACAAGTATCTTTGCCATAACCTAGAGAACACCATTATGAGACACATTCCAGATCCGCAAGATCTGAAATAGAATAGCGGAGGATTGTGGAGCAAAAAAATTTCTCCCAGTCCATAGAAAGCTAACTCTGTCATAACAATTCACACACCGGTGAACACAACTTTCACATTCCTTCAAACCAGACTACAAATCAATAGATATCACCATCAGATCATCAACAACAA
>VDFB02000017.1:291508147-291787414 GCA_007258455.2 Sequoia sempervirens
TGCCCTGTGATATTCCAAAAATTTGTCACAACAATATCCCTAGAGAATCTTCTTGTTCATCGTGTCCGCTGAGAATGGTTGATGCAACAACAAAAAACTTCAAGAATTTTGTGCCTAGACTATCACCAAAAAACAAAACTGGAATCTATTGTAACTACAACAACTGATTTGTCAACTGTTAGTAGCCTACTCCTTTTAACTCTTCCTCATTTAAATATACATTTACCCATTTCTGGTACTCTTCATCAGTTGGCCAATCAAAATTGATCACCTCATTCACCTTGACACTATAAGGTTTGTACTTAACTGCCACCTGATTCGCTTCTCTTTCAAAAGACTCCAAGAATGAGCTGGTGCTAATGATTTTGTCCATACGGCTCACCAACAAATCATAATCTGAGTTACCCTATTTTTGAGGGTTTTGTAGTCCAACATGATATAAAGGGGCTCTTACACTTTGTGTGATTACTTTAGCTTGTGTAAGAGGCCCCATGGATACTGTTGTAATTATAGGATGCATGAATAGGGCAGAGGATGAGAAATAAAGAAGGTATAGCTGTTGTTCTCAATAGTTTTGTGAAGAAAAGCATGTGAAATGAGAGGTTCAAGCCTAGGTTTCAACAAAACATGTATGAGAGATCTGATTTTATGAATTTTTATCCATGTGCAAACCTAATGGGTTGTTTTTGAACATTGAATATAAGTGATATACATACACACACACACACACACACACACACACATATATATATATGTATGTATGTATATGTATTTTTAAATGTAAATGTAAATGCAATTACTGGATGCTCTCCTAGAGCAATAAATGCAACATATCATTAAAGAAATCTATATCTATGTATATAAATGTGTATTTCTAAATGCAAGTGTAAATGCAAAGAGCATATGGTTTTGTAGTGTTATAGATACAACATATCCATAAATTAATGTAATCAAAATTCTAAAGTCTTCAACACATATAATATGAATCGATCAAACTATTAAACTACATGAGAAATAAATGAAACAATAAATGCATATATGTGTATTTGTAAATGTAGGTGTAAACAAATAAGAATAATGAAAATTATAAAAGAATACAAGGAAAGGTCTTTCCTCTTTGGTAGTGATAACCTCCTCCACACACAACCCTTAAAAATAATATGAATAGAGGAATATAATCTTTGAAGAACCCAAAGTTGATTCTCTCCTACCCGATGCAATTAGTCATTTTATCCTTACAAACATTTATAGTGATTACTAGAGGCACATAGACCAATTCTTCATAATAGAAGAATTTGATCATACTTTTCCAATGATTGCATTATGAGAAAACCTTAGGTTAAATGAATAATTCCTAGCTAAGTTCTTTAAATCATGTCCAACCGTATAAGAGAAGACTGCTGCTATGTGTACCTAGATACCATGGAGAAAGGCTAGTCTTTGGGCTCTTTCATCAATCATCCTACCTTAAAACATACCAAAAATCTTCTAGCAATTAGACATAGGAAGATTTAATATGATTTAAAAAAAAATTATTGCCAAATCGTAAACTTATGATGACTTAACTAGGCCTAGTACACACTCCCTCCCTGTTAACCACTTAGACATATGGAAACTAAATATAAATTTTCTGCTATTTTTAGTCATGTAGGTGTCCAATAAACCACTTGGTAGTGTTTCCCTTCAAGTTTATTTACTTGAATGAAGAGCAAAATTCCTTTGATTACAATTAGAAAATACATTTGAGGCCTTGGTTGTGTAACTGGTGGACCATAGTCACATTTAACACTTGTTACAAAGTTTGGGAGTTAAAACATTAAGTAGATTTAATTTGTGATGGACACATTTGGACGGTAGTAACAATAGCTTGCAATCTATCAAGACTTGATTACCTTATAACCTGTGAAATTCGAGCATGAAATGATAGATTAATCATAATGTCACCTTGGGATCACATCACCATGAAAGAACTTCATCCAACATCCTTATGAGTGCAGGTACCACCAAATAGGTATTTGTCAGATCTGTCTTCCTCGAGCGAGGGAAATTCAGGAAGAGAAAAGGAAAGTGAGACATGTAGTATGTCTAAAATAGGGAGATCAACTTGAGGTCAAAATATTAGAAGAAAATTTCGTAAATGCATGGAATTTTTTCTTGCTAAAGGGGGGTCATGTTCTTATGATGATGAGAGCATAGGCGACGTCGAGGTTCCCTTGAGGTACAAACATCTATGGAAACAATGGGTACCCAAGGAACTTCCTCTAATAAACACTGATTTTTGTGTCAACGGGAGGATATATCGCATAGCACCATCGTCATTACATGGTTTGGGCCTATTTTGCATGGATGACATAAAGGTTTATTATGAAAAAGTTACTGAATTGATGGAGTATGTTGGACTTGTTACAGTTACAAAGATTGGATGCAACTGGTTCGATATACACAAAGTATGCGTAGGTATGCACTGTCAACAAATAATATACAACTAAAAGATAAGGATCAAAATAAAGGAGTGGTTATGTACATTGACAAAAGGCCAAAAGCATGAGGGAATATTGCAGGGTTTATAAACAGTACACGACTTGGGTCAACAAATAAGCAACCCAATTGCATATATTTGAGGCACGCGAGGGAAACCACGTATTTGTATGTGTGATAAAATCAATAACTACAGGGGAAGAGTTGCTAATCGATTACAATTTGAATCGCTTAGTTACAAACACAGTTACTATGAGGGTGGTACGTACTATGTACCATTTTACCCAACCTCCAATTAATGACTCCAATATACCATTTTATTCTTATGTTTTTTTTCATAAGTCTATTGGTTTCATTTCTGTAATATTTTTTTATATTTAATATTTTTCACAGGGGGACATTGATCGTACGGAGAAGGCTCTGGCCCAAAGCACAGATTGCAATGTATCTTCAGGCACTTCTACCCAACAGGTTTACCTCATTGTAATTGTACAAATTAGATACAAGAATTTTTTTTTATTATTATGTTTTTTTCATAAGTTTTTTGGGTGAATTTCGATAATGTTTTTAATATTCTTGTTGCAGTCGACTGATTGGGGAAAGGCACCAGCAGTAGAGGAGAGCATCCATAGTGAGATGTAGTCAATATTTTGTGATGATGACATCGCTTATTCAGAAAACCCTCTCGATACGATAAAGAAGCTCAAAAAAAAATGCAATAAAGAAATGGCTAAGTTGATGTTCATAGTGCCTCAAATAGATGAGATAAGAGAGAGGGTTAAAGTATTGACTGAGAGATTACAAAACTTGCAAGTAAGTTGTCATGAGGTCTTTAATTATAACATAAGTTCATTCATGGTTTTATATTTTGTACTCTTTTATGTCATGAACTAAAATATGTGTTGTTTTTACAGGGTTATTTGCCTCCTCATGATGCTTCTGGCCATGATCAGGGTACTGCAAGTGCTACTCAAGGAGTAAGGGTTGGTACAAGTGTCCATCCTGATCTTCCTACGCATACATCACATCATCTGACCCCATCATCTGTGCCTATATTGTCGTCTGAAATGTTGACAACACATACCATGCAGGCATCCGTTAATGCACCCTCTAGCAGCGAACACATACCAGAACATGCATCAGGACATGTACCTGGGGATGCAGAGGCCACTAGTACTAGTGATGTTTTAGCAACATTTCCTGGATCTTCTCGTATTACTAGTACGTGAACATTGTCGGTCACACTTGTGGTGACCGAAGATTTCGTTCCCATAAACATAGAGAAGGTCCTAGGTACTTAAATATGTTTTAATTATTATTCTATATAATCCAATTGAAATTTACTTATTGATCGCTCTTTTTAGACTATTGATCCCATGATCATTTTGTAGGAAATGATGTTTTTTATAAACATCTAAGTGATATTACATTGGAGCTCTTCAGGCCCACCATACGTACACGGTGGAATGCCCAAAATCAATATTTAAAAGATGAACTCATTAACCATTTAGTTGTGTTGTTTGGTGATAAAACATTCAACTGAACCAAGGTCCTTAAGAAAGCTGGTACCTATCTAAAGTATGTGAGGGACCAATATAGGTCACATTTAGAGAAGAACAAAAAGAATGAGCATCCCCCCATGATTCCAAAGAGGGAGTGGAAGGACCTGGTGTCCAATGGAAAGGAGAAGGCTGAAAAGAAAAAAGGAAAGACACCCCCATGATTCTTTTTACATAATCTAACATATTTCAAATTTTCATAGGTTGCCTAACACATTGAAGGCAACAAAGGCAAGACTAGAAAAGCATAGGCAACACAAACTTGGCTCTGGTGGTTATATGAAATTAGCCGCACGAATTGTAAGTATCAATACATGAAATATTACATCCAAATTATAATAAATTGAAAACAATTTTGGTTTTATCACACCATAGAAGCAAAATTCATGATCTTATGTAAAAATGTAGGGCTCTGAATTCAACAGAGTTCCCACAGAAGAGGACCTGAAGATTTCCTTCCAGTAAGGCTATGGAGTCGTGGCTAAACGCCTAAGAGTCTTGACTGGGCAAACATAATCTTCCATTGCATCTAACACATAGGTAAATAAACTCAATAAAGTTTATTTAAAATTGAATACTTGTGCAATCTATTCAATATTAATTTCCACCATAAAGTAATTACATGCCCATTTGTTTTAAACATTCAAGCAATGATAATATATACTGCACATGACATTGGAATGCAGCCTGGTGAGGGTGGAGCAGAACGCTCGATGAAGGTCATGGTGTGCATCCCTGCATTCTTTAGAGCATGTAGAGCGTGATCAACATGTTGCTACGAGTCTATAACAAGTTTAGGAACATGATGTGGACCCATCAGGTAAAGAGAACCAATCTAATGTTCTTTTAATTAATGAAATACTTGTAACAATAATAATAAAACATATCAGTTTAACATTTCTTTCTTATTGCAGCAGACCCCCCCTTGCAGCAACATCCATGTCATGAGCAGACGACTAGGCGTACATTAAGATCACAAGCAAAGGGTAGAGAAACTAAAGGGGGGACAAATATTGATTTAGAAAATGATACTCCACTTCAACTTTATGTAGCTTTAAAAAAGAAACAAAAAAAAAAGTGATTGTAATCATATCATGACAACCATATTTTTGATAATATGTAAAAACTGAAAGAATGAATATTATATGTTAATGAATGAATGTGAATATGTTAATTAATGAATGTTATATGTTAATGAATGAATGTTATATGTTATTAATGGGTGAATGAATGATTAATGTTATATGATTGGGTAAGGGGAATTGAGAGTGATGTGAGGGGGGGGAAGGGCCAAATGAGCTTCCACCATCATGTGGTTGGCCCTGTTAAGTAGAGAATATTAAAATATTCTTGAAACAAAGAGAAGCTCAATAAGGTAATGCACTTTTCAATATAAGAAATGCATCATTTGAAGCATCAAAACAATATGCAGTCTATATGTATGATCAGTCGTCAGTCTTCGCAGTGGTACATTTCCACAAATATATTTTTTTAAAAAAATTGCATTGCTTCGTCGCAATTTCAATAAAACCCACAAAAAAATCACCGAAAAGGTTCGACAAAGTCGCTATAGCTACGAGAAGGTTTCGTCATAACTCCTTGCCCATTTCATTGCAATTTTGATGAACTTTTGGTGTTGTTTCGATGCTACTACTTACGCATTTCATCACACTTTTGACGAACTTTCGGCGTTCTTCCGATGATACTCCTTGCCCATTTCGTCGCCATTTCGATGAACTCTTGGTGTTGTTTCGACGCTAATACTTTCCCATTTCATCACACTTTTGACGAACTTTTGGTGTTCTTCCAATGCTACTCCTTGCCCATTTCGTCAAAATGGTGACGAACTTATGGTGTAATTCGTCAGTGGATGCACGAAGTGTTCGTCGATATTCCGACGAAAGTCCGAGTCATTTTATGATGCCAATGACCAATGAATCTACACTGTTATTTTGACATTTAATTCGTCATCGGCCTTTCGACGAAAAAAAAGTGACGCAAATATTTTCGTCATTTCGTCACTTGTCCGACAAAGATTTGTCAAACGATTGACGAACGTCCGTCGGAAAATGGTGTCAAATTCAAAAGTGTGAATTGGGAAAAAGGAATTTAATATGGCTATTATTTTCAAAGACTTCAAGCGGGATGTACTCTGCATTGACGCCATTCCTCAATCTTCACTTGATGACATCAAGGAATGGTTGAACTCCATGGATATAAAGTATTATGAAAGCAGAATGAACTTGAATTGGTGGCCAATTTTGAAGAGTATTACTAATGATCCAGATAAATTTGTTGAAGATGGTGGTTGGGAATTTTTGAATATGGAAGCTAGTGATTCTGATTCTGATAATTCAGAAGAGTCAAAACAAGGATATGAACCCTCTGATGTAGAAGAGGAATCAAAATCAGATTTCATGTAGCCACCATCAAGAGTGTTACAAGCCAACAAGATGGAGGGAATTCTTATATAAGGATAATTTTCAATGTTGCAGGTACTGACTTTAATACCAACTACAATGGAAACATTGAAATTCCCTAGCAGTATTTATGTTGAGGAAATTTCCTTTAGATGCAAGGATTCAAAGCACATCAACCATGTGGTACAAATGATTAAATCCCAGAGACGATTTGTAGCAATGAAAGAGTCTGAATAGGAAAAGAGAGCTACACTAGTGACTCAAGAGAAACTTTATCTTTCAAAAACAAAGTCAATTAGGCTGGCAGACGTGTGGATTAGGCCAACATTTGGTGGAAGAGGAAGAAAGATGACTAGAACTTTGGAGGCCCACCATACTAGATTTTGGTATTCAACCATGAGAGTAGAAGAGAAAGTTGATATCATGTATCAAAACATTAAGCATGCATTCCTCCAACCAGCAGAGAAGGAGATGATTACTTTGCTTCATTTTCATTTGCATAACCATATCAAGGCGTGGGAACCAAGAAGACCAAGGATGTCCAGTTTTATGTGGAGGTAATGGATGTGGTCCAAACTTTAGGAGGGGCAAGAAGTTCAATGTATGATCTTGATGAAATTGAGGAAGAACAACAAGAGAGGGACAAGAAAAATAAAATCAATACAGAGTTTTAAGGATTTGTCAAGCGAGTAAGAGAGCTATGGGAGTAGCCTCATCTAAAAGATTTTGAACTAGAGTTTGATATACCATTTAGACAGCTTGGTTTTCATGGAGTTCCTTTCAAAGCATTTGCTTTTATTCCTCCTATGGTAAATTGTTTGGTAGAGTTGGTGGAGTTACCTTTCTTAGTAATCACTATTAGTGAGATTGAGACTGCTAGCCTTGAGAGAGTAGGATTTGGGAAAAAGGAATTTGATATGGCTATTGTTTTCAAAGAATTCAAGCGAGATGTACTCCGCATTGACGCCATTCCTCAATCTTCACTTGATGGCATCAAGGAATGGATGAAATCCATGGTTATAAAGTATTATGAAAGAAAAATGAACTTGTACTAGCGGCCAATTTTGAAGACTATTAATGATGATCCAAATAAATTTATTGAAGATGTTGGTTGGGAATTTTTGAATATGGAAGCTAGCGATTATGATTATGATAATTCAGAAGATTCAGATCAAGGATATGAACCCTCTGGTGTAGAAGAGGAATCATAATCACTCTTCATGTAGCCACCATCAAGAGTGTTACAAGCCAACAAGATGGAGTGAATTCTTATATAAGGATAATTTTCAATGTTGCAGGTACCAGCTTTAATTCCAACTACAATGGCAGGTACTAGAGTCTGATATACCATTTAGAGAGCTTGGTTTTCATGGAGTTCCTTTCAAATCCTCTGATTTTATTGTTCCTACGGTAAACATGTATAATAACCTTCAATTCCTCGAAGGAGAGGTTGTTGGTTGATTTGTAACCCATTTTTGATCAAGAAGAACGTTATTTTCTAGAAATTTACTAGTTTTTCTCAATTTTCTTATTGTTGTACAGCCTGTACAGATGCTAAGATGATTTGAAGCCTATTGGATGTTGTATATTGATGAATTAGCTTTCATTTTCACCTATTTAGAGGTTCTAACTCTTTGTATAGTGAAAGTTATCTTGTTTTTATTGCTGCTACCTACTTTCACAGTGTTCTTGGATTGAAGGGTTTCATGATGTAATTTGACCCATTCCACTTTTTGTGCCTACTGTAACTTGTGGAATGGGTCCTCTAACTTGTAAAATACATTCCTAACCTATTTAGAATGTTTTGGAGTCAAGGTTGGGTGTTTGGGATGATGTTCTAGGGCTATAGCAGGGTATTTTCATGATGAAAATGAGGGTTTCAAGTGGTGTTTTGAAAAAATGTGGTAAGGACTGTCCATGTAATGTATTATTCACCATGTGTAGGGTCCGGTAAGTGTGTTTGGTGCTTTTTTTGGGTCTGGCAGGTCCAGGAGATAGGAGTTTCATTAAAACCTCAAGTATTTTTCTTGAAATCGAGGGTTTGGTGTATTAGGGGTCTAGAAGTCTTGGACCTAGAAACAAATCATGGAATTGGAGGTTTTGACACATAAAATACTATTGTTTGAGGAGTTTGAGTGAAGATATAGTGTTTAAAAGGTCGTCTCTTTGTAAATAGGGCTAATTTAGTAGCCTTTGTGCAAGGTGGTCTATTGGATCTTAATGATGGTACAAAGAAACATGGTATGATCTCTTGGTAATTTGTCTTAGGGTTTGTGTTAAAGCTTTATTGATGTTTGGTTGGCCATTGGATGACCTTCTCTAAAAGATAAGCCTATTTGATGAGATTTGGAGACTATAAGCCTATTGTTGTTAGTTGATTCAATTTGGGTGATTGTGATTTCAAGGTTGGTGTCTTGTTGAGGTCTGATTAGTTGATGTTGAAAAGAGTTCTTCCACCTTGAATTGAATCAACAAGCCCTCTAACATAACAAACCCCAAAACCCTCTTCTTTCACAAGTTAGGCAAGGGTTTATTGAAAACCCATACTCAAAACCTTCTAACAGCCAACCAAAGCCTAAAAAAACTTCAAAAAGGTTTGCACAAGCTTAAAAGTTCAAGAGATATCACTGCCCCCAAAGATTTCTTCAAACCCTAGCAGTAAACCACCATTTTCCACTCAAAAATGTACCATTTGACATCTAGGGAATCACCTAAAAGCCCTATATTTTCCTCCCTTGTGCACAAAACTTTGCACACATGTTTTATAACCATAACTAAGCCTTTCCATCAAGTTATAGAAGCATACAGTGGGTGAAAGGCTTAATATGACATTTTAATGCACTCAAAACCCTTAAAACAGGGTATACAAACTAACCCTCAGTAATTGGCTTCTAAAATGCACAAAATTACTTGAAATCCAACCAAACCAAAACTAAAATGGAGTTAAGTCTTCTGCCCACATAATTCCATCAAAAAGAGAGCACAATCACCCTGTACGGAACTCTACAGTTCAATGAAACATCAAATCCCAAAGTGCAAAAGGGTAGCAATCTTTGATGGGGTATTACTCGGATACCATAGCACTTATGAAATCTCCATCTAAACCTATGGGATCATGTTGGGGCTGTCTAAAATAACCTCTCTTGGTTTTTGTTATCTCAGAGTGGTTTTCCCATGGTGTCTAGTTTTCAATTGATGGAAAAAGTGTCAAATGCAAGCAATGGAAAGTTGCAAAGTGGTGAAACTTTTGTTCTACAACTCATGTGACCAAACGGACTGTTCCAATGTGTCTGAATAGGTATGTTTATGTTAGGAATGGTCCTCTTTTGCACCCAAACACGTGGAATCGCTTCGAGCTACGCTCAACCAGATCAATCCCTTAAGGGTCCAAAGTGCAAAATAGTTGTAAACTTCAGCATGTTGTTACTTAGATACCGTGATGCTTAGAAACTTCTTGTTTGATACAATGGGATCATGTTGGGACCCTCTACAATAGCCTCTCTCAATTTTTGTTATCACAGAGTGGTTTTCCTATGGTGTCTAGTTTTTTGTTGATGGAAAAAGTGTCAAATACAAGTAGTGGAAAGTTGCAAAGTGGTGCAACTTTTGTTCTACAACTCGTGTGACCAAACAAATTGTTCCAACATGTCTGAATAGGTATTTTTATGCTAGGCATGGTCCTCTTTCCCACCCAAACACGCGGAATCGCTCTGAGTTGCGTTCAATGGATCGATCCCTTAAGGGTCCAAAGTGCAAAATGGCTGCAAACTTCAACATGTTGTTACTCGGATACCATGATGCTTAGAAACTTCTCGTCTAATCCTATGGGATCCTATTGGGTCCCTCTGTAATAACCCTCTCATTTTTGTTATCTTGGAGTGGTTTTCCTATGGTGTCCAGTTTTTAGTTGATGGAAAAAGTGTTAAATGCAAGCAGTGGAAAGTTGCAATGGTGCAACTTTCATTCTGCAACTTGTGTGACCAAATGGACTGTTCCAACGTGTCTGAATAGGTATGTTTACACTAGGCATGGTCCTCTTTCACACCGAAACATGCAGAATCGCTCCGAGCTACATTCAACCGGATCGATCCCTTAAGGGTCCAAAGTGCAAAATGGCTGCAAACTTCAGCATGTTGTTACTCAGATACCGTGATGCTTAGAAAATTCTTGTCTAATCCTATAAGATCTCATTGGGCAACTCTACAATAACCTCTCTCGGTTTTGTTATCTCGGAGTGGTTTTCCCATGGTGTCCAGTTTTCAGTTGATGGAAAAAGTGTCAAATGCAAGCAATGGAAAGTTGCAAAGTGGTGCAACTTTCATTCTACAACTCATGTGACCAATCAAACTATTCTAATGCATCTGAATAGGTATGTTTACACTAGGAATGGTCCTATTTCACACCCAAACACACAGAATCACTCTGAGCTACGTTCAACCGGATCGATCTCTTAAGTGTTCGAGTGTAATATGTTGAAATAGGCCATTCCACCTATTTTTCAAGTTGTGTCTTGGTGATATGGGCCTGATGTAAGTAGGATAGGTAGTAGGAATAATAAAATAGCATTGGTAAAGTCATTGGAAGAGATTACTAATGCTGCCCTTGTTGAAAATTCAGAATTGAGGCCCCTTAAAAGCAAGGCTAGAAGAGGTGAAAAGAAGAAATTGCTTGAAAATAAGTTAGAATAGGTTGGAAATAGGGTGAGGTTATGGAGTTTGACGTGTTCAAAAGGTCTGCAAGGATAGGGGAGGTCAAAAGTATGTTATGGTATGATGCCCTAGTTGGGAAAACATGGGTTTTGAATGAAAAAGAGAAATTTGAGGGAGTAAAAGTGGGTAAAGTCATGAGGCAACATAATTTGGTGGTCAAGTAAGTTTGTGTAGGCAGAATGAAGAGTGTTGGAATAGGTTTTGAGGTTTAGGTTCGGGTTCGGGGGTTCGGTTCACCAGTTAGGCCAAATTTTTTTTGGAGGGGGGTTCGGTTCATTTTGGGTTCGTTGGTACAAAAAAACATGTAAAAACAATATATATATATATATATATATATATATGCAGCCTAGAAGCATGAATTAGGATTAGAATATCACATAACATCATATAAACAACAAAACAACCATAAAATTGAATGCCATTTAAAACATGCATGATAAATATTCATCATTGAAACTTGAATTGTGGTAGCTCTTGATATACAGAGTCTATCAATGCTAGGGTTCAATTTGTATGATTTTGAAAAAAAAAGCCAACTGAGTAAATTTATCAGCGTTCTTCATAAATCATAAGAATTTGTTTAGTACACTAGCCATTTTAATGTCTTCTTGTAGTCTCAAACATTATTTTGTATCATTGTTACATTGGTCTTGAGAGTTGTAGCTTAATATAGCTCCATAATACAAAATTTGGTTTACCTGTGCAGTGTAACAATGGCATAGGAAGATTTTTCTTTCAAAGAACCAAAGGGTGAGTGCACAATTGAAGTGTATAAACACATATCTTAATATCAAGGATCATTTTTGAAACTTCCATGGATTACTAATCTAAAAGGAAAAGTTTTTTTCCTAATCTGTATGCAACCATGCTTTTGACATTGTCAAAAAGAGAAAAACTTCTTGAATGATGCAAAGGCATGGCCAAGTAGTTCTAACTCTTCGCATGAGAGAAGAGAGATGTTGGAGAGTACATCAAGTTAGTGAGAAAAAAAGTGTAATGTGTTTTAGTTTGTAGTATTCCTCTATTTCTCTATAGATGTGTGATAAATTCTTAGTTCAATGATGCAGAACAATTTTTGAAAAAAGAAAGTTGTGTCACAATCCACTTTCAATATAGCAAGAAAAATTGAAAGCTCAGCCTCTTGGAATGAAAATGCTTGTTTGCAAAACAAATGAATAAGAATGAGGTAGTTAAGGTGTTTGAAGTGATTTAGAGGTCACTTTTAGGGTTCCCTTGGGTGTGGGTCAAAGTCAATCTCCATAAAACATTAAAGAATGTTCAAAAAAACACTTTTTTGGATGCCTAGGCATTCGGGTTCTATCTTGGTTCACCTGGGTTCTACCTGGGTTCTCTTGGGTTCTGCCTGGGAAAACCAGACCCAAAAATGAAGGACCCTGGTCGTACCCATAGGCGAACTGAACAAGGACCAAAACCAGGGCTAAAATAGAAGAACCTGGTAACATAGATAATGTGTCAAGAAGTTGACTACTTCATCTACTCTGAATATTATGTTTTGCAAGTGTTGTGAAGATTATGTATCCTTTTCTTAATTGAGTTGTTCCAATCAAAGGATTAAATATATTGGAATCTTTTTATCAATCATTTCATGGAATACCAATTGAAAATGTGTTTTTTTCTTTTAGATAAAGTTGTTTACCATTAATCAATTAATTTATTCAAGACAAACCATGAAGGACAACAATGATCAATGATATGGCTAACCAATTAATAAGTATACATGTGAATAAGTCAAGCATGTACATGTGAATAAGGGAAGCACAAGTAGTCACAAACACGTATGCCTTGAAGTATACACACAAATACATAGTATACACAACTTAATACAAAGTATATGCACGAATACAAGGTATACACATGAAAACACGTAAGTCGCAAAGTATACATTGGAACACACGTAAGTCGCAAAGTATACACGTAAGTTGCAAAGTATACACTTGAATACACGTAACTCATATCTATTGAACCATGAATTTATAACATGCAAATATGGACACCATCGATAAAAAAGATTTGTATTAACCAAATAGCCATGTATGCATACATCAATATATGTCGATATAAGTATAAAATATAGGTACAAAATGGCCATATAGGCTTACGAGAATGCCATATAGGCATACAATGTCAAATATATCCAATACAAAATATGTACAAAACTTCCATGTAGGCATACAACAAAGGGCTCTGGAATCAAAAGTCATTGCTCCCCAAGCTCTCGAAATAAACTCTTGCCCTTTGCTTGTTGATCGGATGGCGATAGGTCTGTCACTCGTTTGTGCTGCACTCGAGAAGTGCTCCTGCTACTCCTCCTAGTATAGTTAAGTTCTTGGTGAAGTTTTAACTGATACAATAAGAAGTAACGGCATTAATAAATAGAAATTACAATATAAAAAATGATATATTTTAAAAAATAATCACTTACGACCATCTCACGATCACTCTCCATGAGGGAAATATTCACACGTCGATGTTGAGGCATGCTCAAGCCCTATATAAACCATCCAAATAGAAATTAGACTATGAATCAATAATTTGGTTTGATTTTTCACTAGAACTAACATCTATAACAGCGAATATAAATTGAAATTTAGTAATTTGGGTCATACCTCCCCTGTCAAAGCCATCGAGGATTGTATAGTGGATGAAACACCGATATCCATTACCCTCATAACATTTGGAGGTGTTTCCACAACCAATATCTGAAAATAAAACAACAAATTATTCAATCACAAAAAGGTTACAATAGCAATCCACACCATGACTTATAATGTATGAGATCTAATGAACAAAATTTTGAGTACTTATTAAACTATATATTTCTTATTATCATGTTTACTATTTTCCCTATCCATATCTTGTTCGAAAGGACATGTTTTTAGGATTTTACCCATAGTAGCAAGCCGTTGAATTGTTTGATTAAATTCTTTCCTAGACATGTACGATAACTATGGTGGCATAGAGAAGGTAGTGAACTGTTTGAAAAAATGCCTCAAAAGAAATGGGGTCTCGTGGTGATGGAATTCCATTACAAACAAATGCATGTCATGGCATTCCATCACCATAAGAGCGCATTTCTTTCAAGCATTTTTTCAAAAAGTCCATTGCCTTCTCTATGGTATTATTGCTTACTATTATGCTTTGATAGATATTTTTCCAAGCATCCATAGTTTGTTGGAAAGCACCTATTTTAGGCTTTTAGCCATAGCAGCAAGGAAGTGAGTAGTTTGATAAAATTCTTTGGTGCACATGTATGAAAAATGTGGTATCATAGAAAAGGTGGTGAGAATTTTCAAGAAATTCCTCTAAGAAATGTGGTCTCATGGTGATGGAATGGAATTCCATCACCATTAGACCGCATTTCTTCGAGGCATTTTTTCAAACTACTAACTTCCTTGTCTATGCTATTTCTTACTATTATGGTTTCATAGATTTTTTCCAAGCATCCATGTAGTTTGTCGTGCAGATGCACCTTTGCAAGCACATGCCTCCATGTGAAGAAATTGCATCACTGCTTATGCTGACTTTCTAAACAACTATATTGTAGTTGAAATTTTGTCATCTATCAACATCTAGTTATTAGTTATGGAATGCGAAGTAATGCTTTGAGTTTGAATGATGTGCAATGCAACATAACCAACGATATGAATATAAACTACACAAATCTATTAAGTACAATTCATTAGTTAAACTCTTTATTCTATTACCTGTGTGTAGGTTTGAGTAAATCCACTGGCACTGGGATGCGTTCCCTCAAAACCTCTGATATTACCCTGTTCCACATCCAAAATCACATATTAAAATACCATTCGTAAAACAATGCTATTAACATGTAATAAATTTATAATTGTTTACTAGTTACGTACCCCGCAGATAGGTGTACTACAAAAATAAGTAGGTGGAGGGCCGGTGTATCCAGTCTCAACATTGTGACCCTGCAATTTTATTAAAATCATAAAACTAAATTAGTTAATCTTGCATTTCAAAATAAAAATTTAATAAATTAAATTCATTGAACATGCTAACTTTTACCTGAGTATCAATGCCATACGCATCATGCAAAATGTCAGCCACCCTCTCCATCTCTGTAGTTGCATACGAATCCTGCGTAGTAGCCTCTTGAGTGTCGATGGGGTCATATCAACAAGTCGCCCCACAAGATTGACACACATGGGTTCGAAGGCCACCACTTGAAGACTCCCTTGGATGACACTCTGGGTCAAAGTGTTGATCGCCTGCAATGTCTCTATGTCAGCACTCTCCTTCGCGATGGAAAGCATAACAACGTGCTCACGAGGTGGCCTAGCGAGAGCTCATCTCCCTTGTCGGGTAGGATCCAGATGTGCACCGGGCCTATCCTGAGCCAACCCCCCACCTCTCCCCTGGAAGTCCCTCATATCAAAATAATTTGGGATTTTTTTCAATATGAACTCACTATATAGTTTCCTAAGAAAATAGTGGGGGACTTCACAATTGTTGCACGGTCAGTCATCAAAGACCATGTACCACCTATCATAAAAATGGTTCCTAATCTCTTGGTGGTGGCACCAATGAATAGGAAACCTCTTTGCATTGAGGCTGAGATTTTGATTTGTGCGTGGGTCAGTGAATAATGAGCACAAATCACCTTTTGTAATTTTTAAATCCTTTACTTGTTTATATGATAGTTCATCCGCATAATATGCCCTACCGCCTACCTCCTATCTTGCTAGCCAGTTATTTGTTTGCTAATTGAATCTACATTTTTTAACATATCTTTCAATGAATTTGTGAGGGTCATTCTTTCTATGGTTGAACCATTTGGATCACTCAACCTACTAGTAAAATCCTCATTTTGTTTTTTGTTGTTCTCAATCTCACTCATTAAATTTTGTTGAGTGCCAGGAGGGTGTTGAGTGATTGGTGGAGGAGGTTGTTGTTGAGGTTGGTTTTCTTGTTGAGGATTTTGTTCTTCAAGATTTGGTTGCTCTTCTTGTTGAGGATTTTGTGGGTTTGTGGGTTCATTTACATCTCCTAAAAATTCAAATATATATATATCAAATATAACCTAAAACTAACAAAATCAACCTAAAACTAAGAAATTCAAAACAACAAACAATACTTGCCTCTCCCACCTCTTCGTTATTGTGGCGCCATCCTTGCAAATAAATAGCAACTCTTGTTGAAGATTTGTGCCCAATACCTCCTCGTAGAACGCGAGTGCGAAAGTTGGGGGTTTTGGCCATGGGCAAAAGAAGAAAGCAGTCGAAGTGAAAATGAAGACTTTCACCTTCTTTTTTTTGGCTTTTAATGTGCAATAACGTGAGCGCGTTATAATGCGCTCATGTTATGAGTTTTCAAACTTTTTTTAGAAAGTGGCCACAAAATTGCTACCCAACTTCACGCACCCACCCATGGATCTAAATGTTAATGAAGGTTTTGAAGTTTTAAGGTACAACTGATTCACCCCCCCTCTTAGTTGTCTTGTGCATTCAACATATTCCTCTTAGCATCAACATTAATTCACTATATTTATTAAATAATCATCACATTAATAATCACATTTACCATTTTAATTATCATTTATTATCCATTAATTACCATTTATCACATCATTAATTAATAATTCAATTTATCTATTTAATTAAATAATAATTTTTTTTTAATTAAATGAGATTTAATTTCCATTTTTACTCATCAATTAATTCCCTTTTTGTCTCCAGTCAACTCTTTATTCCATCATCAATTAACTCAATCTCAGTTTAGAATCTCAATCTTTCCTCATCAGTTAACTCTATTTGATTTTAGAATCTTCTCATTCATCCATTAGTCGACTCTATTGGCAAACAAAAAATTATTGCTCACAATTATCCATCGTTTGAATTAAAAAATGTAGTATTATCCTCTCATCAATTTCAAATGAAAAATTTCCCCTTTTCAATTGAGTTGGCTCCATAGTTAGTTCAATTAATTGAAGTCTTCATTCTTATCATCATCTCCTAATTGATTTTTTCTCCAAAAGTCTATAAATTCAATCACTCCATCAATTTCAGATCTCATGTTCTATGTAGATCAACATGTTGAAATCACTAAATAATAAAATCAGGTGTTATGCTAGTGAGTCACATCCATGTCCAAACAAGGTGAAGAAACATCATTTATTTTGAGGCTTGCAGTGGGATTGATAAATAGGAATTATATTTTATTTGTGTTTTATGTTTTTGAGTCTTTATTGTTTCTTATTTTCTAATTTCAAAGCTTACATCTAAGAATACCATTTTTGCACCTACAAGTGGATATCAAGACCATCTATAATAACCTAGATCTCAATTTTTTAACTCTATAACAATTGACCATATCGACAATGAATACATTCTTGCAAAATGTCTCAGTGACATTTAGTGTAATGTTTCAAATAGCCATATGTTTTCTTCCACATCTCATGGGACCAAACCATAGTGCCAATATGTTAAGGTGGGCTAGTGAATTCCAGTGGAGGCCTCATTTTTTTGTAGGTATCCAAATCCTTGAGCTACATTTGACCCAAAGAGTCTCTTAAGGGACATAAGAGAAAAAAGTTATCAAAATTTGATGTACAATGCATCATAATCTATGATATGTAGGATTTTCTCATTTATACCTATAGGTGGATGTCAAGCCCATCTATAATAGCCTATCTCACTTTTTTCAACTCTAGACCATTTGATGGTGCTGACAATGAATGCAATCTTAGAAAATGCCTTATTTGAGAGCAATGTAAAGTTACCAATAGCCATATTTTTTCTCACACCTTGTAGGACCAAAATAATAGTACCAACACATTAGTTTGGGCCATTGAATTCTATTGGAGGCCACATTTCTTTCCACGAGTCTCCCAATCCTTTCAAACTACATTGAATTGAGAGAGTCTCTTAAGAGACCTAAGAGAAAAAGTTTTCAAAATTTGACGTGCAACAATTCTCATGATCTATGGCATCTACGAATATCTAATTTATTCCTATAGGTGGATGTCAAGCATATCTATAATAGCTTATCTTAATCTTTGTCAACTCTAAACCATTTGATCATGTTGAAAATGAATGCATTCTTGTAAAATGCCTCTCTAGCAATATACAGTTTCCAATAGCCATATTTTTTCTTCCATGCATTGTGGAACCAAACTAATAGTGCCAACACATGAGGGTGGACCAATAAATGCTATCGGAGACCTCATTTCATTCCATAGGTTTCCCGATCCTTTTAGGCTACATTAGACTAAGAGAGTCTCTTAAGAGGCCTAAGAGAAAAATGGTATGAAAATTTGTGGCACCTAGGAATATCTCATTTATGCCTATAGGTGGATGTCAGGCCCATATATAGTAGCCTATCTCAGTTTCTATCAACTCCAAACTATTTAACTGTGTTGATAATGAAGGCATTCTCGCAAAATGGCTTATTAGTGTTTAGTGTAAAGTTTCCAATAGCCACATTTTTTCTTCCACACTTCATGTGACCAAACTGACATTTCCAACACATCAAGGTGGGTTGGTGAATGTTAGTGGAGGCCTGATTTTATTCCATGGGTCTCCTCATCCATTAAAGGCACATTAGATTGAGATAGTCTCTTAAGAGACCTAAGATATTTTGTGTCACCTAATATTTGGTGGATTAGTGTTCAATTCACATATTGTAATGTTTCATGACAAATCCAATGCTTCTATTTTGTGTGGCATGAAATAGTTTATTCATAACTCAATTATTCAAATTAGATATTGTTGACTCTATAGTGAAATATTTTACAAATTACTAATATATTATTCACAGCCCAATTATTCAAAATTAATTATTCACAACATATTATATTAAAGTATATAATTTTTTACTCTATTATTTACAACTCAATAATATATGATAATACTTTCTTACCTTTGTACATGTTCAAATATGAAATAATTATTTTTAATTATCTCTATTATTTTTTTCCTTAAATGTAAAAAATACGTATAAAATATCTTCAAAATCTAGATTCAATAGTTTTTTAAAATTGTATCTAAATGATATCAAAAGTCTCCATGATGAAAGCTAAATTCTCTTACCACTTGATTTCAATGTCTCATATACTATAGATTTATTCTCCGAAACACCTATATTTATATTAAAGAATTGTTAAGAAAAATAAACAACTACAACTAACTTTTAACACTTCTTGTAAGAAATTTGATGGAAGATTAAAAATCACTACTTTTTATTCTATATTATATGTCACCTTAGGAATTATATCGAATGTCTCCATAATTAAAGAAATTCTTTAACTATTGATCTCAATCCCTTCAATAAAATAACTTTATTCTTCAAAACACCTACATATTATATTTTTTACAAATTATATCGAATGTCTTCATAATGAAAACAAAATATTTATATTTTTAATGATAAACATAACTTTTTAAAAATAAGCAACATATATGTGTATAGTAAAGAAAATGGTTATAAAGTAAAATAAAAGAAGTTTTAAGTAAAATAGCTCTAAATTGATATCTCTAGATAATTTTTATTAGATATTTACATGTCAAAATATTTATATTTTTTAATAATAAACATAGTATTTTCAAAATAAGAAACACACAAAACTTTGACACAACGATTCTCAAAATCTATGACACCTAGGAATGTCTCATTTGTGTCTATAGGTGGATGTCAGCCCCATCTCTAGTAGCCTATCTCAATTTCTATCAACTCCATACTATTTGAACGTGCGGACAATGAATGCATTTTTACAAAATAGCTTAGTTGTGTTTAGTGTAAAGTTTCCAATAGCCATATTTTTTCTTCCACACCTCTTGTGACCAAACCAACATTTTCAACACATCAAGGTTGACTGGTGAATGCTAGTGGAGGCCTCATTTTGTTACCTAGATCTCCTAATCCTTCCAAGGTACATTGGACTGAGGGAATTTCTTAAGAGCCCTAAGATATTTTGTGTCACCCGACCTTTGGTGGATTAGTGTTCAATGCACATAATGAAATATTTCATGATAAAATCAATGATTTTTTTTATATTGAATGAATAGTTTATTCACAACTCAATTATTCAAAGTGGATGATTTTGTACTCTATAATATTTTTTTTGTAAATCACCAACATATTATTTGCAATATATTATATTAAATTACATACTTTTTTACTCTATTATTCGTAATCAACAATATATGATAATACCTGCTCACCCTTACATGTTCAAATATGAAATAATCCTTTTTAACTATTTAACTTTCTTTATTATTATTTTTTTAAAAATATTAAATGTAAAATCTAACAAAATGTCCTCAAAATGTTGATTCAATAAATGTTTTTAAATTGTATATAGATTATATCAAAAGACTCCACCATGAAAGATAAATGATTTAACCACTTGATCTCAATCTCTCATATATGATAGTTTTATTCTCCAAAACACATGCATTTATATTAAAAAATTGTTAAAAAATAAATAACTACAACTAACTTAACATTTGTTATAAGAAACTTGATGACAGATTAAGAATCACTACTTAGAATTTTATCTTATATGTCACCTCAAGAATTATATTGAAAGTCTCCACAATGAAACCTAAATGCTTTAACCATTGATCTCAATCCCTTGAATACAATAGCTTTATTCTTCAAACACCTACATTTATATACAAGTGAGTTGTTAAAAAATAAACTTTAACTTGCTTTTAACTCAACAATGGTGGATGTATTGCCACCATAACCTTGTCATACTCCTAACACAATCATGGTCTAGGTAAAATACACAAAATGTTATTTACAACCTCATACATAAATCTAAGTACTCCATGCTTACACAAGTGTTTTTAAATATTAAAAAAAATAAGCAAAATAAACAACATCAACTACAACTAACTTAACATTTGTTATATTTACTCTGGTGAAAGATTAAGAATACAAATTTTAAAATTCTATCTCAGATGTCACCTTATAAATTATATTGAATGTCTCCACAACAAAAATAAAATATTTATACTTTTTTAATAATAAACATAATATTTTTAAAATAAGTAACACATAAGCTCTTGGGGTGTAGACCAGTTGGTCGAACCATTGAAAGACACAGGCGATCGATGCAGGTTCAAACCTTGACTCACCTAGTTGTGCATGTTGTGGGGTAGGCACAGGGAAATTGTGCGGCCCAAAGGGGATTAGTCTTGCCTGATATCAGAAATTTAAGAAGAGCCAGATTGATTGCAAGAATATCCCTCTGAATTATCAAAACAAAAAAAAGTGGCACATAAAATATGTCTCCATGTATATAGTAAATAAAATAGTTCTAAAGTAGAATAAAATAACTTTTAAGTAAATAAAATAGCTTTTAATTGATATCCCTAAACATTTTTTATCTAAATATTTACATGTCAAAATATTTTTAAAATAAATAACACATAAAATTTATATCTTCATATATGTAGTAAATTAAATAGTTCTAAAAGTTATCTTCCATAAACAAAAGATAAAAGAGAATTAAAAAGGAATATTGAGGCCATTGTGAGAGCTTTTGTAAGGTATGTACAATCCAAAATTATTTTAGTAGGACAAGTGAGATGAGTGTATTTCATGGAAACGTTTGAAAGGGCCCTCCACACGACTACTAAGCTTAAAATATTTCTTATTCTCAATGCCAGAATGTTTTGAGGATTACTTTAAGGCGTTCCTTGAGAAGTGTGAAAAACTTTCATCATACTTCTTTGATAAAGGAAGTCAAGGTCATCCTTTGGATTTGAAAGGATGTTTATTATTATTATTATTATTATTATCAATTAAACAAATTTTCACACCAAACTCAGCTTTCTTTGCAGAAACATCACGCATGCCAATCAAATCTCATCCCGCCATTAAATTAGAAAAACATAAATTGAGCACCGGCAGAGCATGATGAGATATATGACTTAACAAATTTGGGGTTGAGGTGGAGGTGGAAGAGAATATATTCTGGCATGTTTCATGCTCTTCAAATCATAATCCTTCTTTACAAATACTATTTAATTAAAAGTAATCCATATCTGTATTCTCTATCACTGCTATGCTTGGGTCTACAGCAACTACTGCGCGTAAAGCGACAGTCCAATGGAATGAAAAATTAGGTGTAGAAAATAATGATAAAGTTCACTGACGATTCCTTTGAAACCCAGCAAGGGAAGAAGAGAAAAGATTAAACATTTTGTTACAGCTGCCAAGTTTTATCGGAGTAGGGTGGTGGTTAATTTAGCAGTAGAAACAGAAGGATATAGTAATAAAAAAGTGAATGAATACGTAGTGGGCAATTGTATTATTGTAATGGAGTGTAAGTTAATGCTTGCCAGAAGAAAACTGTGCAGTGCGAGCTGGTCCTGGCGGGCAGGCGGGCAGGCAGGCAGGCACTTGTTCTTCTTTTGGGTAGAGGGAAAAAAGCAAGGGAAGCAATCATTTTGGCGGGGGCCCGGGCGGGCCGCACTCATAATGGAAGAGACCCACTTGATAGAATTGAATGTGGCAAAGAGAGCCTTACCAATCCCATCTGGAGGACATAGAGAATGAGTTCTGGAATCGTAATCCTTCATAAAGAGCCCCGCACGTGGAGAGTCTGACACACAGCCAGTAGTACACGGCGTAAGGCCAACAGTGATACAACTTCTTTTTACTGTTAGAGTGGGAAGAGAGGCGGGAGCTTTTCAGATGACCGTGATCCCGATCCCGCCTTTGCCTCTAAACATTATTATTATCCATGTGTCCTATAAGATTATGTTAGTTTCCGTAGCAGGAGAAGAGACTTACTGGGCACTCATCCTTTTCTTATCAGTGGGTGAGTGAGATTAGGGTTTATGGAGTAGCAGCTTCAAGACTGGTGCTTGGGCATGGCAGAGGGGAGATTCAGAAGGGATGATTCTAATTCAAGGGGGGGTTAAGTCGTTTGTGGGACACTTGATACTGAGGAGGCTGAATGTCGTGTGTCGGGAATCTGCAGGAATTGGGATCGTCATCGTAGTATGGAATCTGGAGACAATGGGGGCCGAGCCAAGTTGAATTTGGAGCCCGGGATGCAACCTTTGCAGCTTCTGTCATACAAGGAACGAGGCGGAGGAGGAGGGATGGTGGGTTACAGCGTTCAGGAGCGTGAGGAAGGGTATTTTACACAGCCCATGGCTTTAGGTCCTTCACAGGTGGATGCTTCGCTTGCTATGTCGGCCAAGCTATGTAGTGATAATACTAGTAATAGCAATAATCACAGCAACAGCAATAACAATCTGGAGACCGCAATTGTGCCCCGGACGACCGTGGAGTCCAGCGCGGTTGTGAATGCGGACCCGGGGAAGAAGCCGCCGGCGAAGCGGGCGTCGACGAAGGATCGCCACACTAAGGTGGACGGCCGGGGGCGCCGAATTCGGATGCCGGCCACTTGCGCGGCGAGGGTTTTTCAGCTGACGAGAGAGCTGGGGCACAAATCGGACGGTGAGACGATAGAGTGGCTTCTGCAGCAGGCGGAACCGGCGGTGATTGCCGCCACCGGCACGGGTACAATCCCGGCCAATTTTCATACCTTGAACGTCTCGATGCGCAGCTCCAGCGCTAGCATGTCGGCGCCGTTGAAACCGCCGTATAACTTCCACGGCGGGTCGCTGAACCTGAACGCGAGCGTGGCGTCGCGGCTGGAACAGATGCGATCACGGGCGGAGTGGGAGAGATCGGCGGTAGAGGATACGAGGTCGCAGGGTATGAGTCTTTTAGGTATCGGGCATCACACGGACGGAACGGGGGTGCTGGAGAATTTGATAAACGACCCGGAACAACAACAGCAGCAGCATCTACTGCACGACCCGTCCGGGTCCGACTGTGGGAACTCGAGAAAACGGCTGAGAGAAGAGCTGCAGTTAAAAAGCTTGCAGCAGCAGTCGGCGGCGGGGACCATGTGGGCAGTTACACCTGCAACTGGGTTATCAAATAGTGCACAAAACATGCCGGGTGCGTTCTGGATGCTCCCGCCGACAGCGAGCGTTATGGGGCACGGGCCGTCGGATCCTATCTGGACCTTCCCGGGCTCATCGGGTGGGACAATGTATAGAACTTCTATGTCTACTGGAGGACTTCACTTCATGCCTAGGCCTATAAATCTGAATTCCGGTGCGGGCGGAGCGGGCGGTGGTGGTGCCGGGCTTGGGCACATTCCGTTTGGTTCTATGCTCATGCAAGGCGGGTCGGGCGGGTCCGGCGGGTCGCAGCAGTTACCACCTACTGGGCTGGGTTTAGGGGGAGGCGGAGGAGGGAATGGATCGGGTGAAAGTGGTCATTTGGGAATGCTGGCTGCTCTCAATTCGTTCAATGACCGTGCAATCAGTAACAGCAGTTCCGATCATCACTCCATCGGATCCGGCGCCCGAGAAGACCGCCAAGATAATTCTCAATAGTCTTCCTTTCTCTTTTCCCTTTTTTCATAAGTGCAAAGTGTCTATAGAGTTTGAAAATTGGTCATGGCTCTCTAACATATGGGATTTGTACATCCCCGACTCACTCACTCACTCACTCAAATGCAACAACAACAAAATGGGATTTGTTTTAACAATATGCATCTGCGAGCGAGGAGCTCAGGATCGAGTCATAGTTCGAGATGCCCTAGTTATTTGTGTCAAGCTGTCTTTTCTCTTTTGCTGCTGCTGCTGACGATTTTTCGCTACTGATTAGGATTCCAGATTTTTTATTTATTGGTTGTAAACTAAAAAAGAAGAAGACGAAATAGGGTTACAGGTACAACAGATATTTGTATGGGGAAGGTGTTGAAATATAGTGCGGTGCTGGTGTGCGCAGTGGTATAATTCTTTTTGTTGACTATAACTAGCTAGCTGCTTGTTTTTGCTGAATAAGAATGGATTCTGAATTCGGGACTGTCTCTCATTCTGCAGAGAATACATTGATTGCCAGAAAAAATCTAATTGTTAATTAGAATTTATACTTGTTATGTATTAACCGGTCTGCCAATGCATTTAGGACTGTATTTAAGTTTGTTGGTCAAATTTCAGTAACTGTATATAGAACTTGTGTTTAGTTCTGTGCAAAGAGAATTGCCTATTAAATTTACAGACATAATTTTACTTATTGAAATCATGTGGTAATCGAATGGTTGCTGAAATAATGTTGTCAGGGTGGTTATTTTAATATGTACATAAATTAGTTGGCATGAGTTTTTTAACAATTCATGAAGAATTATACGATTGCTTTTAGTTTTAATTGTGTATATTTTTAATGGAAGTTTCAGATCGGACT
The DNA here is from genome assembly GCA_007258455.2 of Sequoia sempervirens. Classification (NCBI taxonomy): domain Eukaryota; kingdom Viridiplantae; phylum Streptophyta; class Pinopsida; order Cupressales; family Cupressaceae; genus Sequoia; species Sequoia sempervirens. The sequence continues at coordinate 291,533,582 of VDFB02000017.1, forward strand.
CAGTGATGGTTAGGAAGAAGCTTCCTGATGATGGATCACTGATCCAAAACGAGGATGGAAAATAATAGTTACTTATTAGGTAGATTTGTGAATGTAACGGTAGTGGGTCTGAGTGGTCGCTGTTGTCTAAGCACTATTTTACTGAACTTTCTGAAATTTGAAATCTCTAAAGTTTATCAGAGATTTCAAAAGTTTGGGTTTTTCTTAACGCGGCATATCTGCAAACTGTATATTCCACACTGAACAACTGTAAAGCCTTGTCTTCTGCCGGCAGATAATCTTTAAGTATCGGATTAAAAAAATCCTTTACGGAGGGTATCATTAGAGTACTCACTAATTATGGATTAGCTGAAAGAACAAAGTGGACAGCACAGTTATTGCCCTATAATGGCTGATGGTAATTCGAATTATAATGGCTGATGGTAGAAACCAACATCAATTGCAGCACACATGAAGCGAAGGTGCAGTCGAGCGTAGTACTTAGTCTCTGATTAAGGTGTAAAACAAAGCAAATATATGCAGTTTGGTGTATGTCAGGACTCGGAAGTGGGTGTACATTATGTTTTATGTGCAAAAAGTGGAGTTTGATGCATCCAAGGCAACTGTCATGCCTGTCCATCTTATTGATTGGTTTTTGCAGTGCTTGTCCGATCTAGTAATAACAGTCGCTACTGCCTTCATTCGACGGACCCCTTTACGTAGAACCCAAGTGCTAGTACTGCAATTCTCAACCAAGTCAGAGATATTGCAGGTAACCACACTAAGTATCAAACCTACTTTATGCATTTGTACACAAGTAATGTGGTGCAGTCCAGTCACTGATGTATGAATATATCATACGTATGGAAGGGCAGACGAGAGGATAGATCTGAAAAGTAGCTCTCTAATCAGAAGGCCCATGTGTCCCAACCATATACTCATTGCCTTACTCATACTCACAACACTTTTGTTAATTAAACATCATAATCTTATTCATAAATACCATTTTCACAATCGAAAAAATCTTTATTATCATCATCTCCCTCCAGTCTTCTCGCAATGGCTGTGCCATATGGTGATCATTACACTGCACGCAACTTCTTTTCCAACCAAAGATAAAGCACTGCTTCAATCAGTCTGTAGGCAAACAACATATGAATTCTGGATTACCATAATGCAAAGCAAGCATACAAAATATACTCGTACAGATAACTAACCTTTGAGCTAAAAGAAAGAACGTCGTCTTCAATCTGGAAAGAGAGCAAACAAATATTACCTTTTAAGGCCATTACTATTATAGTAATAGTGAAAAGAAACTGTAAAAAAGGAAATCAATGCTGAGACATATGGGCTAAGTTAAAACTTGAAAGGGTATATGGACTGAGTTCAAATTGAAAGAGGCATATGAACCAAGTTAGAATCAGGATCCTTTCCAAAGATTGATATAAAGCTACCCAATTGGGAAAGTATAAGATAATGGGTAGTACAACTATTAGAAACAAGATGATGGGCTGTGTGAAAATAGTTATATAGAGATTAAGTCCTTATTCAAGGTACAAGGGCATAATTGGTGAAGGATGATTTTTATGCAATATTATCTATTTGTACAAATTAATTGTTTATAAATTTATTTTTAGAAAAATTGATTGAATAATATATTTTAGTAATTGTTTTGTTGCAATTTTCACTTAATGGTTTCATAATTACAAAGTTTTCATTATGTTTTGAGTTAATTCTTGTAAGATTTTATTATATTATGTGATTTAAGTCTAACATTAATCACTCGATAAAAAAATAAATTAAATCTAGAAAACAAGAGTTGAGGGCTGGATATTGGATGATCAAGAGAAGGATAAGAAGTGTTCATATGATTTTAGAATGATGCAAATTTTTGAATTTTTGTTGTTGATCAATTTCTATGATGTCAATTTTGAATTTTTGTTAATCAATTGTTATGATGTCAATTTTGAATTTTTGTTAATCAATTGCTATGATGTCAATTTTGAATTTTTGTTGTTGATCAATTGTTATGACATGATAACATACCAAAATTTAGGATATAGGAATCAAGATTAACAAAATATGACTAGATTGCTTCTAGATTTCTACTTGAGGAAGAGAATGTACTGTGCAACCTATTGATGTGACCTATTATGCATATCTAATGTATCTATTGCTAAGATGAGATTGTATAAAAGGCACAATGAAGTACTTTTAAAGATGGAAATAAGACTATTGACTTGCCTCAATTATAGTTGAGTCTGCTATGAGTTGTATAAATCTAGAAAATGTAGGTAAGAAAAAATACAACTATAATGCAATTAAAACTAAGAATGAATGATATTCCAATGAAAATTAAGAATGTTATCTCTTGATCTCCTTGTGTGTGAATGACCTAGGAAATGTCTTTAAATACATGTTCATAGTCACTAACATGATATTCTTAGTGTCTATGTTGACATGATAATGACTATTGTCTATAAGACTTGGTCTTGGCTAGGAGATTTGAATTTTGAATTAGGAAGACTAGGTAAGGCTGTGTGGGGCTAGTCAAAGAACTAGGTTGCACCATAGGGCATAGTATTAGATGGAGAGATGTTGTGAATGATAATTGGTATGGGTTAAGGTGATGTGTAGTGGTGATTGGCTAATGCGATTTGTGGGTCAAATAGATTAAATAAAAATAAAAATATATTTACACTATCAACATAAAATGATATAAAATAAAGATGTAAAAGTGTAAGTTGTGTGCTTCTATCTTTATAATAAATGATTTTAATCATTAATGTTACCTTCATATATTAAGCTTTCAATACTAAATTTAAATAATTAATAATATTTTCTAATAAGCAATCTTACAATTCCATTCATATATTATGATTTTTAATACAAGGAATAAGCCCATATCAATATTATTCATAATACACACATTTTAAAACTATAATCTATTTATCTATACAAGACTTGATATTTTAATTCAAGAAAATACTTGTACATATTTATTTTTTCAATAATAAATTTAAATAATTAATATAATCTTTGCTAATAAGTAATCTCACAAGTCCATTCATAAAGGAATGAACCCATTACAATATTCTTCATAATGCAACTAATTTAATACTAAAATTTACTCACTTGTATAAGACTTAATAAGTTGATTTAAGCAATTATGTGTACATATTTGATGCATATGTAAGTACTTTAAATCGTAAGCATTTTTTATTCAACATTATGAATTTTTAAACTTGCTATTAATTTTATAATGAATTTACAATCTTGATGTGTGTTAGAAATGGTGAGTTATTTATAAATTTATTATTAAAAAAATTGGTTGAATAATATATTTTAGTAATTGATTTGTTACAATTTTCACTTAATGATTTCATAATTATAAAGTTTTCATAATTTTTTGAGTTCATTCTTGTAAGATTTTATTATAATATGTGATTTAGGTCTAATATTACTCACTTGACAAAAAATAAATTAAACCTAGAAAATAAGAGTTGAGAGTTGAATATTGGATGTTCAAGAGAAGGATAAGATGTGTTTATATGATGGTTTGATGTAAATTTTAAATTTTCATTGTTGATCAATTGCTATGATGCCAATTTTGAATTTTTGTTGTTGATCAATTGCGATGATGCCATTTTTAAATTTTTGTTGTTTATCAATTGTTACGATGTGATAACATACCAAAAATTAGGATATAGACATAGAATAAAGATTAACAAAATATGACTCAGTTGCTTTTAGATTCCTACTTGGAGAAGGGAACATATTGTGCAACCTATTGATGTGACCTATTTTGCATATCTTATGAATCTATTGTTAAGATGTCATTGTACTAAAAGACATAATGAAGTAATTTTAAAGATGAAGATAAGACTATTGACTTGTCTCAATTATAGTTGAGTATCTTATGAGTTGTAAAAATATAGAAAATGTAGGTAAAAACAAAATACAACTATAATGCAATTGAAATTGAGAATGGATGATATTCCAATAAAAATTAAGGATGTTCTCTCTCGATCTCTTTGTGTGTCTGAATGACCTAGGAATTTTTAAAAAATACATGTTCTTAGTCACTCACATGATATTCTTGTGTATGTTGACATGATAATGACTATATTTCCTATAAGAGTTGGCCTTGACTAGGATATTTGAATTTTGAATTAGGAAGACTAGGTAAGGTTGTGTGGGGCTAGTCTAAGGACTAGGTTGCACCATATGACATAGTCTCAGATGGAGAGATGCTATGAATGATAATTAATAGGGGTTAAGGTGATGTGTAGTGGTGATTGGCTAATGATATTTTTGGGCCAAATAAATCAAATAAAAAAGTATAACCATACATTTACAATATCAACATAAAATGATATAAAATAAAGATGTAAAAGTGTAGGGTGTACACTTCTATCTTTATAATAAATAATTTTAATCACTAATGTTACCTTCATAAATTAAGCTTTCACTACTAAATTTAAATAATTGATATAATAATTGCTAATTATTAATCTTAAAATCCCATTCATATATTATAATTTTTAATACAAGGAATAAGCCCATAACATTATTATTCATAATACACACATTTTAAAACTAGAATCTATTCACTTGTTGAACTCAATATTTTAATTCAAAAAAATACTTGTACATATTTATGTTTTTAAAAATACATTTAATTAATTAATATAATCTTTGCTAATAAGTAACCTCACAAGTGTATTCATAAAGGAATGAACCCATTTAATATTCTTCATAATGAAGTCACTTTAAAACTAAAATCTATTCACTTGCATAAGACTTAATTTGTTTATTCAAGAAATTATGTGTACATATTTGATGCATGCATGTAAGTACTTTAAATCATAAGTATTTTTTATTTAACATCATTAATTTTTAAGTGCTATTAACTTTATAATGAATTTACAATCTTGATGTGTGTTATACATATTAGTTTATTTACTTTATTTTAGTTTTCATAACATACACCATTTCAATAAATTTGAATTAGTATTTTAAATTATTATATTTAAAAACATATTTTTTTGAAACTATTTTGATTATGGCTATTTTTTTTATTCAAGGTAAAAGAGGGATTTTGAAAGGGCCTCAACTCTTATACAATGACTATAATATATGCATCAATGAATTATATTAGACAACAAAGATGTAATAGAAGGGAATAGATAGTTCAAGGACTAAAAATAAACAACACATGTTATGATTCCCAAAAGGGATAAATAAAACTATTTAAAATAAAAATAAAAATCAATTAGATCTCTTGAGTTAGCTTGAAGTTCAGTGCTCCAAAGAGCTCTCCAGTACTACCAATAGAATTGAAGAAACTATCCTTCTTGGTGTATCTCCATTTTTGAAAGAAAACCCTAACTCAAAATAACCCATATGATATCTAAAAAAGATCACATCTAATTCCATTTTCTTTTTATATAAATTAGAGAAGGAATATTGAGAAAATGCAAGAGCTCACTAGTGGAGATTTTAGCTTTTTCAATGTGAAGCACTTCAATCTAACCAATGTTGACTAAAATTTATTCTTTACAAGCCTCCTCAAAAAACCACTCGACTATGCCAATGGGCTCTAGCACCAAGGAACTATTGAGGAAAATCAAACTATAACAATATTATTTAGCAGTGACACCACTTTCTTTTAAGGACAATTAAGCTTCTTGAATTCTTTTTTCTTCTAAGTATTTTCTAACTCATATTTTTTAGGCATTTTGATATAGAATGACCAATTATATGGTTTGTTTTGACACATAACCATACAATAATCATAAATAATATGTTGCAACCATTTAAATAATTTATAGGACAAGGTAATTGGAGAAGGTAACACCTTACCCATATTTGAATACAAATAGAATTGGAAAACAATAAATATTTTCTAAAAATGGTTGTGAGATCAACATCTATGAGTCCACCAATAAAACAAGTTATACCCTTCAAGAACTCAACCTCCCAATATTCCAATGGAAAGCCTAGAAAATTCACCAAAATAAAAACTTTGTTGATGCATTCCTTCTTAAGATTGAAACCTAGATTCCACTTCTTAAGGAAAGTCCTAAACTTATCTAGAAACCATGACCCATCTAAGAGGATCTAAAGATAATATTTATGATTCAATAAAGAGATAATAAAGAATCCATTCATCATAGCAGAGATCTCAAAATGACCACATCATTATATTTTCTCTTATCCCATTTCCCATCAATGTTAGGCCTAGCTCCTAAAAACTTCCTAGTGAGTAGAACATGGCTTACTTGAAAGAGCTTCATCCTCATAATTCCTCAAAGGTAGCCCAACATCGAATCCAATAACAACCATAGGATAGTGATAATTGGTAGGGGTTAAGGTGATGTGTAATGGTGATTGACTAATAAGACTTATGGGAAGAGTTGGTTTATGGACCAAATAAATCAAATTAAAAATATAATTATGCATTTACAATATCAGCATAAAGTGATTAAAATAAAGGTGTAAAAGTTGAGAGTGTGCATTTCTATTCTATATAGTAAATGATTTTAATACTTATTGTTACCTTCTTAGATTGTGCTTTCATTACTAAATTTAGAGAATTAATATAATCTTTGTGAATAAGTAATCTTATAAGACCATTGATATATTATATTTTTTAATACAAAGAATAAGTGCATAGCAAAATTATTCATAATACACTCATTTTAAACCTAAAATCAATTCACTTCTACAAGACTTAATACTTAAATTCAAGAAAACACTTGTACAAATTTGATACATATATCAATAGATTAAACATGAATATTTTTTATTTAACACCATTCTATTCCTTATAGTAAACAATTTTAATTACTAATGTAACCTTAATACATTAAGCAAGCTTTCAATACTAAACTTTAATAATTAATAATAAAGTAATTGGTTATTAATAAAAATTCTTTATTATCATCATCTCTCTCTAGTCTTCTCTCAAAGGCTGTGCCTTATAGTGATCATTACACTACACATCACTTCATTTCCTACCAAAGATGAAGCACTGCTTCAATTAGTCTATAGGCAAACAACATACTAATTCTGGATTACCGTAATGTAAAGCAAGCATGCAAAATATACTCATGCAGGTTATTATCCGCCCAGATAAAAGGAAGAAAAACGTCTTCAGTCTGGAAAGAGAACAAACAAATCTTACCTTTTAATGCCATTACTGTTATAATAATATTAAAAAGGAACTGTAGAAAAGGAAATCAATGCTGAGACAAATGGGCTAAGTTATAATTTGAAAGGATATATGGACTGAGTTCAAATTGAAAAAGACATATGAACCATGTTACGATCTGAGTCTTTTCCAAAGATTGATGTAAAATTAATCAATTGGGAAAACATAAGATAATGGACAATACAACTATTTAGAAACAAGATAAAGGGCTCTCTAAATATAAATAGGTGCATATAGGGATTAAGTTCTTATTAATGGTGTGAGGGTATAATTAGTGAAGTGTGATTTTAATGCAATATTATTTATATAAATTAAATGATCAATTATTTGTAAATTTATTGTTAGAAAAGTTGGTTGAATGATATATTGTAGTAATTGATTTGGTGATATTTTCACTTAATAATTTTATAATTATAATTTTTTTGTAATTTTTTGAGTTAATTCTAATAAGATTTTATTAAAATATGTGACTTAATATTAATCAATAATAAGTTAAATCAAATTTAGAAGCAATAATTGAAGGTTGAATATTGAATGATGAAGAGAAGGATAAAAATTAGTGTACATATGATATTGGTATGATCTCAATTTTAACTTTTTTGTTGTTCATGAATCGTTATGATGTGATGATATACCAGAATTTAGGATATAGACATCGAATAAAGATTAAAAAATATGATTAAATTGCTTCTAGATTCCTACTTGAGGAAGGGAGTGTATTGTGCAACCTATTGATGTGACCTATTTTTGCATGTCTTATGTACCTATTGCTAAGGTGGGGTTGCACTAAAAGATACGAGGAAGTATTTCTAAGGATAGAGATAAGACTATCAACTTATCTCAATTATAGTTGAGTCTCTTATGAGTTGTGTAAATCTAGAAAATGTAGGTAAAGACAAAATACAATTGTAATGCAACTAAAATTGAGATTTAATGATCTTCCATTAAAAATTTAGGATGCTCTATTGATCTCCTTGTGTGTGCAAATGACCTAGGAAATATCTTTAAACACATGTTCTTAGTCACTCACATGATATTCTTAGTGTGTGGGTTGACATAATAATTATGTCATGTAAGAGTCGACCTTGGTTAGGAGATTTGAATTTTGAATTAGGAAGAATAGATAAGGTTGTGTGGGGCTAGACCAAGGACTAGGTTGCACCACATGACATATTATTAGATGGATATATGATGTAAATGATAATTGGTAAGGGTTAAGGTGATGCATAATGGTGATTAGATAATGATATTTGTGACAAGGTTTGGTTTGTGGGTCAAATAAATCAAATAAAAAATATAACTATACATTTACAATATCAATATTAAATGATATAATTTAATACACATGTAAAAATGTAGGTGTGCACTTTTATCCCTTATAATAAATGCTTTTAATCACTAATATTACCTTCAGAGATTAAACTTTATATTAAATTTAAATAATTAATATAATATTTACTAATAAGTAATCTTACAAGTCCATTCATATATTATGATTTTTAATAGAAGAGATAATCCCATAAAAATATTGCTCATAATACACCTACTTTAAAATTAAAATCTATTCACTTGTGCAAGATTTAATGTTTTAATTCAAGAAAACACTTGTAGATATTTATCTCATACGTAAGTAAATTAATCATAAATATTTTTTTATTTAACACCATTCTTTGAATTTTTAATTACTAATGTCACCTTCATAAATTAAATAAGATTTCAATAATTAATTTAAATAATTAATATAATATTTGCTAATAAGTAATCTTACAAGTCCATTCATAAAGGAATGAGCCAATAAAATTATTCTTCATAATGCATCCACTTTAAAACTAAAATATGCTAACTTGTATAAGTCAATATTTTAACCCAAAAATATTTGTATACATTTGATGCATATGTAAGTAAATTAATCTAAGTATTTTTTATTTGATACCGTTAATTTTTAAGTGTTAAATTAATTGATATTAAATCTATAATCTTGATATGTGTTACACACATTAATTTATTTACTTTATTTTAATTTTAGCAATATACATCATTTTAATAAATTTAATTTAATATTTTAAATTATTATATTTAATTTTTTTTTTTTTTAATATTTAAGTTATGGTTTTTTAAATTAATGATAAAGAGAGATTTTGAAAGGGTAATAACCCTTATACATTGATTATAGTAGATACGTCAATGAAGTATATTGAACAAAAATATATATAGTAGAAGGGAATATATAGCTTAGGGACTAAAAATAAACAACACATACTATGATTCCATAAAATGGACAAAGAACAACTAAAAATGTGTGGGAAATAAAATATATTGTAGTGCTCCAAAGAGCTTTGAAACTACCAATGGTCCCACCCATAGAATCATTGAGACAACTATCCTTCTTGGCCTATATCCCTTTTGGAAAGAAAACCCTGACTTAGAAGAATTCACAAGGTATTTAAAAAGGTTCTATTCTCTTTCTATCCAAATTAGAGAAGGCATATTGGGAAAATGCAAGAATGTTAGCTTTTCCAACTTGGAGCACTTCAATCTAACCATTGTTGACTAAAATTTGTTCCCTAAAATCCTCCTCTGAAACCCACCCAACTATGCCAAGGGGGCTTTGGCAATGGGGTGTTGTTCAAGGAAGGGTTGGATGTAATAACCCCCCTAGTTGCTAGTTGGACTCATTAGTTTATGCTTTGATTTGATACGTTGATACTATGATGGTACTATTTTGTGTGATTGGTTAGTTAGACATTTGATGATGTTGTTACTCCTTTTTGTGGACATGATTATTTCATATGACATTGTGGTTGGTGATGTTAGTTGATTTTCATAATTATATTATGATGTAGTGATTTAATAAATTATGTCATGAGATGAATTGTTAGTTTAGAAATGTCATTTTATCAATCATATTATAATTGTTAGGATAGATGTGATGAAGGATAGTGTAGCATCACTCATTGCGAGTGCTCTGTTACGTTGCGATTCCTTCTCACAATACAATGCTTTGATTTTATATATATATATATATATATATACACATGTACACGACTTCGTTTGTATGCAGGTATTGCAGGTACATAGTCTCAATTCCACCTGCTTCAGCAGGACAGGGCAAGCACAAATAACCCAACGGTATAAAGTTGAAACAGAGGTGACAATGAAGTTATCCCGTTCCATGATGTTAGACCGTCTTGTTTGAATGGTATTGTATGTTTTGTAGTTGTCATGATTTGTGGTTGTGGTTGTGTTATGTTGTATATAATCAATGTTGGTATTTTATATGTTGTGGTGTATTCGATTTAAAAATTGTTGATTAAAATATTAGATTAAATTGTATTTAAATATTTAAATGTTTATTTATTTGAAAAGTCATGTATTTTATTAAATGTTAATTAAATATTAAATTGTGTATTGTCAATGTAAATAAATTACCGGGTTGAAGATAATAATAAAATAAATAAATTTAAATTTTGTGCATGAGCAAGTAAGGCTTGAAAAATGGAGTTTTAAAAAAAGAAAAGAAAACTGAAAGTATGGTAAAGAAAAGATAATAAGGACAAATGAAAATCATGTGTTGGCAGAAAATGGAATCCTGGAAAATAGAAAATGTCTGTTGGGTTGCAGGTAGGAGGGGAGATATAGTGAGGTTTTGGAAAAAGGGGAGGGGGATTCTTCTTTGGCTGGAAAAATTGTTTAGTGTTCTGGGTTTTTATGTAATTGGGAAAAAATCTGGGTTTTCAAGTAATTTGGGAAAAATATGGGTTTTTATGTAATTGGGAAAAATTAAAATGTAATTGCTGGGAAAATTTTCAAGTAATTTGGGAAAATGGTTTTATGTAATTGGGAAAAATCTGGGTTTTCAAGTAAATTGGGAAAAATCTGGGTTTTTATGTAATTGGGAAAAATCTGGGTTTTCAAGTAAATTGGGCAAAATCTGGGTTTTCATGTAATTGGGAAAAATCTGGGTTTTCAAGTGATTGGAAAAATCTGTTGTTTTGAAATGAATGGGAAAAATCTGTTGTTTTTTTTTAAGTTCTGTTGTTTTGAATGTTCTGAGATTTTCTTTAAAACATGGTACTGAGAAAAAAATATGTTCTTTCTTTGAAGCCATTAGATCCCCATAGTTAAACCGATTCTTAGAGTTTTGGGAATTAATATAATATTCCTCTCTTTTGCAAGAAAATGGATTTCAGATTATGAGAGCAAATAGTATTCAATTAAAAATCATGTATATCTCTGTATATTTGTTGAAGAAATTTTATTCCTTCTTTGAAAATTTTAATTTATTCAATGCCCTGTTTATTGATAGATACACAAATATATATATATATATATTATATGAAATTTGATTGAAGTTTGTATTTTCAGTTGAGTTATCTCTGGAGACTGTAATTTTTCTTTTAATTTTATTTTAGAGCCGAACTGCGTCGGCGTCCGTGCCTATTAAGGACAGAATTGATATTTAATACAAAATGAAAATTTTATAAAAAAAAATATATAATTTTTTTTTTATAAAGGGTCGAGAGGGACGGACTGGCCGTACCCCCCGTACCCCCGCGATGATATGACTACCGCACAATAGTCTTAAAGACTGCTGTGCACGGCAACCAAGGCTGCCGTGCACAGCAGTCCCCAGGACTGCGACGACAGGATGGCGTGGGGTTCTTTTTGTTTAGTTTGTTTTTTATTTATTTATTTAGTTATCTTGGTTTAAATTTAATTTACTGAAGATTGAAACATATATATAATCCATTTTTATTTATTTATTTATTTCAGTTTAAATTTAATTTATGAAAATTGATATATATATATATATGTGTGTGTGTGTGTGTGTGTGTGTTTAATTTTATATATATAAATATATGATAAATTATAATGTATTATTTTACATATACAATGAATAGATTTTAAAAGTAAATGGTTTCTCTTAATAGAAATATATTTTTCTTTGGAAATAGAATGTTAATGAATTTATTATAATAAAATTTAATGTATTATTTACATATATCAGTTGTTCTTTGTTTTTTGCGAATTTAATAATTGATCTTGAGAAAACTGTAGTGCTTCCTTTCTTAACTGCTTTGAGTAAAGTTGATATGGTGTTTTGAGATCATCAAATTATGTGTAGTTACATTTTGTTATTGTGTTGGCTTTAATGTCGATGTGGGAACCCAGTTGTTGATTTGAAACCTTGTTCCAGAGGCTTGTGTATTTTTGAATATTATTCTCGTTTTGAATTTCTTCTTTGGAGTTGAAAACTTATGGTTCATGTTTGGAAGGGTTGAACGGTTGTTAAGACTTGTTGGTTCTGAGTTGTTGTGAGAGGGTTAATGCCTCGCTTGTTCTTGTTTTGGTATCATGCTTATTTGTTGAGGTTCAACCCTTGTCTTATTTCGATTTTCTGTTAGGGGTCTTAGGGAGAGTGGCTCTTTGTGGGGGCCGGCGCCTCAATTAAGAGGAAGTGCACAGGAGAACCCACGTAAGAGTAGTTAAACAAGTGATAACCTAAAAATAGAATTAGGGGGATGGGTAGTAAAACACTCAAGATAATAAAAAAAATTGGATTCCTCGTCTATGCATTAGGGCTATCATAGACTAATGATAGATTGAGAAGGCCGTGGTCAGCAAAGTCATAATCTCGTCTTCATGAGAGGTTATTGACTCCGCATGAGCTACCCTATGGTGTCGGCGCCTCAAGTAGGAGGAAGAGCCAGGAGATCCATGGATGGGTGTCGGCGCCTCATGTTGGAGGAAGAGCCAGGAGATCCCATAAGAGCTATGCGATGACACTCTCCACTAGACTTCCTGTTTGCCTTGTTGCTTCTTGCCTCTGGAAATGTATTTTGGATTTTGGATGTGGTATCAGTTTCCTTAGTTTTGTACTCCTATTGTTGATTCAGATTCTTGTGAAAGTGTCTATGAACGTACTTTGGTGACTTGTTATTGTCATTGCTTGGTTTAATTGTATCTCTGGGTTGTATTGTGTTTGTACTTTGTTGTTCATGGTGCCGGTTTGACAGTCTTGTCGAGATAACTTCATTGTCACCTCTGAGCACGGGGGGTGAGTTATCTATAATTTGCATGGTTGGGTGGAACGTGCTCCGCACCCGTTGGGTTCCCCATCAACATCCTTTGTTCGCAGCAGTTCCGCAGTTGGAGTTGTACCAGTGCTCACTTTGTTATTCAAAATTCATTGTAAATTGTATCATCCCACTTGTTTGGGAAATTCATTGTAATTATTATATCAAAAGATTGTAATGTAACATTATAACAATGATGTAATAGTTAGGATTCTATGTAATTTTATTTGATGAAGTTTCTTACGATTGTATTATGTGGTATCTTAATATTCTTGCTTTGGTTCATGGATGTACATTTATTCATGGTTATTATATTATAATTGGTTACGTGGTTTATCATTATCTTTTATTTCCATTTTGTGGTTGCAATGTAACCTCGCGTGCCCCAGAGAACTAAGTGTGATAATGTGATGTAATATGTTATGTGATTATGATTAATGTATTGTATATTTAACTTAATTGTTTTAAAAAAAATTATTTGCATTTTTGTGTGTTCTCTGGGGTTTGCATGGTGGGCGTTACATTGGACCTATAACAATATTACCTAGCAATGAGACAAATTTATTCTAAGGATGATTGGGCTTCTTGAACTCTATTTCCTTCTAAGTAAACTACTATTGTTCAAGTACTCTAAGGTAGAGTGACCAACTATATGGAGTTTTAACACATAACCATATGCTACTCATAAATAATATGTTGCAACCTACATACGCCTAAAAATATCCTAGCTCATAATTCCATCATTTATCCTAATTATCTATTTTCCCCTAAATCCTAATCTAATTCCCCTAATTCCTAAATCAATTTCCTAAGTCCCAATTCCTAATTCATGTTCCCTTTCCACATGACTTAATTAATTTAATTAATTAAACCCCCTCATAACCACCTAAAAATAAATAAATCAATTAAAATAATTCTTTTGTTCCTCACCACACATCTCATGACTATCTCTTAAAAAGACAAATTTAAATTAAATAACATGTTTTATCTCCTCTCTCCATGTTTCAACTACCCAGCCAACTTGATCTAAGCCATCCATGTATCTTTTTATCTCAACCATTGATCTTCATCCTACCAAGCCTATAAATCTACCTTCTCATGAGCCATTCTAAAAGAGGAGGATCTTGAATCATTGCAATGTCATGTTGTCAATTTGAGAAACCATATTTCCAACATTATGAACACATCAAAGATTCAACCTTTTTGGTAAAATTTCATTGTTTTTTAATGCATTTTATATCTTTTTTCTTAATTGGAGGTCACATTTGATGTAGATTGAGGGTTTTGATATTGCATTTAAAATATTTCATTTTTATCTATATTTTGTGTTTACATTTTTGGAACACCCGATGGGACTCTTGTCCCTCATTAATATTTATTTTTGTAGCTTTTTCTAACCCCATTTTTGTAGATTTTAATTCTTTCAGGGAGAAATTTGAAGCTAAACTTACTGAATTTACAGTTTGGAAGAAAGTTGAATAGAAAACCTTAGCTTTTAAAGAATATGTTATATATTTCAAATATATGATAATTTTTCCCAATTTTTTTATTATAGATTTATAATCATTCAAGAATTATAATATCCAAAAATCATATTCATATTGTCAAATTTAAGTGATTTATTTCAATTTTAAGGTTTTTAAAGATTTCATCATATCTTGAAAAAAAATCATTTTTTTTGCATACTTTTTTATACAATATTTTTCTATCATCCAAAAAGGCTATTATTCAAAAATTATACTCGGATCATCAATTTTGAGGGAGTTATGCTAATTTTACTATTTTTCATAAATCTGGGTTTTAAACATCAAACCAAGTCTGAATTTGTCTAATTTCTTTACATTTTTGGAAAATTTTCTAAAATATAATATGGGTTTGTTCTATGTAGTTTCATTTTTGAGTCATAAAAATTTAAAAAAATCAGATTTACTTTGACTAGGTGGTAGAAATTTGAAAACTATGATTAATGAACCATTCAATCTTATGATGAGTATTTTTTTACATAAATATATTTTGCTACATCATAACTATATTATTTTATTATTTCATGGGTTTTATTTTTTATTTATAATCTATTTATTATAGTGAAAATCATTTTTTCAAGACTGTCTCTAAAACTATTAATCAATTTTCTACAACATTGCATGTCAAAGACTCAAACAACTCACTAAAAATTGGCACATTTAGTTTTTTCTATGGGAAATGATATTTTTTGCTATGTCTTTGGGTGAGTGATGTGTATGCTCTCATCTTGTGTCATTTTGTGATCTTGAGGATCAAAAATATTGTTTACTCTCTTTATTTTCATTGTTATGCCCACGAACCCAATGTGTATATGCTCTCCCCTTATGATTTGTATAATATTAGGTGAAAAAATAACTTGGATCATTCCTTATAGGGAGAATTCCTAGATATTTTATCACCCTAAGGGAATACCTCAATTCCCATGTTCTAGAGGAGTATAAAGAGTGAGGGCTCAATCGAAAGATAACCCTCTTGGAGGTATCTTGTCAATCTTGGCTAATCCACCAATACATTTATACCTTGGGGAAGTGAGGGTGGAAAGTGGGTTACCCTCTCCTCTTATTTGTTTAGAAAATTTTCCTTTCATCTATAGATTTGGTCTCATGTACCATTGTGGTATTTTGGAGGACTCCCTAGTTAGCCGTGTGCGTCTTAGAATAAGACCTTTTTGGTTGTTGCTTAGTGTGGTGCTAGGTACAATATCATGCTTGAAGTTACTCACCATGTATCTCCCTAAGTAGAGATACAATCTCTTTGGGAAAGGTCTAAGGAACTCCAAATAAAGGGAAAAGGTGAGCCCTTGTGCCACTGGATCCCTATCTATTGACTCTTGAAAGATAAGTTCCTTGCACTAATCTTGATATATTAGACTTTGGTTGATGGGCCTACACTAAGTATACACTCCCACTTGAATAAATATAAGATGTTAATGTGTTTGATGCGTCTTCTTATGAAATACTATTAATTTATCCCCACACTTTATCACATAAACTAGCATGCCTATTTTTTTGTTGAGTCTTCTTACACTACATACTATAACAAAATTTTGAATCTTCATTCACAAATCTTAGTTTCAAACCAATTCAATCAAGTGTCAAAACTTTGAAAATACTAGAACATCCCTTTCTAGGAGGTGGGAACCAATCCATAACCCATCATCCAAAGCCATAAGTCATAATCTACCTTACCTTTCATCTTTTTGAGACTTGTTCAACCCATATCCTTATCATTCTAGTTTCATCAAATTTAAATTCAAACCTAAAATTAAGACCCTTATCCTATTATCGTCCCTTCACCATAGCTTTGTTAAGAACCTAGCCTATCTTAATTATAGAATATCACCCTTGTCTTCTTAATAATTTACCTATCTTAAGTATATATCCAATTTTATCCATGAATCAACCAAGGTATTGAAATCTAATTTTAGTTTAATCATATTAATCTCAAACCGAACCCTTCATCCTCCATCATTTCACCTCACTCAATTTGATCATCATCTTATCAACCTTAAAACATTTAAACACATTTCTTTTCAAATTCACCCTTATGTCAAATCATAGTCAAATCCAACTCATCCTAGCATTGTGGTTGCATCTAGGCACTTTGTGACTCTTCATCATTTATACCATGGATTCTTGGTTAGAGAACTTTATTTAATATGAGATAGAAAATCTATTCTTGCTACAATATGTGAATCCAATAAAAAACCTAAAATCACCATCAAATCTTCTCCTAAAACTATACATCCATTAGATGAGATATTTTAACTCTCACTCAAATAATTTTTTTTTTTGTTGATTATGATGATAGTCTTGTAGATCAAGATGAGTATCCTAAAATAAGAATTTTTATGATGAGCTTGTTGCATATAAACTTTCTATAAAATTTTATCCCTCACCTACATCCATTGAAGAACCTCCCAATCAAAAGCCAATTAAAAGTAGTCATTATTTTGGTTATCCTTATGATACTTTTGATAAGAAAAGAACTAGTTTAGAGCAAGGTCTTTATGCCCAACCTATGTTTACAAATCCAACCTCTTGTGGGTACTCCATATCCTCCACTCCCTATGTAGATCATTCATCTTCATTCTCATACTCCAACATATACTATCCATCCACCCAAAACAATAATTCACATTCCAATCCCACCAAATCTAAATCATCCTTTTCAAATTTTCTTCAAGGAATACTAGCTAAGGAAAAACATGAAATTGAAAATCATAAGTTCAATTAGTTTTCCTCTCCAAAGCCTATCTAAGAGTCATATGATACCATGCTTATCCAAATATAATACCATGCCATAAGCCGCATGCCTATCCATGATCAATTTCCATCATGTGATCTTGCCCAATTTATAAAAGATCCTCCTAGGCCTACCCTTGTCCAAAATCAAACACTATCATACAAATAAAATCCCACTAAACTATTTTTCAATGATCCAAATCCTATCAATTATATCTAATATACTTCTAACATGTTCAAGAAAAAATTAAATGTTTATTTAGTGAGTTCTAAAGAAGGAGGTGTGCTCTGCAAGTTAGGGTTTGAAAGAAAAATTTGGTTAGTGGGAGTGGGGGAGGACTGGTCCTCCACACGAGGCCTTGTGTGGCAGTGTAAGGCGGTGCAAGTTGGGGTTTCTCCTATGTGAAACTTGCTATCTCTCTGTTCTTTCCCATGCGAAGCAGGTGGTCGGTTTGAGAAAGAATGAGTGGGGATACAGATCCCCCTGATGGCAGTGTGGAAAGACCAAACCCTGGTGATGGAAATCATTTACAACCCAAGTCATTTCACGACATCGTAGCTGGCGAAGAGGTAACTTTTCCTATTGACATGTATGGGCTTCTATGTGCAAGAAGGTGGGAGTGAGGAAAATGGGGGATGCAGAAGAGGTATGTTCCCTCCCGGCTCCCCTAAAATCGACATCATGGTCCCAAATGATAACCTTTTAGATGCTCTGTGTGAACAAGACTGTAAATTGAAAAACATTGCAATTTTTTTGGTTGTCATGGACATGAACAAGGTCCCGACACAAAAATACACGGATGAATGGCTGGCTAATGTATGGGGGAAAAAGCTTGGGATTTCTTTTCCTTACTGTAGAATGATTCAGAAGGGGCTATATGTGATTTTTCTTAGAAACCATGAAATGCAATGTAAAACCCTAAATAAGCAGTTTTGGAATATTGGTAACAATATTTTTTTGGGCCGTGGCATGGTCGCCAGAGGCCCTGAATGACAAAGTCTTGGCTTTGTCAAGCCCTAGGTGGCTAGTCATTAAAAATGTGCCGCCAAGATTATGGGCTTTTGTCCCTCTTCTGCTAAAGCCATATGGAAAAGTTTTAAGGGTTGATAATACTAGATCTGCATTGCCTCATGCAGATGCTAGGGTCTTGGTCTCCATCCTGCTTGGGGTGGATTCATTGGACACCTTGCTTCTAAAACTTGAAAACGGTGATACAACATGTGTGGCCTTGAAATTTTGGGTGGTTTAAATGCCTGCTATCTTTGTAGGAGAGAAGGGAACATAAGGAGGAACTGTCCTCTAATTGTAAAAAACAAAAAATGAAAAGGCATAGTCGAAGGATAGAAAAAAAATATGGTAAGAGGCAAGGCCCCAAACCTTAGCGCCTCAAATGGTGCTATAACCAACCCCGAAACTAATCAATCCTCCACCATGAGCGGCCTCCTGCAAACTAATAATGTCTATGAGAAAAGCACCTCTAGATTTTTTGAATTTGAAAGAGTCATGGGGGAAGAGGAAAACCTAGCACATAACAAACACAATAATAATGGAGTGGTTGAAATTCCAAAAGACCTGTCAAAGTCATGGTCTGAAGATACAGAGGATGGCTCTTGGGAGAGTGAGGATTTCTCTGAAACCTCAAGTCAAGATTCATATTTTGAAATGGAAAGCAATTATGAGAGTATGGATATGGAGACAAAATAAGTGAATCATGATTATGTGGCATCCATGGAGCCCTCGACAGATGAAATTTCAGAGATAGGTTGTCGTAGGGCTTGTAATGTGGAGGATCAACTAACTACCCTGCATGAGGACATAAATGTTTCTTCTCAAAATTCGGGCAGTGATGACATGGTTCTAAACAAGGAAACTAGTGCAATGGTTGAGGATAACTCTTACCTAATCATACCAAGAAATAAGGGGAGAAAGAATTCCCAACAGTTGGCATTATACAAAATAAGGAGTAACCCTAATGGGGGGGAAGGAAGGGACTCTGTCCCTAGCAATCAGACATATTTTTTGAAAGATTTTAGGTTCTTCAAGGAAGACCCCAAAAAAAGGAGAATTTCAAAGATGTCGGAGGCTAGGCCTAGCAAAGTTAAAGATCTAGTAAATTCCTTGGAGACCAACCTGATGCCCACTTGCAACTAACCCGACATCATTGATGGACTGATTGTAAACCAGCCTGTGGTGGGTGATAGCCTAAAAGATAACCACAATGAGGATTGTAAGCAGTGCACCAATGGTGAAGTGAGTGGTGTAAGTGAGGGTGAGATTGACCTCCTTGATAAGGATACATCTCAAATAGATGATATTTCCCTCTCATTCCATGATGGTAACGAAGGAAAAAACTTGACCAGCGGTGTTGATCCAAATAAACATTCTATGACCACTAAGCCTTCAAAGGTTTTAAGGGAGAAAACTTCTACGGGAGTCTCTGAGGGATAGGGCAAGACAAAAATTCCATGCAAGTCAAGGGGAAGGCCAAGGAAAGAAACAAAAACCTTAATCCCTGAGGGGAAAGGTAACCTCAAACTTATTTCCAAACAAAAAAGGAAAAAACTCAGTGCATTCATTACAAGCCCAGTACCCAAAAGAATGGAAGTTGACCAGAAGGTTCCTAAATGCTTTGAAAAATTTAGGCCTGATAAAGAACAATCTCTAAATCCTAATCCCAATGACCCTTAACTACATTTCATGGAATGTAAGGGGACTAGAGTCTACAAATAGAAAGCAAATTGTTAGGAGATTCCTCAGTAGATGCAAAGAGAAAGATGTGATTTTACTTTAGGAAATTAAAGTAACTGGGTTCATGCTAGAAACTAATCTCAATTTTATCTAGAGAGACTCAATCGACTTTGTCACTCAACAAGAAAAGGGTAGGGCAACTACAATCAACCTCTCCAAGGAATGGGGGCTGTAGACACTAAAAAATGTCCTAAGTCCGCGAGCATCATTTTTCTTGGTCATTGTCCTTCGATAATTGAATAAATTTAATTATTCAATTAAGTTTGACCGCATTCCTCTATTAATTAAATAATTTTTAATTATTTAATTAATTCACCTTCTCATCTTTATTCTATCTTGATCAATTAAAATTATTTAATTGCGTCACTAATATATCCCTTTCTTCAATAATTAAATAAATCATTTTTTATTTAATTATTTATCTTTCATCTATAGTCAGATAATAATAATAATTATTATTTGACCTTTTATTCTTCTATAATTAAATAATTTTCGAAATTATTTAATTGTGTTTCATTCCTCTCTTTTGGATAAATAATTCAAATTAATTATCCATGTCTAATTTCCACCTCCCCATTTAATTAAATTGATTAATTTAATTAAATGCTCCTTTTGTCATTTTATCTAAATAAATAATTTGGATAAATTATTTATTTGCCACTTGTCATTTTCCTCCATTTTGAATAAATTATTTAAAATAAATTATTTATGCACCTCCACTTGGTCAAAGATACCTTGTCATTATTTCATTTCCCTGTCATAGCCTGCATGTCCCTGCATGTCTGTCATAGCCCGCATGTCCCTGCATGTCTGCCTGTCATGATTCCTCCAAGAATAGCATATTCTTGGTGCATCAATTTTGGACTATTGATCTTGAAATCCTTCTAGAAGACTAATCTCAGTCATCCATTCAAAAGGTTGTCTATAAAAACAACCTTCCTTCTCCATTTTCAGCTTAACAACTAATTGTCTCCAACTTTCTTGCTACAATTTGCAGGTATTTGCACAAGTTAGACTACAAATATGAGGGCATATTTGCAAAAGGAGAAATAAGAGAGCAAGAGAAGTGATTCAAGTTCAAGCATGGGGAGTATTTTGGTTTGATGTTCTAGTTTCCTTATGTTTTCATTGTTTTCTCTTGTTTGGATGTGGTTTAATAGCTTAGTAGTGTTGGCTGTCACTTTATATATGCTATTTGATTTCTATCCCCATCTTACATTCTAACCCCATCATACACAACCCTCCTCGTCATTCTTCTTTCACTGGGGCATACCCGTACCCTATTGTCACTGGGGCATATTTCAGAATTAAATTTCTTTGACACAATGCGATGAACTGCATTATGTCAAAGAGGGGCAAAATATAGACACTGAAAAATGTCCTAAGTCTACGAGCATCATTTTTCTTGGTTGTTGTCCTTCGATAATTGAATAAATTTAATTATTCAATTAAGTTTGACTGCATTCCTCTATTAATTAAATAATTTTTAATTATTTAATTAATTCACCTTCTCATCTTTATTCTATCTTGATCAATTAAAATTATTTAATTGCGTCGCTAATATATCCCTTTCTTTAATAATTAAATAAATCATTTTTTATTTAATTATTTACCTTTCATCTATAGTCAAATAATAATAATAATCATTATTTGACCTTTTATTCTTCTATAATTAAATAATTGTCAAAATTATTTAATTGTGTTTCATTCCTCTCTTTTGGATAAATAATTCAAATTAATTATCCATGTCTTATTTCCACCTCCCCATTTAATTAAATTGATTAATTTAATTTAATGCTCCTTTTGTCATTTTATCTAAATAAATAATTTGGATAAATTATTTATTTTCCACTTGTCATTTTCCTCCATTTTGAATAAATAATTTAAATTTATGCACCTCCACTTGGTCAAAGATACCCTGTCATTATTTCATGTCAAGGTCTGTATGTCCCTATCATAGCCTGCATGTCCCTGCATGTCTGCTTGTCATGATTCCTCCAAGAATAGCATATTCTTGGTGCATCAATTCTGGACCATTGATCTTGGAATCCTTCTAGAAGACTAATCTTAGCCATCCATTCAAAAGGTTGTCTATAAAAACAACCTTCCTTCTCCATTTTCAGTTTAACAACTAATTGTCTCCAACTTTCTTGCTACAATTTGCAAGTATTTGCACAAGTTAGACTACAAATCTGAGGGCATATTTGCAAAAGGAGAAATAAGAGAGCAAGAGAAGTGATTCAAGTTCAAGCATGGGGAGTATTTTGATTTGATGTTTTAGTTTCCTTATGTTTTCATTGTTTTCTCTTGTTTGGATGTGGTTTAATAGCTTAGTAGTGTTGGCTCACTTTTTCTATGCTATTTTATTTCTAACCACATCTCACATTGGTGAACCCAACGTGAATCTTACAATTTTGTAGAGAAATTGGTTTGTTTTCTTGTTTGTTTTCGCTATTTTGCAAGTTACAGCCAAGAATTCATACGAAATCTCGTCATCTTCTTTTGAGCACAGAAAAATGGTGCATGGAATATTTAAAAATGATTATCTGGGTTTTGTAGGCCTCATCCTTAGCTTTCTAGAACTTCAAATAGTTTAAAATTTTGTTAAGATTTGAGAAAGTTATGGTCATTTTAGTATTCACTATTTTTTTAAAAAATTCTATTAAAACTCGCGTTTTCTTTTGCCTATAACTTTTTTTTGTGTAGAATGTTGGAAAAATACTTTCTGGGTTTTGAAGGTTTAATTTTCAACTTTCCATGGATTCAAATGATTTAAAATTTCGTTAAGTTTTTGAGAAATTTATCGTTGTTTTAATTTGTTGTTGTCATTAAACATTTCTTTTGAGTTACTAATCTCTTGTTTTCAGCATGTGGCACAACTTGGAGGGAGTCTAAAACTTTGTTTCTATAGAAACAAAAATCAATTTTTTCATTTCTTTAGGCATAATCAATTTTGTTTTCTTTCAACAACAACAAATTGCATTTACACTCATGAGGATAAAATGAACCACAATTTGCATGTCATTCATTTGGTCTTAAAATGAACAACAAATTGCATTTACACTCATGAGGATAAAATGAACCACAATTTGCATGTCACTCATTTGGTCTTAAAATGAACAAAAAATTGCATATTTCAATCATGAGGGTTAAAATGAACAACAAATCTGCATGAATCACTCATTGGGCCTAAAATTTACAATTACAACTTGCATTTTCATGTCATTGGGCTAAAATAAACACAAACATGCATTGAAACTCATATGGTTAAAATGAACTTGCATTCTCACGACATGAGTTTAAAATGAACTTTGTTTTTCATATTTCAAGTTAAACTTTTAAAAAGAACAAAGTGTCTTGTGTGTCCTCCTCACATTATCATTTGTTAATTAAAATTTACAAGTGTCTTCAAATTTTGTCACCTTGATGCAATAATCAAAGTATCCTCTCCCCTTGCGCATTCATGCGATCCTGGGTGCAAGAGAAATGGTTATTGCCTCTCGAACTTGGGCCTATTCTGGTGGGAAAAAATACTCACCCCAGGACAACTCAGACCGGTAGCACCTTGAACCCGAGGAACTTCCAGTCGGTATATAAAAGTGGATTCTTGGAGAAATCCCAAGAATCACGTGTATGGTTCCGACAAGATGGATCTGAAAGGGGACTCTCACCGCATGGATCATGCCCTACGAACGAAATTCCCTTACTAAACACCTATTGTTTTAGAGGCTAACCATTTTTCAATCGTTTCTTGGTATAGTGCAGGGTATAATATCACGCCCGAAGACACTCACTATTGATCCCCTTGAGTAGAGATAATAATTCTTGGGAAGTGACTACCCAAGAATTTGAAATTGGTGTGTCCGAATGACGTTAATGAGCCGTGGAGGGGAGCCAGTGCCACCAAACTTCTAAGTTATCTACTCTCGAGAAGGAAAGGTTTTTAGCACCAATCTGGGGTATATCGGTGGGCTATATCAAGTATACAAAGCCTTGGCCTATTGGACTATTAGGATTGTGCTTGTCTCATGTGCGTTTGCATACACCAAAACATCATGCTTGTCAAGTGTTTTTTGGATTTTCAAACATTATACACAACATTCACAAATCTGGACACAAACAATCAACCTTAGACAACTCATACTTTTCAACAAAATGTCAAAAAATAGTCTCAGCTTGCTATCAAACATTTTTTTCTAAGAGGTCTCTGTTAGAAACCAACTTTGAAATTGCTCAAAATCTTTATTATTCAACCCTTAGTTTGTATTCTTGACCATAGGTTTAATCTTCCAAATTTTAGTTGCATGCATTAGGCTTCATTATCATAAATTTTGGCATTAGCTTGACCTTAGGTTTTCATTTTTGCATACTTTGGATTAGGCCAACCTTATCACAATTTCCAAAATCATTGCTTTCGAAGCTAGGTTATCTTGGACTTTGTCATTCACTTCTATCTTCAATCATTGTCACTTTTTGTGAGGCTTTCCAACTCAGCAGTCTAGCTAGGAAAACTCACTAGTCCTTTTGACTTTGTCACCTTGTCATTTTCAATAAGTATTTTGGTAACTAAAATCGAACACAAAGATTAAGCTTAAAGTGCTTAGGTACCCCTTTTCTCCAAATTGCATTCTAGTTTATATCTTGCATACTTTATTCCCAAAAAATACAAAAACATTATTCATCCTAGTTGTTATTTTGAACCTAGACTTTACATTAGTTGCCTCTTTAGTCGACATAATCATCTTAGTCCTTATTTTGCACCTTGTCATCATTGTCATCCTAGTCATAATCATCACTTTCTCTTTTTGGCATTACGCATTTCCTTAGGTACACATTATCATCTCGTTGCATTGTCATCCTTTATCACACAAAAAGACAAAAACATAGACTAGTGTCATACTTACATTTTCATCATCTTCATTTGAGCAATCTCTTTGATGGTGGAAACAAGACTTCAAAGAAAGAAAAGAAAAATGGCATACTTTGGACAAGACTTTGACAGCAACATCAACATCAACACCAATCCCAATGACTGGATCTTTGATGACCCATTTGGAAATTTGAATGCATAATCTTCCATGAACATGTCAACTTCTTTTCAAAATCCACTTTTTGAACAATTCATACAAAGAGACCAAAATGGACAAGTCTATGCTGAAAACTTAGAGGGAGCAACCCAAAATCCTAGAGTCACTTCGTTTGTCGAAGACTTGGTCTTGAACGATCTTGAACGATACCTCGCTATGCTCTTAGACCAAGGTGCAAGATTACCAAAAGGCTTTGACATTAATACCATACGACCTGCCTCTCCTAATAATACGACACAAAACATGACATACCAACATGAAAAGAACAATACCTCAACCAATAACATTGTTGTTACTATGCAAGTTGTCACTACCACTATTAATGTGACATCTAGTGGAACCATAGATTAAAACACCTCCTCTTCAACCAACACGTCTACGGGAGGAACATCTACTATGACTGTGCCTATAATTTCTACATCATCTTCACAAACAATAGGAGCTACCTTTTCACAGACCATGCCTACAACATCCACATCATCTTCACAAACAATAGGAGCGACCTTTGCATCTACATTAGTAGGCATCACTTCCTCAAATCCTATGTTCGGCTTTTCATCTATGACAATGGGGGCATCTTCATCACATCCTTACGGTGGAACCTCATCTAACCCCTTTGGATGAAACTCACGACGCGTTTTCATTCAAGGCCCTCAGCACAACTTTAACACATCATCGCAAATGAACATCCCACATGGAAAAGGGCACAATACGCATATACCACATGGACACTCCCAAGGAACAAACACCAACATGCTACATGGACAATTCTTTCAACAAGGACAAGGAACTTAAATGTGTAACTTTTGCAATCAAATGAGTCAGGGATTTCAGATACCTCAAATACAAACAAATATGGTTGGGTTACATATTCCCACATACTCATCCCAGATTCATACTCAACAACAGATTCCCACTCACAACTGGCAATATCAATAGACACCTAATCAAAACATACCATGCTTTCAAGCAACCAATGATCCCATCGTACACGCCTTGCTAGCAAGAGTGGATGACCTTCAAAAATAGATGGAAAATATGAAAACCTCTGACAAGAAGACACAAATGCCATATGACTTATGTCCATATCCTTTTGATACAACTTTGTACATGCTACCATTTCCACATGGTTATGTGGCTCCAAACTTCAATAAATACAAGGGTAAAAAAAATCCACTTGACCACATCAGAGAGTTTGTAACAAGTTGTGTGGATATTGCTCTTGAGCACACATATCTAATGTGATTTTTTCCTAAAAGTCTCGCAGGACCAACCTTAGAATGATTCTATACATTGTAACCTGGAATTCAGTTATGGAAAGAACTTGCTAAAAAAATTGTGAAATATTACACACACAACATTGACACAAACACCTCCATTACCAACCTATACCAACTCACACAAGAAGATTCAAGTGAAACCTTTTTACCATTCTTTCAAAAATGGAGGGGCCTAGCAAGTCGCTGTCATATAGACATACCTGAAAAGGAAAAAGTTGACATGTTCGTACAAACGTTATTAGGCCCACTGAAAAATGGCTTGCGTGTTCATTGTTGCACAACTTTTACAGACCTAGTTGAAAAGGGTGTCCAAGTTGAGCAAGCCCTCATTGTTGAAGGAAGACTAAAATACGGTCCTAAAAATACAAACGCAAACCCTCCTTCTGTTGACAAAAAAAAAAATTGGGTTAAGAACAAACATGTCACCAACGATGGTGTAGTCGATGCTAAGTCTGTCAACACTATGGGTCTAATGATTACCCTAAACGAGACACAACCACAAAAAACACATATGATGACACAAACCTATGCTGCTAATGCTATCCAGAAAAATCAGAATAACCAAGGCAATCAAAACAATCAAAATCAAAGGCAGCCTAGACAACCAAGACAATTCCCTAGAGGCCACACATACACCCCCTTGGGTGAACCTATTGAATAATTTCTTAAGAAATGCCTTCAGAATGGTGTCATCACACTTGAGGAACCCAAACCATATGACCCTGGGCAGTTTAAACCATCTTGGTGGGATGATAATGCATTTTGTGACTTTCATCGAATAAAAGGACATCAAACTTCTTCCTGTAGACAATTGAAAAATCAGGTACAAGACCTTATTGAAAAGCGTATCATTGAAGTCAATGGACCACAATTTTCTTCTAATGCGGATCATACAATACACAAAAACCCACTACAGGATCATGGTTTTAGAAACCCTTCTACGTCAAATACAAATAATCAAGCCAACCATGCCCGTATTGGATATGACTATTCTGGGGGGCCTATCGTACATCGCATTAGAACAATTGATGAACATGTCTGCATGGTCACCATTAGAAAGGCCCCTGAATGCAATGTCACCACTCACGGAAGAAAGGTCACCATAGTCGGCCCTCCTCCCCCTAGACAACCAAAGGTAACAATATCTATCCCATCCACTTCACAGTCGCAATCACGCCCAAAGAACAAGCAATCCCAACCTAAAGGAAAATTTAATCTTATTGACCAACTTGGAAAAACACCTGCACAAATCTCTATTCTTGAGTTGTTATGCATCTCGCCTGCCCATAAGGCCATCCTAGATAAAAAATTGCAAGAATCCTCCATTCCCCAAGATATTGATGTCAGCCAATTCGAAGCCATGGTAGGATATCTCATGACTCCCCACCATATCACCTTTTCTGACCAAGACTATTCATCATCAAAATCCAACTATAATGATGCCCTTCATATCAAAGTTTTTGTTCATAAACATAAGGTCAGACGAGTCTTAGTAGATGGCAGAGCAGGATTGAATATATGTTCCTTAAAATTGGTCAAGGAACTTGGATTTTCTGATGCTTGCGTAGATGCCACAAGAAGCATTGTTATCAAGGCATATGATGATGAAGAATGTTCCTCTTGGGGCGTAATTACACTTCCAATTCAAGTTGGGCCAGTCATTTTCGACACCACTTGTCAAGTTCTAGATTTGGACCTCCCATACAACATTTTACTCGGTCAACCTTGGATCCACGCCCTGAAAGCCATCCCTTCCACATATCACTAATGCCTAAAATTTCCTTATGAAGGTACCGAAATTACTATATATAGAGACCCCGATCCATTCCAATATTGTACCAACTTACGAGGTGTCTCAGAATTTCAAGTTCCTATCAACTGTGAAGCCTCGACGTCTTCATCTTCCAAATTCATCGACCCATCAACACTTGCAAAGCCTTCCACATCCACATCCATCACCACATCATCTCACTACATTGATCCATCTTCATTGACCAAGTCATACACTCCATTTACCTCACCATCAAACCCTAAGGTCCAAATTCATGACATGGGATGTGGAGAATATCATATGGATAATTTACCAGCAAACAACAATGCTAATGTCATTGATAGAGATCAAAATTCCAATGTTGATGTCAATATAGTTACAGAAGGAACACAAAAGGATGGCCGTGTTTGGATCGAAACCTTTTCGGGACCTTGATGACACATCGGTCTTTTCCATATCTACTTCCTCTCAAGCTTTTCATATCTATCATAACCCCTTGTTTGACCAAGAAATTTATGATAACCCACTCCTTGAGCATGACCTCATTGAGGATATCCAATCATCATCCTTCCATCTCACCTACCCTGGGCTAGGATATGAATCTCCTATTGTCATCTCTACTAAGTCATCTTTCCAAGTCATTAAGGATGTGCAAGCCTCCTTTGATGTTAATAGTACATAAAAGGATAGTCCAGAATATTCCATTAATGGCATCGCCACTCCCATTCATCCACTAAACATTCCTTTCACTTCACCTACTTCCCCCATTTCACACACGTCCACTCGTATCATAGACATGGATCAAAATATCATAGCTCAAGAAAAGAATAAAGGAAAAGCTCCAATGAATGAGATATCTTTAAAAGGAGATCAAAAATCAAAAGAAAGAAAAGAAGATCAAGACAAGTCCCATAGCCAAAATAAAAAGCTATCAGACAAAATAGAAATAAAATTCAAAAGTGAAAATGAGAAAAAGTCGATCTCAAAGTATACCTCTCCATCAAAAATCACTAGGGGCATCTATCAAGGCAAAATTTAAACAAAGTGCCTATTGATCCAAGGTCTTTATCCATGTCACTCTCACTCATACCATATACTCTGTTCCATCCATCCATGTTCACATATCCATCATATCCCTCCATTGGCGATGTCTTTCAATGTATCTTTGATGAAAACTCCTTCTTGTACTCTAGCTTGTTGGTTGCCCAAGCTCCTTTTTGGCTGAGGCTTGATGGCCCACATAGTGTGCACATTAGGGATCCTACCATAGCCTCTTTCATTTGTCACATCTATCATCCTTCATATCTGCCACTCGTACTCCTCATCCCGATTAGGTCCTTTCATCCAGCATGGTCATCCACACAAGATTGGGGCATTGTCAAGGAAGTCTATGGATATGGAATTTATTAATTCTATGCATAGCATCAGAAAGCCTATCCGAAAACTAGTTAAAAACACAAAAAAATTGAAAAATACAAAAAAACGTCACCTTGATGAAAACCTAGCAAACAGGTGTCCTGGTGACACTAGAAAAGAATAAAATGATGACAAAAATAAAGAGAAATAATTCATTAAATAGTGAAAACCTGGTAAACAGGCACTTTGGATAGGTACCATGGTGAAAACCTGACAAACAGGCACCATGTGTAGTCAGTCATTGTTGTGCCATCTACTGTCACTCTATCTACTTGTGTCCCTAGGGAACATACTTTTTTCTGACATTCGTCATAACACTTCACCCCGACATCATGACATTTTCGTCCATGGCTAACAATGGTTGAAATCAAGTCTTACGTACTGTCCACTGTCCATGCTAGTCATGCCTTTTCTTTCCATTTCCATTTTTTTTGGGTCATTCTCAACTTGACTAGGGGAAATTTTTTATCATGAGACTATAGTGGGTATTGTGCGTGATCCTAAAAATCAGAAAATGTCTTGAAAAAAGACCTAAAAATTAGAAAATGTCTTGAAAAAAGACCTAAAAATCAGAAAATGTCCTAAAAAAGACCTAAAAATTAGAAAATGTCCTTAAAAAAGACCTAAAAATAAGAAAATGTCCTGAAAAAGGACCTAAAAATCAAAAAATGTCCTAAAAAAAGACAAAAATTGAAAAACGTCTTGAAGAAAACACAAAAATTCCAAAAAATAGTCATGTCAGTCAAAACAGTCACGTCAATTCAAGTCTTGATTAGTCTTCATCATTGTCCGAACTACGTTGTCTCTGCGCATTTGCTACATAGGCAAGACTCATGTTTGGGTCCTCGAGACATTAGGTCAATTCTATTAGGTTTTTCAAAATAAATCATGACTCAATATTTGGTCAACAAGACAAATTCATTGGTTGTGTCGAACTACGAGGTCTTTGAGTGTATGACGTAGGCAAGGCCATCTGTCGATGAGCCCCCTGAGGCCACACTAAGTCAGTCCATTAGGGTTCATTGCACAATTTTCTCACACATGAAATAGTCTTTAAATTTATCATGGTCTTTGTCAAAATTCGAATGAACAGTCTACCCAAGCGAACTTCTACAATCTTTCAATCAAGCATGACAATCATCTTGGCATATCAAAATTGGTCAAACTCAGTCAAAATTAGTCAAACTAGTCAAATATTGCTTACTCTACAGATGTGTCCTTCTGAAGGGTAGCCCGTCATTTAATCATGCCCTACGATGTGTCCTTCTTAGGCATCGTCACAATCATTTGGCATTTTGAGGATTCTCACAACATTTGAGATACGTTCCTCTTGATATCGACATCATTCAGAATGTGTCCTTCTTGAATTCAGCAATCTTGACATCGACATTGTTTGGGAGGTGTCCTTCCCAAACTTGACATCAATTTGGAATCTCGACATCGACATTGTTCAGGATGTGTCCTTCCTAAACTTGACATCAATTCGACATCTTGACATCAACCTTGTTTGGGATGTGTCCTTCTCAAATTTGGTATCACTCTGGCATCGACGTCATTCAAAATGTGTCCTTTCTGAATCTGACATCTCGACATCGTTTAGGATGTGTCCATCCTAAACTTGACACCAATCTGGAATCTTCATATCGTCAACCCTGGCATTTTGACACCAAGACATCTGACATTCCACCACACTTGACAAACTTGGCAAACTTGACATTTTGACATTCAGACACTTGGCAAGCACTTGGAATTTAATTTTATGATGCTTGTTTTTTCTTTCAGAAATCATGATGCTAGTTCCTCGTGGATGTCCTGACAACATGATTTAGAGGAGGAATAACGTTTCATGATTTGTCTTTCCTGTCTTTACTGTTTGTGGTAGATTATGACAAAAATACTAGGGCAATCGCTCTCTTAGTATGAGTCATGATCATCCTTGTATGCGACTGCTTGTCTCATGTGATGGTACAACCTTGCACACCTTGGTCTATCTCATATCATGGTGTTTGTTGGCCATTATAATAATATGCCCAATGATGATAAATATAAAAATGTAAGCATGAAAGTTGGTTCCCTTATCATTTCTCATCTAGCTTTCCATCTTCATTCTCCTTTCTCTTCCATTCTAATATCCATCCCCTTCCAAGTTAACATTTCTTCTATCCTTCACCCTCTAGTCTTATCATCCATTTCGAGAGCACATTCGTGTTCTTTGAACTCACCTATCCTCTCGAGGGGGATTACACAACCCTCCTCGTCATTCTTCTTTCACTGGGGCATACCTATACCCTGCTGTCACTGGGGCATATTTCAGAATTAAATTTCTTTGACACAATGCGATGAATTGCATTATATCAAAGAGGGGCAAAATTTAGACACTGAAAAATGTCCTAAGTCCGCAAGCATCATTTTTCTTGGTCGTCCTTCGATAATTGAATAAATTTAATTATTCAATTAAGTTTGACTGCATTCCTCTATTAATTAAATAATTTTTAATTATTTAATTAATTCACCTTCTCATCTTTATTGTATCTTGATCAATTAAAATTATTTAATTGCGTCGCTAATATATCCCTTTCTTCAATAATTAAATAAATCATTTTTTATTTAATTATTGATCTTTCATCTATAGTCAGATAATAATAATAATCATTATTTGACCTTTTATTCTTCTATAATTAAATAATTGTCAAAATTATTTAATTGTGTTTCATTCCTCTCTTTTGGATAAATAATTCAAATTAATTATCCATGTCTAATTTCCACCTCCCCATTTAATTAAATTGATTAATTTAATTAAATGCTCCTTTTGTCATTTTATCTAAATAAATAATTTGGATAAATTATTTATTTTCCACTTTTCATTTTCTTCCATTTTGAATAAATAATTTAAAATAAATTATTTATGCACCTCCACTTGGTCAAAGATACCCTATCATTATTTCATGTCATAGTCTGCATGTCCCTACCATAACCTGCATGTCCCTACATGTCTGCCATAGCCTACATGTCCTTGCATGTCTACCTGTCATGATTCCTCCAAGAATAGCATATTCTTGGTGCATCAATTTTGGACCATTGATCTTGGAATCCTTCCAGAAGACTAATCTCTGCCGTCCATTCAAAAGGTTGTCTATAAAAACAACCTCCCTTCTCCATTTTCAATTTAACAACTAATTGTCTCCAACTTTGTTGCTACAATTTGTAGGTATTTGCACAAGTTAGACTACAAATCTGAGGGCATATTTGCAAAAGGAGAAATAGGAGAGCAAGAGAAGTGATTCAAGTTCAAGCATGGGGAGTATTTTTATTTGATGTTTTAGTTTCCTTATGTTTTCATTGTTTTCTCTTGTTTGGATGTGGTTTAATAGCTTAGTAGTGTTGGTTGTCACTTTATCTATGCTATTTGATTTCTAACCCCATCTTACAGGGGCAACATGTATTTAGGCAAGGGGTCTCCCCTTGTAACAGGGCTATCTAGGTAATACTGAAAAATGAGACCTCTCTTTTGGAATTTTCTCTATCTATGCTCCAAATGAGTACGGAGAGAGAATTAATGTTTGGAAATGGCTAAGTGAATTGGATATCCTCCCTTGGATCCTTGGAGGGGACTTCAACATGATTGAAAACCAAGAAGATAAACTTGGTGGGATTGATATGGAATGGAAAGGAAACGAAAAGTACTTCTAGTCAAAAATGAAAAACAAACTCAAATTGATAGATCCACTGGAAGGACAAAAAAAGGACTTCCCTAGCATATGGTACACCTGTTGCAACCCACATAAGGGTAACTGAAGGATTTATTGTAGATTGGATAGGTTTTACATAAACAAGGACTACTTCCTCCCTGACTCTCTTAAGGATGGGTGCAAAGTGGAGGTTCACCCCTATACTCTCTCTGATCACTACCCAATAAAAATAAGGATCCTTCTCAGGAAGGGTCTGGGGGCTGTGAAGAGGAAGGGTGGGGGTTTTCTCCTAAACTTCAAGTTTCTTCAGAATAAGGACTGCTATGATGCCATTAGAACTCTTAGATTGATAAATAATGGCTTGTATAAAAACAAAAGTGCCATAGAAAGGTGGAATTTGAATGTCAAAGGGTGGAAAGCATTGTTTCAGATCATTGGAAAAAAGAAAGCAATGGATAGTAGGAGGGTGTAAGGTATTTTGTAAGAGAATTTATTACAGGTTGAAGCCAGGCTTCAGAAGGACCCTGTAATGCCCCATCTTGTAACCTAAAGAATGTTGCATTGATTGCGATAGTGTAATAATTTGTTTTTAAAGTGTAAACATTAACTTACTAATTGCAAACATTCCCTAAGTAACGTGACGACGCACTACTTGAAATTCACATAGATGACAATAGTATTTAACATAGCATGTATTTTAATTTACATAAACTTAAAAGCATACATTGAATGACATTTACAATTACATCATTAAAGATACAGAGTACAAATAAGAATTCTTTCTTACATTGCATTTGAAATAACATTACAATACTCATTTTCCAAATGAGGTGGATCAAATAGAAGTTTACAATTACATATTACAAATGTTCACCTCGTTAATAATTGAGGAGTGTTACATATAAAAAGTTTCCACTGATACAATTAAGAAAGTACGTTTATCCACATACGAGCTCTCCATCCAAGAAGTACTCGTTGTCACGAACATGAACTGGGGACCCAATGAAGTAAGGTGCACATTCCACCCAACCATGTGGTACCCGTAGGTCCACCCCTCGTGCTAGGAGATAGTAAAAAGGTTCCCTTGACATAACCTACAAACCCTAGACACAAGTACACACCATAGACAAACTATACAAGTACATGCTTAACTTATTGGTTACATTGCTTCCAGAATTAGGATAATCAAATATGCTAAGTTCATAAGGTTACAGTTATTTTAGGTGGAGTGTCATCACAATGATGCATAGGTTACCTTGGTGTTTCTTCCTAGGTTCTGACCCCCAATTTGGGTTACCCTGGTAACCTCTTACGAAACCCGGCCCCACATGCAATCTATTGCGGTATCGAATATCTTTTAAATTAACAAGATATCGACTTGCCATTTCAGGCCTTCTTAGCTTATTCTCAAGACTGAACTAGCCCTTGAGTCTATAAGTGAGGCTTATTAATCTAGTTAAAGGTTTTAAAACTAACTAATGTGTTGTTTTAGTTTTCACTGATTAGCTAACTCTACATGAGTTACCCATGCACCACTTTGTGTTCCAGCCCTCACAAAGAGCCACTCCCCTAAAAAAACACAAGGAATCTAAGTTCACTAACTAAGGTAGGCAAAGTGCACAAAAAACAACATATAATACCAAACATAACACAACGGTCATCACATCCTGTTCATAGAACCAAGTGTCTAAAAATCATACAAAAACCATGTGCACTACCCTAGTTAACTCAAAGGATAGAATTTTAAATAATTATCAACTCCCACATTAACAAACTTATCTGGAAGACTTATAATTCGAAGTAAACCCAATTTTCCCAAAAGAATAAAAACATTCTACAACAATTCAGGCATTATAAAATTCTAATATTTGGATTTACTAAATCCATTCAATCAATAACTTGAAGTATGAAATTAATTAACACTAATAGTTAACTCCGTTTTCACATTCATGCATTATAATGACACATTCAATTTCTTTTCTTAATGCATTTCATTATAAAATATTTTTTTTATATACTTAAAATTTCATTCCCACAAAACATTTAAGAATATTTAATCTATTCACTCAGATAAAAGAAACTTTAATCAATTAATTTATTTATTTAATAAAATAATTTTAATCTCAATGATTAAATTATTTAACCAAATAAACTAATTTAATTAATTAATTAAATATAGAACTTTTATCTAAAATATCAAAAATTAATTTGAATAAACACTAAATTAAATAGAACATTAATCTAACATTATATTCACAAAAATTAACCTTTCATAACAAATAATCAAAACAAACCAGACAAGACAACTAAAAATACCAGACCTAAACTGACGACATACTGTGACTAGGTTTGAGACTAGACTAGGAAAAACCTCGTTACTACCTCCCAATCAACATTTCCATTGAGTCTTGACATGCTCAAACCTGAGAAACTAGGTGGAGTCGGTGTCATGTACTTGCAATCCTACAATCAGACAAATAACATACATATATATATAATCCATGATTCAAACATACCGTGCAGAGAAAATCACAAAAATCACAGGGCACTCGCAAGCGAGTGATGCAACTCCGTTCTCCACACTAATACACATCACATCAAACTGACAAAATAAATAACAATTAATCTACCATAAGCATACATATAACAATAACATCTGAAGTAAACATCTATGCTAACATAAAGCATGTTAGAAATAATTACCACCATACAATGTATCATCACATCACAAAATAAATCCACCATCACTCTAATGTCAGTGATCAGTACATCAAAACAAAGTACCATGGTCTATCAAAGTGAAAACATGCTAACAATAAACATAAGCAAAATGGAGGGATATTACATCCTCCCCCCCTAGGATAAGGCTTACTCCTGGAAGCTTGCAAATAGAAAACAGATAACACACACATCTAAAATACGTTCTCCCAAGAAATAGAAGACTAGCCACTAGGATCCCTCAGGATCTATACCCGGTTAACATCTCGACCCCTGAGGATCAACTCCCGATGTTGAAGGATGTGTATGGTTTCCAAAGAACGATGCCAGTCCTCCACCAGGAACCTCTCCAACTGCACCCTGGTGCTCAACCTGGTGGTTATCCACCACGGTAAACACCCTATGCGACTTGCCTGCATCTCCTACGGTTGACTTTGAAGCCGCCGGTCTTTGACTGAACCCAGAAGTACCCTTCTGAGGACACTGATGAGCATGTGACCTTGTTGGTCACAAGTAAAACATTCTATACTCCTTTTGAATCCTCTATCACCTGAAGGTACACTAGACCGTGGAAAACTACCTCCATTAACTGCAGACTGAGAACTCTGAGCAAGTTGATCAAAACGATCATGTTGGACTTGCTACCAACTCTAATCTCTCTCATTCTGAAACCCACCACCATGTTGAGACCAAAAATTGTTACCCTGTTGAGGCTGTGAATTACTTTTCTTCTGAGGATTACACTATTGCTGCTGCTGTCCACCCTTAGTGGGTGTCTGTTGGTTCCTAGAGGAACCTCCTGTCTGTACCTGACCACCTCGTGGACCAAAACCTGCTATAGGTGCACTACCTATCTGGACACCTGTATGTCCACCCAATGCTAAAACCAAATTCTCTTCCACAATGCACACTTTCTCAACTGCAACTTCCATAGTCTTTGGTTTGAAGACTCTAACTCCTCCACTAATGCGGGCATTCAAACCATTGATAAAATGTTGTACCAACATCACCTCATCATCTCCAATTCCTACATATTGTTTGAGTTCATAAAATTTGCGTTCATACTGCTCAACAGATAGAGCCATCTGATGCAAATCATGGAACTCATTAGCTCGTCGTTGCCTCCAATGTTCAGATAGAAATCGTGCTCTAAACATTTCCAAAAACATCTCCCAAGAAACTGACCCAATTTCTAGATGGAGCTTCTGCTCCTCCAAACGCCACCAAGTAGAGGCAAAACCTCTCAGATGCATGATAGCACATCTAGCTCGAGTATTGCTATCGTGTGGGTGCATAGCAAAAAATCTACCCAAGTCTAATAACTAGGTCTCTACCTCTAGACCACCACCTGTGCCATCAAATGTAGGGGGACGTGCCCTCAACAAATCCCTCATATGTCCTGCAACTATGGCATCCTGCTTTGTAGTACTACAATCCTCGTAGGAGATCTATCACGTTCCCTAACCACCTCTTGATCAACTTCCTGCCTCAGACCAAGTCTAGCAAGTACCTCTTCTAATAGGGGACGCAACTGAGCTCCCTCAACCTCTGGTTGAATCGGAATCCGTTCCTCACTTGTCTGTTCCAATTGAGGACCCAACTGTTCAGCATGTTCGCTCTCATGGGAGCTCTGAGGGGGAGTAACCTGAGGGATTGGTCCATAGCCTCCACCTTGACCTCTACCATGACCTCTAGTACGACGCCTAGGGATGATCCTACACATAAAACAAAAACAAGTCTCAGATACTAAATAGACAAGACTAACTGAAACCAATACTACCTAGTTAAACATCTAGGTCAACCTAATGGGCTCACAATTACCCAGAGCATTCAGTGTTAGAACCTTTGCTCTGATACCAATCTGTAATGCCTCGTCTTGTAACCTAAAGAATGTTGCATTGACTGCGATAGTGTAATAAATTTTTTTTAAAGTGTAAACATTAACTTACTAATTGCAAACATTCCCTAAGTAATGCGACTACGCACTACTTGAAATTCCCATAGATGACAATAGTATTTAACATAGCATGTATTTTAATTTACATAAACTTAAAAGCATACATTGAATGACATTTAAAATTACATCATTAAAGATATAGAGTGCAAATAAGAATTCTTTCTTACATTGCATTTGAAATAACATTACAATACTCATTTTCCAAATGAGGTGGATCAAATAGAAGTTTATAATTACATATTACAAATGTTCACCTCATTAACAATTGAGGAGTGTTACATATAAAAAGTTTCCACTGATACAATTAAGAAAGTACGTTTATCCACATACGAGCTCTCCATCCAAGAAGTACTCGTTGTCACGAACATGAATTAGGGACCCAACGGAGTAAGGTGCACATTCCACCCAACCATGTGGTACCCGTAGGTCCACCCCCCATGCTAGGAGATAGTAAAAAGGTTCCCTAGACATAACCTACAAACCCTAGACACAAGTACACACCATAGACAAACTATACAAGTACATGCTTAACTTATTGGTTACATTGCTTCCAGAATTAGGATAATCAAATATGCTAAGTTCACAGGTTACAGTTATTTTAGGTGGAGTGTCATCACAATGATGCATAGGTTACCCTGGTGTTTCTTCCTAGGTTCCAGTCCCCAATTTGGGTTACCCTGGTAACCTCTTACGAAACTTGGCCCCACATGCAATCTGTTGCGGTATCGAATATATTTTAAATTAACAAGATATCAACTTGCCATTCCAGGCCTTCTCAGCTTATTCTCAAGACTGAACTAGCCCTTGAGTCTATAAGTGAGGCTTATTAATCTAGTTAAATGTTTTAAAACTAACTAATGTGTTGTTTTAGTTTTCACTGATTAGCTAACTCTACATGAGTTACCTAGGCACCACTTTGTGTGTCGTCCCTCACAAAGAGCCACTCCCCTAAAAATAACACAAGGAATCTAAGTTCATTAACTAAGGTAGGCAAAGTGCAGAAAAATCAACATATAATACCAAACATAACACAATGGTCATCACATCCTGTTCATAGAACAAGGTGTCTAAAAATCATACAAAAACCATGTGCACTACCCTAGTTAACTCAAAGGATAGAATTTTAAATAATTATCAACTCCCACATTAACAAACTTATCTGGAAGACTTATAATTCAAAGTAAACCCAATTTTCCCAAAAGAATAAAAACATTCTACAGCAATTTAGGCATTATAAAATTCTAATATTTGGATTTACTAAATCCATTCAATCAATAACTTGAAGTATGAAATTAATTAACACTAACAGTTAACTCCGTTTTCACATTCATGCATTATAATGACACATTCAATTTCTTTTCTTAATGCATTTCATTATAAAATATTTTTTTTTTATACTTAAAATTTCATTCCCACAAAACATTTAAGAATATTTAATCTATTCACTCAGATAAAAGAAACTTTAATCAATTAATTTATTTATTTAATAAAATAATTTTAATCTCAATGATTAAATTATTTAACCAAATAAACTAATTTAATTAATTAATTAAATATAAAAAATTTATCTAAAATATCAAAAATTAATTTAAATAAACATTAAATTAAATAGAACATTAATCTAATATTATATTCACAAAAATTAACCTTTCATAACAAATAATCAAAACAAACCAGATAAGACAACTAAAAATACCAGACATAAACTGATGACATACTATGACTAGGTTTGAGACTAGACTAGGAAAAACCTCGTTACTACCTCCCAATCAACATTTCCGTTGAGTCTTGACACGCTCAGACCTGAGAAACTAGGTGGAGTCAGTGTCATGTACCTACAATCCTGCAATCAGACAAATAACATACATATATATAATCCATGATTCAAACACACTGTGCGGAGAAAATCACGAAAATCACAGAGAACTCGCAAGCGAGTGATGCAACTCTATTCTCCACACTAATACACATCACATCAAACTGAAAAAATAAATAACAATTAATCTACCATAAGCATACATATAACAATAACATCTGAAGTAAACATCTATGCTAACATAAAGCATGTCAGAAATAACTACCACCATACAATGTATCATCACATCACAAAATAAATCCACCATCGCTCTAATGTCAACGATCAGTACATCAAAACAAAGTACCGGGGTCTATCAAAGTGAAAACAGGCTAACAATAAACATAAGCAAAATGGAGGGGTATTACAAACCCAGGGAATGAGGATTTAAGCGACAAGTTGGTCTTAGCCAAGGAATCCCTGAGGAGGCTTCAGAAAAAAAGAATCTAGGGTATGAAGGTCAAATCCTAAAGTAACTGGCTTGAAAATAGTGACAAAGGTTTCAAATTTTTGTTCAAATTGTTGAGAGAGAAAAATTTCAAAGAACATATAGAACAAATTCAGGTGGAAGAAGATGCAACTAGTGACCAAGAAGTAATCAAGAACCAATTATATCTATTCTATAAGAACCTTTTCTCATCTAAAAATGGTGAGAATGGTTGGGCCAGTGCAAGGAAAAGCTAATTAGAGATGTCATTCCAAAGAAACTAGAAGGGAAAGGGGTGGAGAATCTGAGCTGTGAGGTGTCCAAAGATGAAATAAAAAAGGAAATTGAATCCATGCACAATGATAAATCCCTAGGAGTTGATGGTCTCCCAGTAGAGTTCTATAAGACCTTTAAGGAGTGGATTGTGGATGATCTTTTTCTAGTATACAAGGATGCATTGGAGGTGGTCTCCCTGGGGAGTGGCATCAATAAAGGAATTATTAAATTTCTCCTAAAGGAAGGTGACAAGAATCAAGTAAAAAATTATAGACCCATGACATTGCTTAATGTCTCATACAAGATTATTGCAAAAATATTAGCAAGAAGATTAAGGGTAAAAACACAAAGTTGTGTCACACTTTTGGCCAAATGAATAGTTCCGAGCGAAATATTTTTGGCCGGAAAGGTTTCGCCCGACTAGGTTTCGACCGAAACCATGTGGCATATTACGTGGCACATAGGTTTCGGTCGAATAAGTTTCGCCCGAATCCAAAAAATCAAAAATTTCCTTTTCCCGCTTTAAAACGCCTTGAAATTGGATTTTTTAATGTGCGGGGTTTCTATAGAAAGGGTTTTAGAAGCAGTTTCTATAAACTGTCTATGTGGCATCCTAGTTGGCAGCCAACTCAACTTTTTTCAGAATTTTCTGAAAATTTCAACTTTAGCCAAGTATTTCTTTAGTCAGAATGATTTTTTTGCAAAAAAAAAAAATACCCTTTTGTAGAGCTTAGAGTGGAGAATCCAAATATATAATTTTTTTTAATATTTTTATTAGTTTTAATATATTTTATTTTTAAAATAATGCAAGTAGGTTTTCAAAATGAAAAAAAGAGTTGATTACAAATTAAAAACAAGATAGTAAAACTTATTAAAAAAATTTAAATCTTATATGGGGCACAAGAGGAGAGAGTCTTCTTCAAAAGGGTATAATTTTTTTTTTTGAAAATGATTTAAAATTTTGAAAATAGTTGACGGCCCGTGAAAACTGTCAAATTCTGACATGTTTGACTTTAAAACGTTATTACAAAAAAATATACATCAAAATTTTATTTTTCTTTTTCCATGCACAAGATATTGAAGTTACCTATTTGGAGAAAAAATTTAGGGAGAAATGAAGTTTTTTCAATTTGTTTCTTTTGACCCGTGAAGTCACTCTTTTCTAAAATTTTCAGCATTCCAAAATTTGTCCTTAAATTGATAAAAACATAATGAAAATATTTTTTTTTTAAATTTTAAAAATTACAACAATAAACTTCATCAAAAGTTCTACATTTCATTAGTTTACACCATTTTGAAATTCAAAACATAAAGACCACTTTTATGTGGTCGAAGTTCAGAATTTTTTTTGCTGTTGGCCGATTCCTTTATAAAGTGTGACATAGGTTTGTGCTTTTACCCTTAACTAATGTGTTTCCCAAGCTCATCAGTACAACCCAAACATGATCCATCAAGGGTAGATACATCCTATAGAATCTCATCACCAGTTGGGAAGCTTTAGAATGGGCTAAAAACACTAGACAGGAGGTTGTTATCCTTTTATTAGATTTTGAAAAGGCATATGAAAGGGTTGAATGGTCCTTCATCAGACTCACTCTTGAGGCTTTTGGCTTTCTACAAAAATTCTGCAACATGGTTGTCACCTTG
Organism: Sequoia sempervirens; assembly: GCA_007258455.2. Taxonomy (NCBI): domain Eukaryota; kingdom Viridiplantae; phylum Streptophyta; class Pinopsida; order Cupressales; family Cupressaceae; genus Sequoia; species Sequoia sempervirens. The sequence continues at coordinate 291,575,994 of VDFB02000017.1, forward strand.
TTCAAGGATGTAGTGGTGCAGGTAGATGTAAATGGGTCCCTCATTGAATAATTTTCTCTTGAAAGATCAATTAGGAAAGGTTGTCCACAAGCCCCTTCACTACTTGTGATTGCTTCAGGTGCTTTATATTATGTTCTCAGGACAAATATGCTCTCTCCATAGGTTTGAGGCATAGCATTACTAAACAATGATGAATTATTGAATGTTCATTTTGCATATGACACAACCTTATTTCCCTTGTTGGAAGAAGAAAATGTCTCTAATCTAATGAGCAAACTAAGCATCTTCTATAATGCCTCAGGTGCACAAATCTCTCTCACAAAATCAATATTTTTAGGTTGGCAGGATAGGCCCATTGATTGGATAAAAAAAATTGGTATTCAATGGAGGGGATTGTAAACAATTAAGATACCCAAGCATACCATTTGTTGTATGCCCGAACCTAAAATATATGTGGAACTAGATCAAAAAAAAGATTGAGAAAAAGCTGGAAAAGTGGAACAAGAATTATCTTACACTAGTAAGAAGAGTTCAAATTTGTCAAAAGGTTCTCTCCTCTTATAGCCTGTATTTTACTTTAGTGTGGATTTTTAGCAATTACCAGGTGGAGGAAATCCAAAAAAGGATCTGAGGGTTCCTTTGGTTAGATGGTAGAGGTAGCAAAAAGAGGCATGCAATTAAGTGGATTTGGTGTTGTGTAAGCAAACCAAAGGGTGGGCTTGGACTAAAGGACCTAAAGATCTAAGGCATTGCATTGGTTGCCAAGTGGATCTTAAGGCCCTGGAGGGAAATGAGCCATGGGGAGTTCTAATTAGAAGTAATATTCAAAGGGAATCCCCAAAGCATGGAAAAAGTTGGAAAGACCTCCCCCTCAGGTGCTTTCTTAGTTGTCTCTACCCTATAACCCTTGAAGGCTTAGTGGTTTTCAAAAGCATTTGGAAAGCATGGGAAGTGGTCAAAGGGTTCATATGTAACTCTCAGTTCCTATAGGGAAACTTGGTATATACACAAAGATCTATTTGGTGGAACCTCAAACATAAAGATAAGCCTTTGGCTCTCCTACAGGGGTGCTCAACTAAAGCTTGGAATAACAAAGGAATAAAATGCTTTGAAGATATTTTAAAAGATGGCCAGTTAAAAGAATGAGACCAACTGAAATATGAATTTCACATACCTGTTACGTAGTGGAAAACATATACTATTGTAAGAGAGTCTTGTAATGGCATGTAATGTATGGTCAACAAAAAAGCCAATCTTGAATAGTTCAAAGAGTTTCAATGGACCAGTAGTTCCAACATTGTGAAACTTAATGCAAAAACTATCTATAGTACTCTTGCCAAGCAACAAGAAATTTATGATTATCTAAATAATAAATGGAACATAAACCTTAACAACATTGAATGGTCTAAAATTATCTCCAATAATTGGTCCAAAACAATTGAGCCAAAAAAGGCCTGCTTTAGGTGGCTCTTGATTTTCCATAGATTACCATACAAAAGTAATGCTACTGATATTGAAATGTGTAGACTGCGTAGGGTTCTGGAATCAATAATTCATATTTTCTTTGATTGTATATATGAAAAAGAAGTATGGAATCTATTTTGTAATAAGTTATATATTTGGAATAACAATTACACACTCAGAATGGATAAAATTCTCTTATTCAGAAGTAATAAATTTGGCAAAGAGAAAACTTTTTTTTGGTCTTGTATTTCTATAGAAATTCTATGGCACATTTGGAAAACAAGAAATGATGAAAGGTTTAAAGGGGATCTAATGGAACTTATTGAGTCTTTAAGAAGGCTGACCATTCATAAAATTGCCTTGCAGGTCACCATGACAATGAAAGTCTCAAAGATCGAGTTCCTCAAACTATTGGAGGATGGTATCCTACAAATAAGCTTGTAGGAGGTCAAATTTGGTCATAGTTGGTAAACTAGGCAACCAAGCACAAAGATCTTTCTCTAGGCTTTAGAGATCTTCCAAAAAGACTTCAACAAAAAAGTGGCAAAGGAGGCACATATGGAAAACCCCCCACCCATGCTAAGGCTTGAGTATTTCATAAAGGAGGAGATAGAGGTAGCAGAGGCCCTACTAGGAATGAAACATCTAGTGGGCAGTGAGGAATCGATAACCTGATAAGATGCAAATGCTAGTTTTTTGTGGAATTGGAACTTTTTTCTAGGGTAAGTGGATATTCTATAGGCGGACATGAATAGCAGTGGTTTTGGATAGGATAAATTGGATTCTTCATGAGAAGATAGGCTACAACAATGTTCTCGAAAGGGGTATATGATATATGGGATAGGTCTGGATGATAAGCAGATCTTCCTTGTAGTAGAAAATGTGAAGATGGCACCTAACAAGATTACATATGATGCTTATACATTCTCAAATTTAAAGGTTGATAAAGCTATTGTAAAAATAATACTCTAGCTGATATTGTGTTTTGACATGTAGTAGTACTATCTCTTACTCTATGTAATTACTGTTCCAACTATATTCAATATAAAAACATGTTAAAAAAATTAAGATCTATTTCAAGAAAAAATCCAAAGCAAGTTCTAATGTGTCTTTATCCAGGTCAAGGTCAAATTATCCAAACTCAAGATCCAAATTTCTAAGAAAAATCTATCCAAGCTACTCTCATTTATGATTATGATCTTAGCTATGATCAATAAATCCAAGAAGACCCCCTCATCCAAATTTATTCTATCCATGATCAAGAGATCCAAAATAATCCTATCCATTGTCCAAAAAAATCTACCTCCTATGATGAGAAACTTGGTCCCCAAGAAAGCATAGATAATCAAATAATTGGTAGTGATAATATCACACAAAAAATATAATGATATAATTGTTCATGAACACCTTAATCATATCAAATAAGAGGACAAGAAAGTCACAATGGATACTACCAAGAATTTAGATGATCATGATATATGTGTACATGAAAATAAAGCCTGGATATCATCTTATCAAATAGGATCACCTAAATTTATCAAGTCATACTTTCTCATAGATAGGAAAATACCAAGTTCTATTTGTCCTCAAAAAAATACCAATGGGTCAACATCCTGCTTTGAAAAAAATTATCCTATCATAAAAAGATATGCAAAAGCATGAATTATCAAGGAAAAGAATCAAGCCTTCATGATCAAGGTAAAGGTATTGGATAAAGGTCTTCTACCAAACAATCTAATGGTGTTAGTGTTACTTCAATGATCACAAAGGTAACTTCATCCAATGTGGAGATCGAGATAGGGATCATTCATAGCCCCTACAAAAGTCTTGTTGCCAACAATACTTTTAGTTCCACCATCCTTAATAGAAAAATATCCTCCACATCTTCCACCCCTTGATTCAGACCAATAATATCATAAAAAATATAAAGAAAAGGCTCCAAAAGAATACTTAAAAAGAATATTAATACAAAAATCAAGAAAATAATACAAAATCAATCTAGGTCCCAAACAAGCTGGCCCATTCAAATCAAATGAAATAAAATTTCCATTTCAAAATATAAAGGAACATCAAAGGATGCACCCTACATATAACAGGTGTCCATCACCTTCCAATATATACACTAATGTCGATCCTAATCGCTATCCTAGTCCCACTTTCAAAAATCATAATGACAATTCGAAATTTCATAATCCACAATATAAATTTTGGAAAGTCAAAATATGCCAAATAAATATACATTGCCTATTTATCCATCCAAACTCAATACATCACTATCGTCTCATTCTATATCAAACATCCCTTGAATCAAAATCTAAAGTCGCATTTAATATCCAAGAAACCCAATACCAAAATTTATCATGTTGTGACAACACTTCACCATAAGGGCTATGATGGAACCCTTTGAAAATGTAAAAATTTGGATAAAGCCAACTTATTCACCAATGAGGATCACTTCAACATAAACGAATTGTACAAGAGTAATTTGATCTTGACAGAGGAAATAATTCATGAAGGAAATTATTGACGTGATATGACAAATGTATCTACATCAACTATCTCAAATAGAAAAGGACCTATGAAGACACTTTGAGTATCAAGCTATTAGTGACATCAAATTAAAAAATATTAAAAAAAAATAGTAAAGATAAATCATTCGTGTAATGGTAAAAATCATTTTCATGGCCCACCTTGGATAACTACCATGATGAAAACCTAAAAAGTAGGCATCATATGTAAATCTATTGTTTACATACTTTTCTCTTGGGGAAAGTTGTCTCATTTATCCCATCTTATCTTCCTTTTCATCCTAATCCATCATCTTCATGTCTCCTTGCAATCATCCCCCATCATCAACCTTGTTTAATATTTATATTGATAAGGACTTTGATCTTGATAAGTATTGAGGTATGATTTTTATCCATGCTTTGCTAAACACTTGATATAGCACATCATTCTTGAACAAATCCTTTATTCATCTTGTTATCGCTTATTCCATACCATGTATTCCTTTAGTTCAATATATTGAAAAAAACACTTACAAAGTAGGGGCATATTTTCCTTTGTAACATAGTCCTTGTAACCACATCATTTTTTTCCACTATCATTAATCATTTAACCTATCTTCCTATTCATTATCAATAATTCCTTAACCCATCGATCTTACTTCCATCCATCAAATTTATTAAGCCTCTTATCCTAAATAAAACTATCTCACAACCCTGTTTCTTTACTTGGTGCTCTCTTGTCATTAATTATCATATGGAGATAATAATCCCATCCAAAAGAAACTAGATGTCATAATCCAATAGAAATACCTATGCAATTATCCAAAGAAATCTAATCTAATCCTAAAGAAATTAATCTACTACTAGTGATCCTTATCCATACATTTTCCCAAGAAATCTATCCAATTATCATAAAAGCATCCAATGACTTTGCTCCCAACCTTGCTATAAAATTTTGAGCAAATTGATCTAATCAACCATCATCATCATCAAGATATATAATTCCCAATATTTTTTTTGTTCTCAAAATATACCATTCCCACATCAACAAAACCATCCTTGTGTTTTCTTTGGATATATCATTCCTGCATCAACAACACTATCATCATCATCAACCAACCAATCAATTTTTTTAAGATTGACCAAGGGAAATATCATTTTTATCTATGTATCATTTTATACATTCTTGCTCTCTTGATTTTCTTGTGTTTGTTATCATTTTTTCTTGCATCTACATTAGTCCTTGCAACATAACTTCCATAAAAAAAATCATGGTATTTCATATTATTGTGCTATAGGAATATGACTGCATGTGACCTTTATTCCTTTATGCATTTGGCACATTTCTCCATGGTATTTATGTCATGGTGTGATATTTTAGATTCTATATCAAATATTAGGTTTCTCACATTGTCTCAACATGACTATATCCCTTATCCTCATCCTTTCTTTCCATCCATTTTGAGAGTCTACTCGTGTCCTTCTTACCCACCTATCCTCTTAGGGGGGAATCATCCCATCCTTATTTTTATGTCTCATTCTCATCATTTTTTTCATCCCATTCTACATCTATATTTTCATTCTTCTTTGAAATAACACTTCTTCTTTCACTTGCAATATCATCTCAAAGAGGGGGAATTTTAGACACCTAAAAATATCCTAGCTCTCATAATTCAATCATTTATCATTATTATCCATTTTAACCTGAATCTTAATCCATTTTACCTAAGACCTAAATCAATTCCTTAAGTCCTAATTCCTAATTCATGTCCCCTTTCCACACGCTTTAATTAATTTAATTAACTAAATTCCCACAAAACCACCTAAAAATTAATAAAATAATTAAAATATTTCTATTATTCCTCACCACACATCTCATAACTATCTCCTAAAAAGACAATTTTAAATTAAATAATATATTTTATCTCTTCCCTCCATCTCTCAACTACCCAACCAACTTGATCTACAATATCCATCTATCTTTTGATCTCAACCATTGGACTTCATCCTACCAAGCCTATAAATATACCCTCTAGTTAACCATTTTCAAAGAGGAGGATATAGAATCATTGCAATTCCATGTTGTTCTAGTTTGAGAAATCACATTTCTAATATTAACATGTACACATCAAAGGTTCAAACTTTTTGGAAAATTTCATTGTTTTGTTTATGCATTTTGAATTTGTTTTCTTAATTGGAGGTCACATTTGAGGAGATAAGAAAGACCTAAATTAACTATGCATACATTCCCATGCTAGCACATACCATAAAAACTTGATACAAACAACTTAAAGAATTAAGTCGACCCAACAAACACCCAGTCCTCAAAATATTAACTCTAGACCACAAGTGGTACCAAAGGGATAAGATAACATCATCTGGATTACATCACAAGCATCAAATAATATTCAAGAATATTTGCATGCCCTTCTTTCACATATTCATGCATCAATATGTTAGAACAAGCAAACAAACATGGTACTAGTATCTATTACAAACCCAGAAAACACACTCTAGAGATATAACTTTGACAACTCAACTTGTGGTACACTTCAATAAATAAAACTTGAGGAGAGAAAATATATAGACATGAGAAGCACATCCTCTAAACCACAAGGACATAACAATGACTAATATGGAGAAATGCAAAGCATTTCTTAGAACTTTCCATGACTTTAATAGTATAGTATTCACTTTGTATACTCAAGAAACTTCTACGATGATGTCTATGATTTGAAAATGGGAACACACATGCTTCACACTTGACATTATCTAACCTTCAAGCCACAAGAATATATCATAAAAATTGAAGGAATGTAGAACATTATTTGGAGCACTTTAGAGCAACCTCTTGAGGCACTGATTATAAGAGATTCTTTTATACATGTGTTTACATCAAAAGACAGTGAATACAATATTCATAGAAATATACACTTATTCATGAGTAATAGGAAATAAATGTTATAACAACTCTTGACATTCAGTCCTTATACATTATACTTAACATATTGATTAAATATATGAAACCATCCACACACTGCCACTATGCTTCAACAACAGAGACAACATCATCAACAACCTGTTGGTTCTCAGTTGTGATCTGTTTGGTTTGTCCTTGATGTCAAAATTCACCTTTGAGTATCTTTCGGAATAACATACTCATTGTCTCACCGATTGAAGGAAAAGAAACATATCGGTAGGAGTTTGGTCTTCGGCATGTTGTTTCATCGAGCGCTTTGTGTCTTGCTGACCGGCATAAGAAAGAACATATCGGCATGACATTGATCGTGGTCTTGGCGACACTGGAAAGGGCATATCGACAAAGGAAATTGTCTTCGATGTAATGTTTCATCGAATACGTCATGTCTTATCGACCCGCATTTGGATAGGCATATTAGCATGAGTTTGGCCGTCGAGCTAAGGTCTTAGCGATTTCAATAGGTCTCACCGACTAATACTTGAGGTGGTTCTTCGGCGTAAGTAATCCTTCATTGGCATAGGTCTTGGTGATACATAATACAACAGGAACATTTTGGTATGACTCATGTGCATCGAAGAAAGGTCTTGGCGAATTCGATTTGTTACACCGACCGAAAACATAAAGGTAGACATTTCGGTAAGAGCTAGGGTTTTCGGCAAGAGGTCTCGGTGAGTGACCTCCGGTCTCGCTGATGGAACACAAAAGGTTTTTTGTCGGCATAAGTTCTGATTTGTCTCAGCAACTCAGAGTGGATGAGGTCTTTTGGTATGACTCAAGTATTCTACGAGAGGTCTCCCCGATAACGGTATGCTATAGTGACACACAAGTGGATGAAGACTTTCGGAAAGACATGGTGTGCTCTATAGGAGGTCTCCATGATATCATAATGTTATAGCGAAGCACATAAGACAAAAGGTCTATGTCGGTATGAGAATTGATTTCTCTTGGCGATCTAAGGTGAATTCGGGGTGTTTCGGTATGACATAAAATAATCTACAAGATGTCTCCCCGATTGTTTGAAGTTACACAGATACACGAGATGGATGGGAGTATCGGTGAAACATAGAGCATTCTATATAGCATCTCCCTGACTTTGTATTGTCTCAGCGACACGGGGTGAAAGGATGGATTGCGGCAAAACAAAGTCTTATCTACAAAACGTCTCCCCGACGGTTGATGGTTAGAGCGACACATAAGAGGGCTTTCGGTAAAACATCATTTGGTCTACGAGAGGTCTTCCCGACATTGCTGGGTCACGGCGAAAGAAAATGAGGAAAAGGCTATAGTGACAGTGAATGAAACAAAAGGGCGTCTCAATGAGAAAGACTCTAATGTCTCAGCGATTGGAAAGAAAAAAACATATGAGCTCTCGACATGACATAATGTAGTCATTATGTCTTCTCCCCGACTCTGATGGGTTATGGAAAAAGTGATAACTAAAAGGAACGATCAACGTTTTAATTGCCTTCGGCAGAACTATCTGGATGTCTCAGCGAATGGTTAACGAAGTCTCAATCTCTGTGGCCGTCATGGAAATTTCTAAATATAGTTGCAAGCCGACATCATTGATTGCATCGAATCTCAGAACCGTTACATGGCAGCATACTCATTGAGTTTCCTCTTTGAGCAGTTGTATTTTTGAAATAATGGATGATTTGCAGCGCTTTGGATAAGCATTACTCTTGATTTTTTCCATCATCTACAGACTATCATTTTTCAGCTAAAATTAGCATGTGAGTTTCAAATTCTGGTGAAAATCGCAAGACCTTATTATTGACTGACATACTTGAAATGTATATAAATACCAGTGTTGAAAACTGTAAGGGTTGTTGGTTGTAATTCTGAGAGTATCATTCCTTGTTTGTATGGAAATGTATGAATGAACTCTGCAATAAAATAGAGAGATATGTGCTTAACTGAAAACATAGAAATCCTCTAAGTCATTATTATTATTCAGAACATAATTTGAGGGGTTGGTACTCCTTGAGATGGGTGTCTCAAAATGAGGGGCTAGTGCTCCTTGAGTGGGTGCTAAAAAATCAGCCTATAAGGCATTGTGAACTTTTGTTTAAAAGATTAATCCTGGAAGGCATTTCAGGAGTGGTTTTTATACCCCAGGAGGGTTTTCCACTAAGTAAAATCTTGAGTCTCCTTGTTCTTTTGAGTTTTCTTTGCTTTACTGTGTTGTTATTTTAGTTCACTGTTTGGTTATTACTTTTCTCAATTCTGTTTATGAATGATTACATTCAACTCATGAATGCATTAATCAGAGTATATTGAGATCAAATCTGTGCTATGGTTTTTGAATTTGTGAAAATTTGTCAAATCTATTAAGACACTGATTCACCCCCCCGTCTCAGTGTCATTTTAACTCCAACACAACCTCCATACTATTGACATCAATGACAACAACTGCAACTTACTTGAAACAATCTACCCCTTTGGTATTGATGGAAACACCAATAAAAACAATACTAATTTAGGATATGAAATGTCTCCCCCTTGCTCTATCTCACCCCTTTGACATCAAGGACAAAGGGAAAATGGTCTTCAATCAAGCTTACCATAGCATACAAGCTCCCTCTATCTGCATAAACCTCACTATTCTACTGCCTACTCCCATTGAGAGGTACCATTCAACAATCTAGGGATAAAACTATGTCTTGAGTTGATCCCCTAGATAGATGCACCAACTATCCATCTAGTTAGAAGTAGGAGAGGCAACAACCCCTAGATTCTATTGAGATACTCAAATTTATCCTTTGAAACTTCCTTTGTGAAGATGTTTACAACTTGTTCCTTTATGGGCACATACTCCAGTCTTACTTCCTGATCCACAACCTTCTCTCTAAAGAAGTGATATCTTATATATATAAGCTTGGTTCTAGCATGCATCACCGAGTTCTTTAAAATATTAATGGTGCTTGTATTTTCACACAAAATTGGAATGGGTTCATCACACATTACCTTTATGTCCTTCAAGTTTTGCTTCATCCACAACACTTGGGTGCAACAAGATGTTGTAGCAATATACTCTACTTTTGTTGTTGATAAGGACACTGAGTCATACTTCTTACTAAACCAAGAGACCAATCTGTCTCCCAAAAAGAAAGCTCCACTACTACTGCTTCTTCTGTCATCAATACTACCAGCCCAATCAACATTAGTAAATGCATTCAATGAAAATTCATTACCATTTTTATACCATAATCCATAGTCTAGAGTGCTCTTCAAATATTTGAAAATCCTCTTGAAAATTTTTACATGAGTTTCTTTTGGATCAGCTTGAAATCTTAAAACCAAGTAAACTGCTTGCATACTATCAGGTCTTGAAGTAGTTAAGTATAGTAGGCCCCCAATCATATACATTTATAGAGTTTGACCAGCCTTAGGTGACACATCTTCCTTACTCAAATGGCAACCAGTTACCATTGGATTAATCAAGGGTTTAAAGTCTTCCATACCAAACTTCTTTAGCATCTCCTTGACATATTCTACTTGAGAGATAAATAAGTCATCATATAATTGTGTTATTTGAAGTCCAAGAAAAAATGACAACTCACCTAGCATAGACATTTCAAATTCTTTATGCATTTCTTCAAAAAACCTTTTACACATCTCATCATTGCCTCTAAATATTATATCATCAACATATACCATAGCAATTAGAATCTTTTCATCCTCTACTTTGATGTAAAAATTACTGCCTATGGTACCTTTCTTGAAGCCTTGTTGACATAGGTACTTATCCAACCTTCCATACTAAACCCAAGGGGATTTTTTAGACCATACAATGCCTTATTAAGTCTGCATACCATTTATAGATCTGTTGATAGCTGAAATAAATTAGGTTGTTCTATGTACACTTCTTCTAATTCTCCATTTAGAAAGGAAAATTTCACATCCATTTGATCAACTTTGAAGTTCTTGTGAACAAAAAATACAAGAAACCTTCTGATAGCCTCCATTCTTTCCACCAGAGAAAATGTTTCCTCAAATTCAATTTCTTCCACTTGTGAATATCCTTTGCATACCAATCTTTCTTTGTTTCTTACAACCTCTCCATCTTCATTTAGTTTTTTTTTGAATGCCCATTTTGTTCCTATTGCATTCTTGTCTATAGGTCTTGGAGCAATTTCCAAAGTATGATTCTTCTAAATCTAATTTATCTCTTCTTCCATTTATTGTATCCACCCTTCATATTTGTTAGCATCAACAAAAATTTTTGGTTCTATTCTTGACAGTAGAGAGGATTTCACTAGTTCATTTATTTTTGCAAATCTTCTTCTTGTTTGCACTCCTTCATTCTTATCTCCAATGATTTGATGTTCTGGTTGATTTCTTTGAACATACTTGGTAGAAGTTTTGGGGTCTTTCTCTTGTTCTTCCTTTATTTCTACACTCTATTCTTCCTCTTCCTCTATGTGGATAGATTCATCAAACCAACAATCTTATTTCTCATGTGTGAGTTGATGTGACTCTTCATCTACTCTGACATTTGCACTTTCAAAAACCTTAATATTTTTTTATAGCATTTTTAAGCTTTCCTCCTATTTTAATACCCAATAACCATTCCTTCATATGATCTTGAATCAAACTTTCCCAATCCTTCATCTCTCTTGATAAAACATTTTCTTCCAAAAATTCTAAAATATTTGACAATTTTCAGTCTTCCATACCAAATCTCATAGGGAATTTTGGTGCTATCCACCCTTAGATAACCTTTATTAAGGATATAGACAGCAGTATGAACTGCTTCCTTCCAATACACATTAGATAATTTAGCCTTATTTAGTATTGTTCTTTCCATATCTTGAATAATTCTATTCTTTCTTTCCACTACTCCATTTTGCTGAGGAGTTCTAGTGGCAGAATAATGTCTCTTTGTCCTATTCTCTTAACAAAACTATTCAAAATCACTTGATGTGAACTCACCACCTTTTTCAAACCTTAAACACTTGATTCTATCCTTTATTTCATTCTCAACCATTGGCTTAAATATCTTAAATCTACTGAAGGATTCTAATTTTAATTTTAGTAATGTAACCCATATCATCCTAAAAAAATCATCAATAAGAAACATGAAATACCTTTCACCTTTAAGACTCTTTATTTTGGTAGGTCTACATAGATTAGTATGAATTAGTTCCAAATGTCTTGTAGTAGAATATTCTTTGGTCTTGAACTTTATCCTTTCTTGCTTCCCAACTTGATATTCTTTGCACATGGTACTTGCTAGCTTGACAATCTTGGCCTATCTCTCACTACTTGCATAGAGTTGATCTTCACAATATTATCAAAGTTAATTTGTCCCATTCTATTGTGCCACAACCAGCCTTGACTTATTTGTCCTAGGAGATAAATTATATTATCACTCTTGAGATTGTATAGATTTCCTTCTATTTTGGAGCCTTCTGCCACAAGTCTACCAAATTTTTCTATTCTAATTTCACATCCTTTATCATGAAATAAGAGATTGCATCGTTTGTTTCACATCTATCGTACACTAAGAAAATTATGCTTGAGACATTCAACATGAAGAACATTTTTAGTTTTATATTTTTCATCAATACCTATAATGCCCTTTTCACATATCTTTGTTGATGAATTATCTCCAAATTCTACTGACCTGCCATTCCATTTGACTAGCTTGATGATTTTTTTTGTCACTAGTCATGTGAATCAAACACCCACTATCTATTTCCTAGAGATTTTATTTTCCCTAAACATGAAATGTTGTTTGGAAAACCATTGATTTTTCATTACTTGTTTCCTTGACTTACTCAACACCATTGACCTTTTGGATTTCTAATTTTGAAAAATCACTTTTACAATATTTTGTTGTATGTCCAATATTGTTGTAGATCTAACATGTTACACTAACATCCACTAGATAAGAAAGATAATTTCTACTTACAAAATTCCTTTTGTTCATTTTAGATTTGAACTCTATATCCTTATGTCCATACTTATTTCAAATGAAACAATAACTGAAAAATGCATGATTGAACCTATTTGTGGAGGGTCTTCTTGCATGATGGGATATTTTGTTAGGTCTGATATTAGGTTCCTAGCTTTCAAATATAGCTTTCTCCAATTCCTTCTTGAGTAAACGGATCTACTTCTCAATCTTTTTACATTAACTTATTTTGGCTTCAATCAAGGCCTTTTGCCTTTTGTTTTCTTTCCTTGCACATTCTAGATCTTCAAGAGCAAAGAAAATTTCACCTTCAAAATCAACTTCACCTTCTTCTTCAAATATAACTTTTCTTGAACTTCCAAAGATCAAAATGGCCATAAATAGGGATTCATCTCTATCATCATCTGATGTGCAGTGATCTCCTTCATCTGAGGATAAATATTCTTCTTTAGAGAGAAGATTCTTCTTGAAATTGTTTCTCTTTAAACTCTTGCTGCTATTTTCATTTTCTCCAAAGGGACATTTAGAAGGATAATGACCAATTATACCACAATCAAAGCATTTGAATGGTAATTTACATTTGTATTTTCATGATCCTTTCTTCATCTTTCTCACAAAGTTTGATTCTTCTTCCTCAAAATCACTAGGTGATCTAGATGCTTCTTCTTTCTTCACAAAATTGAATGCATCTTCTCTTTTATGTGTGCTTTGAACTTCATTTCTCATTTCATAGTTTGTGAGGGATCCAAACAACTCTTCCATGGTAAGCTTTGTTAGATTCTTGGCTTCTTCAATTACATAAACTTTTGAGTCAAACCAATTAGGGAGAGTTCTCAAATATTTCTTCACCACCATAGAGTCAATTATGTCTTTTCCAAGACCTTTGATTCCATTCACAACTTCATCTAATTGCAATAGATAGTTGGCTATGTTCTCCTCCTCCTTCATCTTCAAATTTTCAAATAGTGTTTTATAAGATTGCAACTTTTCTTGCTTCAAACTACCATTCCCTTCATAGAGATTCTTGAGCATATCACATATCTACTTTGCAGTCTTTCATTGCACCACTTTGATAAATTCATATTTTTCTAACCCACTTAGGATATCATTCTTTGTTTTTGCATTGTTCTCATGATCCCTTTTAGCTTTTGGATTAGTGATAGGATGAGAAGGCTCAACATAATCATCTTTGGTAGCTCTCCAAACATCTTAACCAAGTAATGTGAGATAGGCATCCATCTTCACACTCTAGAAGGTATAATTATATCCATTAAATTAAAATTCCTTAGAAGAGGACTCCTTTTGAGTCATTTGTTCTAAACCAAGATCTACATTCTATTTTTAGGCTACACGAGGAAACTTAGCTCTAACACCAATTATTAGAACACATGAATATATTGAGAGGGGAGGGGGTGAATTAGTATATCCCTCAAATAAATTCAATCTCAACTTGTTAACCAAAAACTATAATTACCTTAATTAGATAACACATTCAAAACAAAAGCACATAACCATAACACCAGATTTACGTGGGAAAACCAACAAGGGAAAAACCATGGTGAGAGATTTTTCACAAAATGAAACAATAGTTACAACAAGATTTTAATGTATTTAAACTAAGGAATTTTACAAATCCCTACTCACTTACAGAATGAGGTTGCAACCTCAAAATACAACAAGTCTCAACCACAACACTTCTGCTACCTTTGGAGTTCACTTCCTTCAACGCCGCTTTTACACCTCTAATTTTGGCTCACTACGTCTAGCATTCACACTTGAACTTTCTACCTTTGGCTCACTGACTCTAATACTCACACACTTTGGTCAACTCACTACCTTTTGCACTTTTCTTAAATCCTTCTGATTTTGGCTTGTTGCCTCTAGTATGTATCAAACACTTTTCTGCAAATTTGCACACATTCCTCTACTTCCAACATACTGCTTTCAAAAAATTACATTAATACCTCATTGAAAACTTGTACACATTGATCACACACTCAATCTTTTATTTATACCTTCTGCAACTATCAAAAAGTTTTCTCCATGTTGGCAACCCTAAAACATATGAACATGAAACATGCAATGACCATATTGGTGTGACCCAAAGACATCTGTGGGAAATGGAAATTTAATGTGGTACAAACTTGGAGATAAGAAATACCTAAATTAACTCTACAGACATTCCCATGCCGGTTCATGCCACAAAAACTTGACACAAACAACTTAATGAATTAAGTCATCCAAGCAAACACTCAACCCTCAAAATATTAACTCTAGAATGAAAGCAATACCAAAGGGTCAAGATAGTATCATGCAAATTACATCACAAGCATAAAATGATATTCAAGAATATTTCCATGCCCTTCTTTCACGAATTCATGAATCAATATTTTGGTGCAAGCAAACAAACATAGAACCAGTATCTATTACAAACCCAAACAACATAGTCTAGAGATATAACTTTGACAACTCAACTTGTGGTACACTTCAGTAATTAAAACTCAATGAGAGACAATAGATAGACATGAGAAACACATCCTCCAAAATGCAAGGCCACAACAACTCTAGAGAAATGGAGCATTTCTCAGAACCTTCTATGATTGTAGTAGTACAGTCTTCAATCTGCTTACTTAGGAAACTTTTGCATTGACATCTATGATATGAAAATGGGAATAAAAACTCTTCACACTTAACTTTAACCTTTAATCCATGGGACTATTGGTTCCCAAATATGTAGATTGCTAAACTCTAAAATTATTCCAAGCTTTATGTTCAAGTTTAACAATGATCTAGCCAACGAATAGAATGAATCGAGATGGTTGGAATTCCTCGCCCTTCAGGATCTGTTGTGCCTAGTGGGTGGACCTTGATCACTAATGAATATACACTCTCTAAGATTAAATGGTGATAATTAATGTAGGATAAAAAAAATAACCCTTTTTCACACTTAGTTTGGGAATTAATAATTAATGATAAAATGGACTTAATTGTGCCTTATTTAGGGTTCTGTAAAGTGTTTCTTTACATTTTCACACTAATTTAGGGATTTATTAATTAATTAAGGTTAATTATATCTTAATTGGCTCCTTAAATTCAAATCTAAGCCTTATTAATTATATTTTTTGGGGGATAAAGCCTGAAACTCATTAATAATGTTTCACAACACTTAATTTGGCAAGGTTTAAGTCCTAGGATAGTGACGTGGGACCCATTCACCACCTGGTGAATGGGTCCTTCCTAGGTCCTAGGACCCCCCTTTTGGCATATTGTTTCATGTCCCTAAAATTTGTCCTAGTTGACTGTGCTATAACCGATTCGCCCTATGGCGAATGTGTCCTCCTTAACTAAGAACACCCCTTTTTGAACTTGTTTGTTGTAGGATTTTAATGATTTTAAATCCTAGATTTGATTTTAGCTTGTGTTATTTGAATTTCAGGATTAAATCTTAAGATAAGTATAAATATAAGGTTATTTTACATAGTTCCACCTAGAAACTTCAAGTATTAAAGTATTATAGCAAATTTATGATCAAGAGAGCATTCAAGAGGACATTCAAGGGAAAATTATTGAATTTTAATCACAGC
Source organism: Sequoia sempervirens (assembly GCA_007258455.2). Classification (NCBI taxonomy): domain Eukaryota; kingdom Viridiplantae; phylum Streptophyta; class Pinopsida; order Cupressales; family Cupressaceae; genus Sequoia; species Sequoia sempervirens. The sequence goes on from VDFB02000017.1 coordinate 291,592,449, forward strand.
AATCAAAGGTCATATCATTATGTCAAAGGAATAGTGCATCATGCATGTAGTTGAGCTAATGTTGTGATGTAGAATTCAAGATCCAAAGTAAGCATTGTTCCACATCCAAATTCAAGATCAAGGTCTACATTCCTTAAAGCCACTTCATGCTAGATTGTTGATTTGTATTGCAAGACTTCATCCAAGGTATCATTATTTCATGTTTCATGTTTCATTGTTTCATCACAAGGTATAATTACCTAAATGGGGTTTGACTAAGGAAAAACCCTATTCCCTAACAAACAACAATTTTTCTTCTCGCTTGATGTGAAATTGCAAGTTTTAGGTTGAAGATCAATTGGAGAATAAAAGTTGCAAAATTTGTCAAGATTGCAAAGTTGTAAAATTTGTCATCTCTCTTGCAAGATCACGAAAATGAAGCTACATAATTTATTTCTGACTTTCGGGAGCTGATCACCTGGGACCTGGGAGTGCAGACATTGAAGAACAAAACCCAGCAATCACTTTTCCAGAACCCTAGTAGGGACCCATTTGTCACTAGGCGAATGAGTCCTTGGTGACCCCTGAAACAACACTTTTTGAGCAAGGTACACATCATTTCAGCATCTTAAAACCTTCCTATTTTCTATTATAATAGTTAGGTTTGTTTTCTAATGCTCTTCTATGCATAATTGAATGAAATAACTAGTAAAAAGGTGTGGTTTATCATCTTGTTAATTCACTTTAAAAACCCTCCCCTTTTTCTATGTTTCATTTTGGTGAACCTGACTTATTGAACATTGTAGTTTTCTGATTTTCGAGTCTCTTTTCATCCTAGGTTTGTCACGACCCCTCTTCGGTATGTAAGTTAATTGTGATGTTGATCTAATTATTTATATAAATAAGATGCTTATCTAAATAGGGTATTAACTCATACGTCTATTTCACATGTTTTAGGCATGTGCATACTCACAAGTAAATGCTCATAAATTGAAAACCTATCAAACTTAAAGATCAGAAGTTTCTAAAGTAAAAAAAAAAAACACCTACTCTGAGCTGCTACGCATGGAGAGGAAATTAACATGTGCCAAGCACGCCAAGCCAGCCGTCCAACGCCAAAATTCTATCACCTCAGCTCGTCCATACCATTCACGTGGGTTGTGATTCAACTGCCACAATAAATTGCAGATCTAACCGCGTTCTACAGTTTACAATGAATTGAATGCGTTATATCTATAAAATGAGGAATGGACTTCTGTTTTGGGGGGAGAAATTGAACGTTCTGTGGGAGACTCCAGAGAGATGTTTGATTTCAGACTTCAGGAAAGAGGAGAACCAACCTGGGCGCATTGTTCACTCTAGATCTCTTCCAAGAATCAGTGCACACAAGTAGGTATCTTACCCGTCCACTTTGATATGCAAAATATTTGATCTCCCGCTGTCTCTGTCAAATATATGCATAGATTAAACAAGTATGATCTGGTAAACTTGTGTAGGCCATAAATATGTGTAGATTTTGCTGGATATTTTCCTCTGCCGTCATTGGATCATAGTGCAGGCTTATTCTTTAGATTATATTATTTAGCATTAAGACTCCTCATGATCTTGATCGCTGCTTTTGTGGATGTATGGGGGTTCGATTTGCCTTATGGCAGCCTTTGGTCTAGGCTATTACCCAAAAAACAATTCGCCATTGAGCTTTGTGAAGTGCGTTATATGCAGATGCTTAATATTCATTTCCTTTATATATGGTATTCGTTACCCTGTGCATTTTATGGCAGTCAGCTATGACTAATCTTAAATCGCTGCTTGTGCTTATAGCCGTTTTCTTTGATTATGAGTCACCATGATCTGAGTTTAATCTCAGCTTTATATTTTCTTACACCTATCAAGCTTGATTTTGTTTTACCTCCATAACATTCAATTTTCTTTGGGGTTGGCATTTGGGTATAATTTGAATCACTGCTATGAGATGATAGGGCATCCATTTATATACTAAACAAAAGCTCTTAAGGAAGTTTTTATCCTGTAGGTTAAGGTACAAGTATGCAGTTTTGATCTTAGGAAAATCCATAATCATATTCTTATGTGTTGTTTGTATTGTATTGGTAATCTAGAATATGCTACTTTATATTGTTTGATATTCGACCCATGGTGATAGAGTAGGGTTCGACATACTTAAAATTTAATATTATATATATATATATTTATCAATCATGCATACTTTCTCTTTTTGAAAATTTGGTGTAAGACATGCCTTTATGGTTCCAATTGTCTCTATTGCCTCAATTACTTTCTTTAGGAGATATATATATATATATATATATGTATTTGGATACAATCTTTTGTTTAATGCCATTTTATAAATAAGGGTAAAATTTAAATATTTTGGGTTAAGTGATATTCAATGTCTATATACCGAAAGATAAGGCCATGTAAATATGGTTACTCTAATATGTTAGATGAATGAACAGACCTTGTTACTTTTCTTACTGAAATTTGAATTGGTGCATATCAATGGGCATTGATCTAAGATATTAATAACCATCCTTAATTTTTATTTCATAATAATTGAATGTTGATTTGGTATTTATATATATACATATTTCCCTCATACGATCTAATCCGTTTAGGGAGTCTTACCAAACACTTGGCATTTGTAAATTATTTCTAGTATGGTTAGAAATTTGCAATATAATCAAATTAAAGATATTGTTAGCCTAAAACCATGTATTAACATTGATAAAATTATCTTGATATATTGAAGCATTCAAGTTCTCTTTTATTCTAGTTGGTCTAGGACCTTCAATTTAAATACAAAGAACAATGAAACCCCTTCTACACAAAGGTAGTTCTTCTATAAGAAATAGACAACATAAGTACTCCTTTACCCTAGTTAGTGTTGAATAGTTACTTTATTACATTCCATAATATAGTCATTGGAATTTTCACATCCTAATGCTACATAAACCATCTAGAAGATAGAAATATGAGTGGAATAATAGGACTCTAATCCTTGCAATAATTCTTGAAGATATCTAAACTCTAGGTAAAATTGATTATGTGTGTGTCTTTGATAAGGGAAGTAGGAAACGATATATGTTATGGAATTTTTCAAAATAATAAAGTACTCACTTAATTACGTTGCATGGGGATTTTATTTTTTTATAAATGGTTAAATAATTCTTCTTACTATAAATTGTTGACCAATGCTTGTTGATTTATTTTTAATAAAATTACCATGCATTATGTGTTTATTTTCTTACTAAGATTAAGTATGTTAGACATAGATTTGAAACTAATCAAAAGAAAGGAAAACAAAACTAGCAGCGTTCGGTATTAACAATGCCTCTGGCTCACGTTTACAGGTAAAGCCGTCACGCTTGAGCTACTGCATCTATAGCCTAACACAGCTGCAATAAACGGCGTATGTGGCATTGTCCCTATAAATTGCCGGGGAGAAATAAGGAACATGGGTTGTTTAAAATCCAAAGGGAGGGAAATCCCCTTTGGATCGATATTCTAACAAGATAAAACAAAAATGAATCAAATCCGCTAGTGACAACCTAGAAAACTGTAACTTAGGAATTTTCAATTCAAGATATAATCGTGTGGATAAATTATTAGGAAATCATTTAAACGTGTCAAGGGAGATGAACATCATTAGGGAGTAGGGTTAGATGAATGCTAATAGGTAAACAATAAATGGTCAAGGCGATCGTTTATTATCCATGCTTCCCATCGTGGGTAGCAGCCGCAAAGGAACTGTCTAGGGGAAATAAAAACCCTAGAAAGGGTTGCGTACCCGCTTTATAACAGTTCACATAAACATAGCCTAGAAAACAGAACTACATATTTTACGCCTTGATCCCATTTGGAAGTAGGGTATGTAGGCAGTCTGGGAAGCGAAGGATGCCCCCAGTACTCAGGCGTTCGGGAATGGGGTTTAGGGTTGGAGAGATCACATAACTAGTTATAAGAGATAATGAACCAAAATACATGCAACTATACTCGGAAGAATCCCGCATGGATTGCTTGATTCCCCGAGGCCCTTAGGCCAAATTCTGAGGTGGGCTTCAAGTTTAGAATTACAATTTTACATACCCCTGAGGACGATGACCTCGGTGCACTTTTAGTAGAAAGTGTGGTCATCAGGGAAGTGACTCAGGATCCGGATGATCCCGATGAGTCCAAGACTCTGGCCAGAGCACATACCTATTAGATGATAGATGCCTGCCTCATTTAGGTGGATGCCTATTCCGATTATATGAATAGATGTATTCCTATTCCATATGAATAGATGAAGTGAATTCCTGTTCCGTACGAACAAATGATATATATGTCCCATATGGATAGAAGTTCCCGAGTATACTTGTGAATGAATACTTGAAAAAAAAAAAAATATAGTGATATTTCGGTTAAAATTAATTGGGTCTTTACATGTGGTATCAGAGCAAGATTCAAAAACTAGGCCTTGAGCTTACTACAATTCGCGCAATCAAAATATGTATTTTAAAAGTTAGAAATATCCTTTTTCAAAACTTAGAATAATACTAATATGAGAATAATTAAACAGGAATTCTAAATGCCGAGGGGAAGAGCAACTCGAGCTGGTGTTGGTAGAAGGCCAAAGGGGAACAAAGATGATGAACCACATGCTCAGAGAAGGAATAAGGATGGGATTGAAGCAATAATAGAGCTATTAACTGAACAAAGAGATAAGATCAACTCTTTGGAGCAAACGGTACAAGAACTTCGAACAATACAAGATAATATTGAAAATATAGTTGAACCTCAAATTGAAAACCCTCCTAAAGGAGATAATCCAGAGCATAACATAATGGATGTTATTGCACCTAGGAGAGAAAATCCTATTCTAGAATTGACTAAGGACTTGAAGAAAATCACCCCTCCAAAATTTGATGGGAAACAACTAGGAGAAGGGGCAGAAAATTGGCTTAATGAGATGGAAAAGTATTTTGAGTTAAGAGATTTCAGCGAAACTACTAAGGCCTTATGGGGGTCCTACCAACTTGTTGGTGAAGCAGCTAGCTGGTGGACTAATGTGAAGGAACAAAATAAGTACACCAAGGAGGATATAACATGGGAACAATTTGTTGAGCACTTTCGAAAAAGGTGGCTACCACAATTGTTTTTCGATGAGAAGATGACTGAGTTTCACAACCTTCGACAAGGATCTCTGACAGTTCAACAATATTGGGATAGGTTTGCCAAACTACTAAAATATGTGCCAATATATCAACAAGATGAAAAGAGCCAAACCCGGAAATTCATTTTGGGATTAAATACCAACATAGGAGCAGAGGTTGACATGCATGGACCAGAAGGTATGAATGAAGTGTTAGAGAAATCCTTAAAGCAAGAGAGGAAGTTACAAGCTTTAACTTCAGCGAGACAATCTTTTAGGAGTAATAATTTCAAGAGGAAACAAGAATTCAGAAGGAATCAAAACTTCAACAAGAACCTAAGGAACAATTCATCAGAAAGAAGACCACCTCCAAATCATAATCAAAGGTACAATGGGAATAATGCTTACAAAAACAACTTCAACAAAAATGAACCAAGAAACTATAACGGGCCAACAAATAACCAAGGCTCAATGAAGCAAGCAATTACTAGCCTAAAAATCCAATGCAACGAGAACCACCAGGTGGATGTTTCATGTGTGGAGGGAATCACTTTGCTAGAGAATGTCCAAGGATGCAAAGTCAGATGAAAGCAAATCAACCTCAGAGGGGACCTACACAAAGGATTCATGCAGCAGTAAGAAATCGACGTACTCGATCCCAGAATGTGCCCGTAGAGACTACAGGTACTCTATTTGGAAAACTAGTCTCAATTCTAATAGATACTAGATCTTCTGAATGTTTTATTTCACCTGAATTTGTAAGGAAAAATGTATTTAAAGTTAATCATATGGAATCATCATGGACAGTCCAGTATGGGGATAAGGCAGTTAAAGAGGTGACCCAATGTCTATCCGGTGCAAAAATACAATTTCCTAACTTTAATACAAAGGTAGACCTTTATGTGGCACCTTTAGGTTCATATGATGTGATCATTGGAATGAGTTGGCTAACAAACCACCAAGAAAATGTAGACTGTTACAACAAATGGGTAGAATGTTTAGATGATGTAGGAAAAAGGGTTGTGATTCAAGGGAAACATAGACCTATAAGTATGGAAATTATATCTGCCATGCAAATGAAAAGATAAAAGAGAAAGGGGGCTCTAGTATACATGGTTACCATGGATGAAAAGGAAGAAGGGGATATTCCGACCCTCCAAAATTCTCCTTACCTTCAAGATTTTAGTGATGTGTTTCCAGAAGAACTACCAGGGCTACCCCCAAAAAGAAAATTTGACTTCTCCATTGATATAGTTCCAGGAGCTGAACCTATGTCTAAGGCACCCTATCGAATGAACACAGCTGAGCTGATAGAACTCAAGATGCAATTGGAAGAATTGCTTGGGAAAGGTCTCATAAAACCAAGTGTATCCCCTTGGGGAGCACCGGTTTTGTTTGTTAAAAACAAAGATGGAACCTTAAGACTATGTATTGATTATAGAATGCTTAACAAAGTCACCATAAAGAATAGGTACCCTTTACCACACATAAAGGATCTCTTTGAACAAATGAAAGGAGAAACTGTGTTTTCTAAGATAGATCTTCGATCAGGGTACCACCAACTCAGGATAAAGGAAGAAGATATCCCGAAAATAGCCTTCAGAACAAGGTATGGGAATTATGAGTTTACAGTTGTACCTTTTGGTGTGACTAATGCTCTGGCTACCTTTATGAACTTGATGAATAGTGTGTTCCATGATTACTTGGATAAATTTGTCTTGGTCTTCCTAGATGATATCTTGATTTATTCCAAAAATGAGGAGGAACACCTAGCACATCTTCAGTTAATTTTGCAAAGGTTGAGAGAACATAAGCTATATGGGAAACTATCAAAATGTGCATTCTTTAAAAAGAAAATACATTACTTAGGTCACATCATTTCAGAAGATGGTATTGCAGTAGATCCAAAGAAGATAAAAGCCATAGAGGAATGGCCAATTCCAAAAAATGTGTCTGAGGTACGAAGTTTTATGGGACTTGCAGGATATTATAGGAGATTCATAGAAGGATTCTCAAAAATTGCAAATCCAATCACTTCATTACAAAGAAAGGGTAAGAAATTCTTGTGGACTGAACAGTGTGATAAGGCATTTCAAAATTTGAAGGAAAAATTAACCACTGCACCTATCTTAAAGGTTCCAGAACCAAATGGACACTTCATAGTTGTGACAGATGCTTCCATTGAAGGTCTAGGTGGGGTACTCATTCAGGATGAAGGTGTGGTAGCATATGAATCAAGGAAATTGAAAAATCATGAAGTAAACTATGCACCTCATGATTTGGAACTTGCAGCAATTGTACATGCTCTTCAGAAATGGAGACATTTTCTCATAGGAAAGCCATTTGAGTTAAAAACTGACCATCAAGGACTCAAGTACATCTTCATGCAACCTCACTTGAATGCTAGACAAAGAAGATGGCTAGAATTTCTAAGCGAATATGATTTTGAGATAGAATATATTAAGGGAAAGGAAAATAGGGTTGCAGATGCACTAAGCAGAAGGAGGCACTTGATGAATATGGTAATATTCAAAACCACTTTTAGAGAAAAAGTGCTAAATGGGCAGAAAGAAGATCCATGGTATAAGCAGGTTAGATCGACCTTGGAAAATGATCCAGCTGATCCTAGTATAAAGGGGTATAATCTAGATGGTGACAAGATGCTTCGATACAACAATAGGATATATGTTCCAAACTGTAAAGAGTTAAGAGAGTTGGTTTTAAGTGAAGCCCACAATACCCCTTATTCAAGACACCCTGGGGCAAACAAACTCTATTCAAACCTCAAGAAACTATATTTCTGGCAAGGAATGAAGAATGACATAGTACTTTATGTAGCTAAATGTCTTGAATGTCAAAGGGTGAAGGCAGAGCATAGCCATCCGGCGGGATTATTATACCCCCATGATATACCGCATCATAAGTGGCAAGTCATTAGTATGGATTTTATACAAGGATTGCCTATGACGCCTTATAGGCATAACACAATAATGGTGGTAATTGAAAAACTTACCAAGGTTGCTCACTTCATAGCAGGTAATTTGACAGATGATGCTCCAATTTTGGCTAAATGTTTTATAAAAGAAATTTTTAGGTTACATGGAATTCCAGAAAAGATCATATCCAATAGGGATGCTAGGTTCATTTCAAGGTTTTGGACAACTCTTCAATCAGCGTTGGGGACACAATTAAATTTTAGTACAGCATATCACCCTGAAACAGATGGCCAAACTGAAAGGAAAAATCAAATTGTGGAAGACCTTCTACGTATGTACTGTATGGACCAACAATCTAAGTGGGAAGAATATCTTCCACTAGTAGAGTTTGCATACAATAAATCTTTTCAAGCCTCCATAGGGATGGCTCCATTTGAAGCTCTATATGGAAGAGCTTGTCGCACACCCTTGAGTTGGGATATTCTTGAGGATAGAGTGGTAATTGGACCAGATATGTTGAAGGAAATGGAAAATCAAATCAGGTCAATTAGACAGAGGTTAAGGGAAGCAATAGACAGACAAAAGAGTTATGCGGATAGGAAAAGAACACAAAGGGAATTCACAGTAGGTGAAAAAGTTTTCTTAAGGGTCAAGCCATATAAAAGCTCTATAAGTTTTGGTAAGAAGGCAAAGTTGGCACCCCGTTATGTGGGACCCTTCGAAATCATAGATAAGATAAACCCGGTTGCCTACAAATTGGCCCTACCTCCCCAACTGAGTCATATCCATGATGTTTTCCATATATCTCTTCTTAAGAAGTATGTACCTAATGAGAAACATGTTTTGAATTGGAATGCATTACAGGTCCAAGAGCTCAGGAAAATAACAATAGAGCCATATTGAATCTTGGAGAGGCGCCAGTACCAATTGCGCAACAGGATGGTTGATCAAAGTAAAGTACAGTGGGATCAATATGATGAAGACAATGCTACTTGGGAAGATACAATTGATTTGCAACAATATTTCCCATTCTTGTTTTAACCACTATCTAGATACTATATTTGTTTTCCTTGTTTCAAAATACTTTTGGATACTATCTCTTTTCTATCATGAAACTTATTGAACTAGTGCATCGGGACGATGCACAATTAAGGGGGGGAGGATGTCACGACCCCTCTTCAGTATGTCAGTTAATTGTGATGTTGATCTAATTATTTATATAAATAAGATGCTTATCTAAATAGGGTATTAACTCATACGTCTATTTCACATGTTTTAGGCATGTGCATACTCACAAGTAAATGCTCATAAATTGAAAACCTATCAAACTTAAAGATCAGAAGTTTCTAAAGTAAAAAAAAAAACACCCACTCTGAGCTGCTACGCATGGAGAGGAAATTAACATGTGCCAAGCATGCCAAGCCAGCCATCCAACGCCGAAATTCTATCACCTCAGCTCGTCCATACTATTCACGTGGGTTGTGATTCAACTGCCACAATAAATTGCAGATCTAACCGCGTTCTACAGTTTACGATGAATTGAATGTGTTATATCTATAAAATGAGGAATGGACTTCTGTTTTGGGGGGAGAAATTGAACGTTCTATGGGAGACTCCAGAGAGATGTTTGATTTCAGACTTCAGGAAGGAGGAGAACCAACCTGGGCGCATTGTTCACTCTAGATCTCTTCCAAGAATCAGCGCACACAAGTAGGTATCTTACCCGTCCACTTTGATATGCAAAATATTTGATCTCCCGTTGTCTCTGTCAAATATATGCATAGATTAAACAAATATGATCTGGTAAACTTGTGTAGGCCATAAATATGTGTAGATTTTGCTGGATATTTTCCTATGCCGTCATTGGATCATAGTGCAGGCTTATTCTTCAGATTATATTATTTAGCATTAAGACTCCTCATGATCTTGATCGCTGCTTTTGTGCATGTATGGGGGTTCGATTTGCCTTATGGCAGCCTTTGGTCTAGGCTATTACCCTACAACAATTCACCATTGAGCTTTGTGAAGTGCGTTATATGCAGATGCTTAATATTCATTTCCTTTATATATGGTATTCACTACCCTGTGCATTTTATGGCAGTCAGCTATGACTAATCTTAAATCGCTGCTTGTGCTTATAGCCGTTTTCTTTGATTATGAGTCACCATGATCTGAGTTTAATCTCAGCTTTATATTTTCTTACACCTATCAAGCTTGATTTCGTTTTACCTCCATAACATTCAATTTTCTTTGGGGTTGGCATTTGGGTATAATTTGAATCACTGCTATGAGATGATAGGGCATCCATTTATATACTAAACAAAAGCTCTTAAGGAAGTTTTTATCCTATAGGTTAAGGTACAAGTATGCAGTTTTGATCTTAGGAAAATCCATAATCATATTCTTATGTGTTGTTTGTATTGTATTGGTAATCTAGAATATGCTACTTTATATTGTTTGATATTCGACCCATGGTGATAGAGTAGGGTTCGACATACTTAAAATTTAATATTATATATATATATATATTTATCAATCATGCATACTTTCTCTTTTTGAAAATTTGGTGTAAGACATGCCTTTATGGTTCCAATTGTCTCTATTGCCTCAATTACTTTCTTTAGGAGGATATATATATATATATATATATATGTATTTGGATACAATCTTTTGTTTAATGCCATTTTATAAATAAGGGTAAAATTTAAATATTTTGGGTTAAGTGATATTCAATGTCTATATACCGAAAGATAAGGCCATGTAAATATGGTTACTCTAATATGTTAGATGAATGAACAGACCTTGTTACTTTTCTTACTGAAATTTGAATTGGTGCATATCAATGGGCATTGATCTAAGATATTAATAACCATCCTTAATTTTTATTTCATAATAATTGAATGTTGATTTGGTATTTATATATATACATATTTCCCTCATACGATCTAATCCATTTAGGGAGTCTTACCAAACACTTGGCATTTGTAAATTATTTCTAGTATGGTTAGAAATTTGCAATATAATCAAATTAAAGATATTGTTAGCCTAAAACCCTGTATTAACATTGATAAAATTATCTTGATATATTGAAGCATTCAAGTTCTCTTTTATTCTAGTTGGTCTAGGACCTTCAATTTAAATACAAAGAACAATGAAACCCCTTCTACACAAAGGTAGTTCTTCTATAAGAAATAGACAACATAAGTACTCCTTTACCCTAGTTAGTGTTGAATAGTTACTTTATTACATTCCATAATATAGTCATTGGAATTTTCACATCCTAATGCTACATAAACCATCTAGAAGATAGAAATATGAGTGGAATAATAGGACTCTAATCCTTGCAATAATTCTTGAAGATATCTAAACTCTAGGTAAAATTGATTATGTGTGTGTCTTTGATAAGGGAAGTAGGAAACGATATATGTTATGGAATTTTTCAAAATAATAAAGTACTCACTTAATTACGTTGCATGGGGATTTTATTTTTTTATAAATGGTTAAATAATTCTTCTTACTATAAATTGTTGACCAATGCTTGTTGATTTATTTTTAATAAAATTACCATGCATTATGTGTTTATTTTCTTACTAAGATTAAGTATGTTAGAAATAGATTTGAAACTAATCAAAAGAAAGGAAAACAAAACTAGCAACGTTCGGTATTAACAATGCCTCTGGCTCACGTTTACAGGTAAAGCCATCGCGCTTGAGCTACTGCATCTATAGCCTAACACAGCTGCAATAAACAGCGTTTGTGGCATCGTCCCTATAAATCGCTAGGGAGAAATAAGGAACATGGGTTGTTTAAAATCCAAAGGGAGGGAAATCCCCTTTGGATCGATATTCTAAAAAGATAAAACAAAAATGAATCAAATCCGCTAGTGACAACCTAGAAAACTGTAACTTAGGAATTTTCAATTCAAGATATAATCGTGTGGATAAATTATTAGGAAATCATTTAAAAGGGTCAAGGGAGACGAACATCATTAGGGAGTAGGGTTAGATGAATGCTAATAGGTAAACAATAAATGGTCAAGGCGATCGTTTATTATCCATGCTTCCCATCGTGGGTAGCAGCCGCAAAGGAACTGTCTAGGGGAAATAGAAACCCTAGAAAGGGTTGCATACCCGCTTTATAACAGTTCACATAAACATAGCCTAGAAAACAGAACTACATATTTTACGCCTTGATCCCGTTTGGAAGCAGGGTATGTAGGCAGTCTAGGAAGCGAAGGATGCCCCCAGTACTCAGGCGTTCAGGAATGGGGTTTAGGGTTGGAGAGATCACATAACTAGTTATAAGAGATAATGAACCAAAATACATGCAACTATACTCGGAAGAATCCCGCATGGATTGCTTGATTCCCCGAGGCCCTTGGGCCAAATTCTGAGGCGGGCTTCAAGTTTAGAATTACAATTTTACATACCCCTGAGGACGACGACCTTGGTGCACTTTTAGTAGAAAGTGTGGTCATCAGGGAAGCGACTCAGGATCAAGATGATCCTGATGAGTCCAAGACTCTGGCCAGAGCACATACCTATCAGATGATAGATGCCTGCCTCGTTTAGGTGGATGCCTATTCCGATTATATGACTAGATGTATTCCTATTCCATATGAATAGATGAAGTGAATTCCTGTTCCGTACGAACAGATGATATATCTGTCCCGTATGGATAGAAGTTCCCGAGTATACTTGTGAATGAATACTTGAAAAAAAAAAATATATAGTGATATTTCGGTTAAAATTAATTGGGTCTTTACAAGGTTAGATCTTGCATTCATTTACATTAATTTGCATGGAATTAGATTTCATTTAGGGTGTCTTGCTTTGAATTCAAATTTGCATCTCACCTAGGGTTTTAGAATTACATTGTTTTCATTCTTTAAATCTTAAAAATACAAAAAAATAGACATTTTGCATATCATTTAGATCACATACATTTGCATTTCAAAATCAAAACAAAGTTTCATATCAAACTAGGTCTTTCATTCATCATTTTATCACATTTTCAACTTGCATTTCATAATACATTTATAGAAATTTGAACCTGAACTTACTATTACATACTTGAATTTGAAACTCATTGAAAAAAGCTTAAAAATTAGTAAAAAAATAACTTTGAAAACCTTAATCTACGACCCATTCACCCTAGGTAAAATGAGTCCTTGATGAGGTGTTGATTTTATTTTCTAGAATATGAAATCTCCTATTTTGTGCTTCTGTTTGTTGTTGTTACATCTCTATTTCAGTTTTTTGATTTTCTATTTCATTATATCTAGCTTAAATTGCTTAATTTAGTGCATTTTCCAAATTCAAAATTGCATTTACAACATTTCATTGCATAGTGTAATCAGTAAATTTCCTTGTTTAGAATCTAAAAATTACATTTCATTCTAGGTCCTTGCATTGCACTTTACCCTCTTTCCATTTTGGGTTTGTACACTGAGTTTTTGAAATCTTGAATGAGCTTTACAACTTGGTGTCCTATTAGCAATACTATTGTTAGATGTAGTTTGAGGCTAATGTCATCCTGTGATATCTCACTCACCATGGATCTGGATTTTCTAGATCTCTTTTTAATAGTGTTGATAATCAACCCCCTATGGATCCTAGTAGGCATACCTCATTTCCCATGACTTCCATACCTACAACCAATGTGCTTAATGTTAACCATACCATCCCTACTATAACTAGCTCTACTCAAGCTTTGGACTGCACTCAAAGCCAAGGTGGAACTTCACTCCCTTCTTCAACTTCCTAAGATGCTCTCTTTATCATAAATCAAAACATAACCTTCATCCATTTATGACTTAGTAATATAAACACACGTTTCTTGTTTTGCATTTAAAGAAAAATAATGAACTAAAAAAGTGATTTATAAAGTATCGATTATTTTAAACATTTTACAATGTAAAGTAATCATAATGCAAAAATAAAACTTATCTCCATGTATTTATGACTATGACAATAGTGAAAGCTTGCTAAGTCATGTGAGATAGAATTCTAAGTTGCACTTCATATTGAAATTCCTAAGTCATATTTCATACTTCATGCCTAAATTAAAAAGCAAAAGCTACAGGGTATTAGTTAGCTTCAGGAATTTTAAAACAAAAAATGAAAATATCTTATGCTTGTCGATAAAAAATAGGGTTCCAAACCCTAATACTCTAAGTCAATGCAAAGAAGGAAAAAAGATATTCATTTTCACCCATCGAACTTTGGAGATATTCCTTTCAGCCGCCACAGGGTTTTTGAAGCACTGTTGAAGCTTTCCATGGCAGATTTCATCGTGAAAACTGGACATTTCGGTGGCATCTCCAACAAATTTATGTGCAACATCAACAAGAAAGTTGGGTATTGCATTCTCCCTCCATTTTTTTGTAATTTCTACAATATTACCTTTTGTAAATACAAAAAATTTAAATGGCCGCAGCCACATGATTTCCACTGATTTGTTACATGTTCTATATTTCTTTAACCTGGCCGTGCCATTAATATTTTTGGAATCTTCTTCTGTATTTCAATACATCTATGGTTGCACTGGGCTATCATGAGGTTTTTCTATATATTATTTGTATCTTTCTATTTCACAGACAAAAGGCCTCGTTCTGAGTTGAAAGTTTAACTTTTGGCATCTGGGTACATGTCTATTCTTGTATTCATGTAGATCTTTGCTCAATCTAGATCATGGTTCGGCCTTAAGGATTTTAATATTCCTTCTCCTTATTTCTTGAATTGGAAATGCAGATAGGAGTAAAATTTAAGTTGTGGCTTCCAATCCTCTACTGCTTTTTATATTTCAAACAAAATCTAGTGAGGCTTCTGTATTTAACTAATTGCACTGCCATGATTCTTGTGAGAGCTCTTAATTTCTAGAATGAGTAGATATGTACAATAGATCTTAGGCTTACTTCTTTGTATATTTTAGATTTATCATGACCTTATGCCACTTTCTAATGTGCTCAAGGGTTTCTCCAAGCCGCGACCATCATTTATATTCCCTGTGATGATACACTGGCTTGAAACTTAAAATGCCAAGTAGGTCTGTATATACTTGATAAAACTAAGTTCCTCTCCTGTAGAATTCATTTAATTTTATGTATAACAATGACCCTTACAAAATGATTAAATTCCACTTCATAGTATAAGTATGAAAGATTGTATGCATTATGTTTTATACTTTTTCCCCTTCAAAGTAAAACCTTGCTCCAAATGCGCAATACTTTGTGACTTCTCTCTTCCTTTAGAAAACTCTGCATTTATCACCATTTGTATGCTTCTAGGAAATGATTACTCTTCCTAGACTCATTATTCAACTGTTATTCACATATATCCATTATACTATAGTCTGCACATGGAACCCCTTCTTATGCTTTCTTTTTTCCTGTTGTATACTTATTTGGGGTACCACAGTGGAAACATCAAATGAATTTCATTTGGTTATGCTTTGATGAAAATACCTCATGTATATGCTATTCTATTCACCAAAACTACTTATAAATAACTTTCTAATAAAGCCAAAAAAAGAAGTGTTAGCCTCATATATCATTGTCATTATTGTGTTTTCTGCACTGTGATTTTCCTTTTGAATTTGTATTTGAACTACACTTTTGACAAGGTTTTTCAATACAACACCACATGACTGTTTCCCACTACTATATATAACCTTCTATTCCTTGCATCTGAAGATAATATTTATGTGATGACTTCATTAGATATAAATATCACTTAATGCATCATGCTCTGGGCCAAGACTCAATCTTTGAGCAATGGTTATTTCACATACTTATAGATGTCACCGTTTTTTGATCTATATTGTTTCATTGTAGTTCCATTGAGCAGTGGCTTATTATTTAGACCAATGAATTTATCAATTCACTATTGTGAATGATGAACTCTTCTTGATTGGACCACCATGAAATGAGAAAGATCTTTGTCTCTGTCATCTGCAATTCTACTGTGAATCTTTCCTCATGATCTGCACTGGAACTATAGCTCCATTTAAGTTTTCAATACTCAGTGTTTCAATGTGAAAATATCGTTATTGTAATATGCATTGAATACACTGAAGTATAGTTAAAATTTGTGCATAAATAATGAGTTGGGCTCAACCCTTGTGGGAGCCACATTTATCCCCACTCATATTTTATTTGATAGATGTTTATACCTGTAGCTGCACATGAAACAAACAAGTAATAAAATTCCTACCTTAAGTGTGTATAGTGTTATTTTGTTTTGGCTTTTATGGACACTTAATATAGGCATTACATTTGATGCACAAAGGAATTAACATATGTATGTATGGGTAGATGTGCATGTTCAGAATGTAATCTTTCATTGCTTAGAATTTATTGTTCTAACTCATTTCTTTATCCTATGCAGGCAACCAGACACCAGGCACCTAGGGACCAAGGAGCTATAGGGAGCAAGACAAGGAAATCAGGAGTAGATTCTTTTGTAGTACTAGTCATTCAGGCAATGATTGGTTACCTTCTTTACATGTTTATTTGATTTTCAACATTTACTCATTCATGTATATTTTAATTCTTATTTGTATCAAATGAGTAAGTCAGTCTCATGGCTTGTTGTGTGAGACACATGTACCTAATTACATTCAATAAAGATTACATTTTCAAAAAGATTGTAAAATATTTTATGTCTCATTCACTTGTATGAATGTAATAATTTTGCATTCTTGTAATCTTGTAAAGTTGTTTCATTTGTATAACTGAATGTACCATAGAAGGCTTAATAAAATGTACCATGCATTTTGAAACATAAATAGCTCATCTTGATTGAGCCTGTAGGTGAAAATCTAGTAACATTTTTGGCGACATTTGATGGATGTTTGCTTGCTGAATATAAAAACGAGTGACCTAGACTCTTCCATTGGGTATGGATTCATTAGGAAAACTTAGAAACAGTCCTAAAGCAGTCTTGTACATGGCATGACTCACTTGTGACTCATTAGAACAAATCAGGTTAATTGGAAATTTATTGAAAACGGGAAATGCATAAGGGAAACTACTAAATTGTTCTGGAACAACACTTAGGGAAATGAAACAACAACTAAACCTATACTATCCTACTCTAACCAGCAAAGGGACTGGTCAAACAAACCCATTAACTGGTTGGTTGAAATAACTCCCCTTTCTCATGATTTTGCAATATAAAACATGTTTGTGAGCAGCACAAATAAGATGGAAAAATGACAAATGTTCACTTGGCTGCTGCAAAATTTCTTGGAAAAAGAAAACATATTCACTTACCTTCTCATATTGATTGTGCATACTATCATTTTCAAATGAAAAGGGAAGCTGAGTATGTGCTTCTTTTGCTGCACTGTCATGCTTGGGTGTAAGCAAGACTTTTGGTACCTCAATGGCCTCCATATTGGAAAAATATCTGATAGGACAACTCCTTGAATGAATGAAACTTAGCCTCCTAATGTTGGTTGCTTCTCTTCCTTCATTTTTTTCATGAACATCCTGCTCCGTAGCTAAGTTTGGATAGGTAGAAAAGCAATCTCCATGACTTGTAATGACATCAATGTCTTCGCTTTGCATAATTGCTTGCCATGTTAATTCTTCCTCCGAGGTGAGTGAATATCTTCTTCCACTAAGGTGGCTAACAACTCATCATAATTATTAGCTTCTAGAAGGTTCTTGGAAACAATTTATACAATCTCTAAATCTTCATTATCATTCAATGAAACATATTTCAATTCATGATTGTCTTCCTCAATGAAGGAAGGCAGAAACTCAAACAATGAA
The DNA here is from genome assembly GCA_007258455.2 of Sequoia sempervirens. Taxonomy (NCBI): domain Eukaryota; kingdom Viridiplantae; phylum Streptophyta; class Pinopsida; order Cupressales; family Cupressaceae; genus Sequoia; species Sequoia sempervirens. The sequence goes on from VDFB02000017.1 coordinate 291,610,291, forward strand.
GAAGTCTCTTGAAATAAACCTTTCTCTGGAAAAACAACTTCAACCTCTAGCAAATCAGGTTCATGCGAAACCTCCTAATCTGAGAGAATAAACTCCTCTCTATTAGGACTATACTCTTCTTACTATTTCAACATTTGTTGAAGCTTGTGATCCTGCTGTTGTGGATCAACATGTTTGGTAACCACTTCAATCTGATCTGATTCCTTGCCATCCAACTTTGAGAAAAATTGTTCAATAATCCCTAGAAAATTTATTCATAAAGCTCAATATTAGCATCTTCATTCATAATATGTTCAATGATATCAAAGTTTACATCCTGAACAATGATGTCAGGTTCAGATATATGCTCCTGTTCATGATCCAATGTTCTATTTTCTTGCTAATAATCAACATCCAGTAACTTACCAGCTGGTTTGATGTCTTCTTGCTGTAATTAGTAACACCTTATGGCTAAATGTAAAGGATTTACCTCTCTAAGTTTCTCCCAGAGGAGTAAACTGTCTAGATCAATGAGTTGTTCTTCTTCTGATTTCTTTTCATCAGAAGATTCATTTTGTTCAAAGCATAATACATTGAACCTTGAAAAATGAAGTCCATCCTCAAAGAAAGGATTCAGAAAAATGGTAGTTGAGTCTATTTCTGTTGTCGAATACAAGCTTGATAAGCAAGCTCTTCCTGATATGGAGGATGAAAAGACATGTTTCCATGAAATGAAGACATGCTCTTTCATTCAAGAAGCTAAAAACATTTTTTTTTCAAAATTTTGAAACAAACCAGAACTGGCACTACTGAAACCAGTAAATTCAAATTTGGAGTTGCTAGATATGAAAATACTACCTCTGAAAAGGCTGGAAACTATTGGTTGCATATCAAACCAGCAAAATAGGTTGAAGAATGTGTCCCACCGAGCGTGCCAAAATTGTTAACTCCTGGATTTTGCACCCTGTTGAATGTGGAATTCAACAATCTAGTGTAACATGGGAATGATCTAAAAAGTATGAATACTTGGATAAAACCAAACCTTCGGAGAAGGCCGACTTCCTATGGATATCACTTAAACTACTGATTAATGAGGAAAAGGGATAAAAGATATGCATGAACTAAAAAAATATTCATATGGTGATACACCTAAATGATTATTCAAACTTGTACAACTGCTTAACACAATTTCCAATCAATTAACAAAAGCTGCCATGCACTTGACTCAAAACTTATATGCTATTGCATAAATATTTCATAAGAAAGCTACAATACATACAGTCCTAGAAGGATGATAAATTCCTCTCACAACTAAATCTATTTGCATAACCAACACATCTTATAACCTGCAACATACATATCTCCTCTACTTAAAGGTGCTATTAATGAGACATATTAACAAGGAGTAAGAAAACTCACATGTGAATTCATCAATCATCCAACATACTCAATGAAATAGATAACCAAGAAGGAAAAATTTTCTTTCTTTATTGATCTTCAAAGGTGAAATTGTACCATACAATGGCTGTAAATGAGTTACAAAACTCTATATTCTCCTCCAAGGACTCACATAAGTGAAAAAGCAAAAAATATGCAAGTAAGAACTAACTGTAAAATGAGTTACAAAATGCAATATATGCATCCCCAACTAAGATCCACCAAAAAAAGATCTAGAAACTCCATGGGTCGTATGCCTCCATAAAGCCTAAAAATTAGCACCTACATCTTCATAAAAAATGCTTCAAATTGGTTAAAAAGTCTAATATGACTTTGTCAAACATGAAAACTCTTTAAACTACCCCCAAAAAGCTCTCTAAACAAATTATAGCCTCCAAAATACCCTCCACATGTTTGCAAATTGTCTTCAACTTCCTAAGATGCTCTCTCTATCATAAATCAAAACATAACCTTCATCCATTTATGACTTAGTCATATAAACACATGTTTCTTCTTTTGCATTTAAAGAAAAATAATGAATTAAAACAAGTGATTTATAAAGTATCACTTCTTTTAAACATTTTACAATGTAAAGTAATCATAATGCAAAAATAAAACTTATCTCCATGTATTTGTGAATATGATAATATCGAAAGCTTGCTAAGTCAAATGTGAGATAGAATGCTAAGTTGCATTTCATATTGAAATGACTAAGTCATATTTCATACTTCATGCCTAAATTAAAAAGAAAAAGCTACAGGGTATTAGTTAGCTTCAAGAATTTTAAAACAAAAAATGAAAATATCGTATGCCTGTCGATAAAAATAGGGTTCAAAACCCTAATACTCTAAGTCGATGCAAAGAAGGAAAAAGATATTAATTTTCACCGATTGAACTTTGGAGATATTCCTTTTAGCTACCACAGGGTTTGTGAAGCACTGTTGAAGCTTTCCATGGTGGATTGCATCGTGAAAATTGGACATTTCGGTGGCATATCCAACATATTTATGTCCAACATCAACAAGAAAGCTGGGTATTGCGTTCTCCCTCCATTTTTCTGTAATTTCTACAATATTACCTTTTGTAAATACAAAAAATTTAAATGGCCACGGCCACATGATTTCCACTGATTTGTTACATGTTCTATATTTCTTTAACCTGGCCGCACCATTAATCTTTCTAGAATCTTCTTCTGTATTTCAATACATCTATGGCTGTGCTGGGCTATCATGAGGTTTTTCTGAATATTATTTGTATCTTTCTTTTTCATAGACAAAAGGCATCATTCAAAGTTGAAAGTTTAACTTTTGGCATCTGGGTACATGTCTATTCTTGTATTCCTATAGATCTTTGCTCAATCTAGATCATGGTATGGCCTTAAGGCTATTCTTATTCCTTCTCCTTATTTCTTGAATTGGAAATGCAGACAGGAGTAAAATTTAAGTTGTCGCTTCCAAGCCTCTATTGCTTTTTATATTTCAAACAAAATCTAGTGAGGCTTTTGTATTTCACTAACTGCACTGCCATGATTCCTATGAGAGCTCTTAATTTCTAGAATGAGTAGATATGTACAACAGATCCCAAGATTACTTCTTTGCAGATTTTAGATTTATCATGACCTTATGTCACTTTCTAATGTGCTCGAGGGTTTCTCCAGGCCACGGCCATCATTTATATTCCCTGTGATGATACTCTGGCTTGAAACTTAAAATGCCAAGTAGGTTTGTATATACTTGTTAAAACTAAGTTCCTCTCATGTAGAATTGATTTCATTTTATGTATAACAATGACCCTTACAAAATGATTAAATGCCACTTCATAGTATAAGTATGAAAGATTGTATGCACTATATTTTATACCTTTTTCCCCTTCAAAGTAAAACCTTGCTCCAAATGTGCAATGCTTTGTGATTTCTCTCTTCCTTTAGAAAAATATGCATTTATCACCCTTTGTATTATTCTAGTCAATGATTACTCTTCCTAGACTCATTATTCAACTGTTATTCATAGATATCCATTATACTATAGTCTGCACATGGAACCCCTTATGCTTTATTTTTTCCTGTTGTATGCTTATTTGGGGTACCACAGTGGAAAGATCAGATGAATTTCATTTGGTTATGCTTTGATGAAAAGACCTCATGTATATGCTATTCTATTCACCAAAACTACTTATAAATAACTTTCTAATAAAAGCCAAAAATAATAATTATTAGCCTCATATATCACTGTCATTATTGTGTTTTCTGCACTGTGATTTTCCTTTTGAATTTGTATTTGAACTACACTTTTGACAAGGTTTTTCAATACAACACCACATGACTATTTCCCAGTACTATATATAACCTTCTATTCCTTGCATCTGAAGATAATATTTATGTGATGACTTCATTAGATATAAATATCACTTAATGCATCATGCTCTAGGACAAAACTCAATCTTTGAGCAATGGTTATTTCACATACTTATAACTGTCACCATTTTTTGATCTATGTTGTTTCATTGTAGTTCCATTGAGTAGTGGCTTATTATTTAGACCAATGAATTTATCAATTCACTGTTGTGAATGATGAACTCTTCTTGATTGGACCACCATGAAATGAGAAAGATCTTTGTCTGTCATATACAATTCTACTGTGAATCTTTCCTCATGATCTGCACTGGCACTGTAGCTCCATTTAAGTTTTCAATACTCACTGTTTCAATGTGCAAATATCGTTATTGTAATCTACATTGAATACACTGAAGTATACTTAGAAGTTGTGCATAAATAATGAGCTGGGCTCAACCCTTGTGGGAGCCACATTTATCCCCACTCATATTTTATCTGATAGATGAGTTGGACTTTTATGGACACTTAAGATAGGCATTACATTTGATGCATAGAGGATTTAACATATGTATGTATGGGTCGATGTACATGTTCAAAATGCAATCTTTCATTGCTTAGAACTTATTGTTCTAACTCATTTCTTTATCAAATGTAGGCAACCAAAAACCAAGAACCTAGGGACCAAGGAGCTATAGGGAGCAAGACAAGGCAATCAAGAGTAGATTCTTTTGTAGTACCAATAATTCAGGCAATGGTTGGTTACCTTCTTTACATTTTTATTTGATTTTCATCATTTACTCATTCATGTATATTTTAATTCTTATTGTTATCAAATGAGTAAGTCAATCTCACTGCTTGCTGTGTGAGACACATGTACCTAATTACATTCAATAAATATTACATTTTCAAAAAGATTGTAAAATATTTTGTCTCATTAAGTTGTATGAATGTAATAATTTTGTGTTCTTGTAATCTTGTAAAGTTGTTTCATTTGTATAATTGAATGTAACATAGAAGGTTTAATAAAATGTACCATTCATTTTGAAACATAGATAGCTCATCCTGATTGAGCTTGTAGGTGAAAATCTGGTAACAACTAGTACTCAAGTTACTACAACAATCCAACCTACTAGCAATGTGAAAAATTCCCTAGGTATTTCCACAAGGAATCCTTCCAGTGTTGTGCATTTGAATCCAATATCTCCTCAACCATCCTCCTTCACAAACTTACAATTCACTTTCCCTCCACATACAACACTACTCCACCTTATTCCCCCCACCTTACAATAAAAATGATTCTATCCTTAACAAACTTATACAAAGCATGACATCCCTTCAAAAAAAAGTTTCAACCCTAAATCAAAACAACAATGGTAAAACTTCACAATACATCAAAACCAATCCCTTATCCTTGGAGATATTGAGAATGAAAATTCCACAAGCTATATAAGTTCCTCAATTTGAGAGATATGATGGGAAAGGAGATCCTGTTAGCCATGTTTCCACTTTTATAGCCTTGTGTAGTGATTTCATATTTGAAGAATTTTTTTTGGCTAAACTATTCCCTAGATCCTTGAAGGATACTGCTTTAGAGTGGTTCTCTTCTTTACTGAATAATTCAATTGGTTCATTCAAGGAAATTTTTTATTCCTTTTACAACCACTTCCATATTCACATGGGTCCCAAGATTACCCTAGCTAATTTAATGACATGCAAAAAAAAGGATGATGAGAAAGTGACTGATTTCATAGCAAGATACCAAACACTTTATTCACAAGTAAACATTGAGATTCCTAATGCCGAATTTCAATGAATATTTATTTCCAACTTACAAAAAAAATACAAAGAAAACTTGAAATATTGAGATTTCCATCCTTTACACAACTATGTACAACCCTTCATGATTATCAAAATATGGCTTGTGTTCATGATGTGAAAAATCCCCCTAGCCATCCTGAAAAATATGAATCCATAACTCAAAATAGTTACCAACCTTTCAAGAAGCAAAATAGGGGCTTTCTATAGCTTAACTCCCCTCAACCAAGTCAACAAGCTAATAACCAAGTGGTTTCTATAAAGAAAAAAAATCCTTTTTTCCTTTAGGGATAGGGATAGAAATTTCACTCCACTACGTGATACCCTTCATAATATCATGTTGCACCTTTTTGAAAAGAATATGCTTACCTTACCTCTTGTTAAAGAGTGTGATCCTAATCTACCGTTGCTTGCGTATTAAACATCTTGTGCAAGAAATTATTGATAATAATGAACTTCAAATTAGAGGTGTGAACAATCAAGGTAATAGGTCTATAGCTCCTCTCAATCAAAATTTACAAATCTTTACCAATCTGATGCTAAAACATACTATTTCATTTGTCAAAGCTAGTGAAATCAAGAATGATGTGATAAATGTTGAGATCGATGATGAAAACATAAAATATTACAATGAAGAACTAATTAAAATGGTAGCATTTATCGAAGTTGAACCTTGTAAGGGTTCACCAAAAGGCCTCTTGATATTGATCTTACAAAAATACATACTTAAACATGCACTCGATGGTCCTCTTTACATAGATGACAAAGGTAAAGGAGTAGGAGGTGGTGGTGACCCTCCTAAACATCATCTTTTGAAGAGGATTCACCTTTCTCCTTCTTCTTATTTCTATCCTTGTACAACTCTTCTAACATCATCTTTATGTCTAGGAACATTTTGCGAAGTTGTTCTTCATTCTCAAAGATTTCAGGATAGGGAGATTTTCATTCTTCTAGTTGTGCCATGGTTTTTCTTCAAGTAACTCATATCGATTCAATCTATGGATTAATCTCTTCAAGTGCACCTTCTCCTCGCTTTAGTTTCAACCTGGTTAACATCCCCCACTTGCAATTTTTCCTATTAAACTACTTTGATACCAAACTTTATTTGTAATTAAGGCTTAACAACTTATACTTAATTCAGATATATAAATTCCCAATCAATAGAATTGCATGGATATGTTTATTTACAGTTGAAATTACAGAACTAGGTGCACTTATTCATTACATAAATTAATGAAACGTTAATTAATTACTTTATATTTCATATTTAATAAATCAAAGAAGGAATCAAAATACTAAAAGAAATAAAAGAAAATGAAGAGACAATAATAGGTTTGTTAATAGAGTTCACCCATGTGTTTGGGCTACATCTCTAGGTCTGCTTCTTAATGTGGGACCACTTTTATTAATGATGCCAAGCTTTAATTTTCCTTATTACATCAAAAAATGCATCAAACCTACAAAAACAAATCCTCTCACAGTCCCCTCTCAACACCTAAAGATACCCTTGTATTATCCTTCTCTTGTGTTTAAGGGTTAGGCTTCAAATGCCTTAAAATCCCAATTACATTGAAAAGAAAACAATTACAAAGGTCTTTTTTCATACATTGATCTCCAAGATTCCTCCTCCTTTAGAATAAAAATCCCCCCTTATATACATTTTCATATTCTGTATAGGGGTTAACAAAATATTTCCCTAATCTCTTAAATTAAGCCCCTACAATTTTAAAACAAGTGAACATCTTTTAAAAATCAGGCTTATAGGTTGAGTGCAGACTTTGGTAAATGGGAGGTCGGAAGTTAAAACCACCCATCCCCCCTTTAATAGTCTTTAACTTGCTTGTAACATAACAAAAAAATATCATAGACCATATATCGTGAGGATTGTGTGTGGTGTAATGGTAGGAGGCCGACCTTGTTCCTTAGAGGTCAACGGTTCAAACCCATCAAACCTCGTTTCCCCCCTTCATTCTACCAATTATCAAAATTTGAATATTATTTTGCATATATAGAGTTTGAGAAAGGTGCATAGCCTGGCAGTGGAGCATGAAAATAGGATGGGGGAGGTCAAGTGTTCAAACATACCCCTCAAAATTTTAACAAACCAACCACTCGAGGGATGCTGCAGGGTGCCATGTGGCACCATTTTATTGGTCCATGTGGCACCATTCTATTCACCCACACAAAGACACGTGTCACGAGGTGATTGGTCCATGTCACAAATTGCACGTCACTAGTGACCACCAGTTGTACTACCACATCATCATTTGTATGCCACGTGGCATCACAGGATCTGACCATGTCATTTGTATAGCCACATGTCATATTGATGTCAGCATTTGTACGGCCTAGTCAACCTTTTCCTACACAAATTTGACCGCCTATAACTTTCACATACAAAATATTTTTGACACGATTGAAGTGGCACTGGGATCATATCGGCGAGCTCTATGTAATGGTGATGATTTCATCAAATTCTGGTATTGTGAATTTTTTGAGGTCTTCTGGATCCTCTTGGATCATTCCTCCCAATTGAGAAGCTTTTAGACCACCAAAAGTCTGGTTTTATATAGAACTTAAGTGAGAGCATTGTTTCCTCACTTGTGCAATATCATTTGTCCACCCTAATAGAGTTTTGATCATCTGACCCATCATAAACAAGAAAAAAAATGAGATAGCATTGTTGATACAATCAATCATTCCTTTATCAATAGTCATTGTCACATCCACCATCCATATAGAGCTAACCAATAGAATAACTAGCAACAATACTAAATATATTGATGCGAAAGAAGAAGAATCAACATGTTGGATCTCTTGAATAGGAACATCATTAGAAAATGAATCTTTGAAACCCTCTTTTAACACCTTTTGTTGAAGGCTTAAATTTTCTTTCAATTCATCCTCGCACTATGCTTTCTACGACACCTTATCATGATTAGAAATACATGTAATTACTTCATTTTCATACTTAATATCACTAGCTGTTATAGACATGAGGGCTAACATGTTGCTCACATTCACAATCATCTTCAAATTCCATGTGTTTACAACAAATCTATCATTCTTCATGCAATGAGCTTTCACAATGAGTTCAATTCCATCTTTAAACATATGATGCATGTTATGTTTCATGTAGAAAATGGCCTTTCTATCATACAAGTAGGGACTTCTTAAAGCCATCCCATAGATGTTAAGTGAAATTACATCTAACTCTACCTCATCTACAAACTTGGATGTGATTGAAAATTGGAGTTTACATTGTCTCGACACATGTAACCAAGGATTATCATACACCCAACCCAATGGATATGGTTTTTGATGAGGTGTTGTTTTTAATCCCAATTTCTTAACAAATTTTTCATAGATTAAGTTCACTTGTGATCCACTATTTATGAGTGTATCAATTTTACTTTATTTTGCAATAGTCCTTATATGAAACAATTTGTTCCTTTTACTTTCAATAGGGACCTCATTATACTTTAAAGAAGAAGCAAGGGAACTAGTAGTGACAACAGGAATGATACCTTTTATACCCATAACTGTTATCTTGGTTTCATCATTGGTATTTGATCCAAGGTCTTGTACAATAGCTACGGTCTTTTTCTTACCCTTTCAATCCTTGAACCACTTTGGTTTCTAATCAGGATGCAATTTCCAACATTTTGCATCTTCATGTCCTTTCTTTTTGTAGTGTGAGCAATACACATTTTCCTCCTCTTTCTTCACAAAAGTTGTTCGCTACATTTCCTTCTCTTTCTTGCTTCCTTTATGCTTACCAGATTCCATTAAGAACTGTCATGGTTATTCTTCATTCCTATTTCAAGATGAATGGTTTGCACACTAAATTCATCAAGGTTAGCTGGATTGAACATAAGTATTGTATACCTCAAATTTTCACGTAATCCACCTATATACTTGATCATGGTCACACCACCCAAAACCCACACAAATCACAACAATAGATACCAACAAAGAAGATGCAAGACAAAAAATAACTCACTTTCTATTATTTTTAGAAAATAAAATTATAGATTCAGAACTTACAATGTTGCATCCTCATGGGCTTGATTCATTACAACAAAATCAACTCTAAAAAAAATAAAAAAAATTAATCAGAGCCACAATATGCACTAATGGAGCCACCTTCTACAACCCCCACTTAACCCTTTTTATTTTACCCAATAACTGCCCTAGAATGTTCTAGAAAGTGTAACTTTACCTTTTGTTTTGGTGCCAAAATTCTCGCCATTTGATTTCTTGCCTAGGAAGATATTTTAATGAAAACCACTTTTTAGTGGGGCAACTTCGTGGGGCCATAACTTTTGATTTAGGTGTCTGATTTGGTATTATAACATATCATTGGAAATCTCTTGAAGATATCTACAATTCCGAACCAATCAAATATTGGTTCATCCACTTTTCAACCTATTTCATTTAATATATCCCAAACCATGCATGGTATTGAGACGATTCTTTCACGATTGAAAATATTCTTCAGTTACGCTCCTTGGGGTAAATTTTCAGGTCCACACAAGCTTGTTTAGGTTGACTTACTAAAAATATCAAGTGACAATTTTTTACCTTTTCTAACTTATGACCGTCTCACACCTCTTAAGTGCCATCATGGGACTCAAATTAACTAAAGAAAATAAGGAAAAACATTTTTTTGGGTTATGCAAGATTTCCCTACACCACTGGATGCTCCTGCATAAGACACCCAGGGTAATTTGAAAAATGATCCCGTCACTTCTCAGGAGTTAGAGGGAAACCAAGATGGTTAACCTCAGCCTCAAAGAACCATGATGAATCTTCAATATTCCTTCCTCTCCATTTCACCAAGTACTCCACATATTTCTTGTTTATTGTGTTTCTACTGACATGACTATCCAAAATTTCTTCTATCTCCTCCTTTTCTAAAGGAGGTGCTGAAATATTCCACTGTGCTTCTATTATTTCTTCATCAGTTCCTCCTTCATGATATTCTGTTAAATCTGAAATGTTAAACATAGGTGAAATATGAATTTCATCAAGAAAATCTACCTCATATGCATTTCCTGAATCATGCTTCTTCAATATCTTGCATGGTCCAAACTTCTTCATATTTAACTTGTTGTAATTACCAACTAGAAAACTCTCCTTTCACAAATGAATCATGACCTCATCTACTACCTGGAACTCCTTATATCCCATTTCTTTATATGCCTTAGCCTTATATTGTGAGTTCATCTTATTTATATGTTTCTTCATCTTTTCATGTAAATTCTTCAGGTGCTCAGCAAAATATTTAGCCTCAACACTACTCTTCTCCCCCTTATCTATCTTTCTTAGTTCAGAAGCAATTCTTGGACAACTCCCATACACAATTTGGAATGGTGATTTACTAGTTCTCTTGTTGGAAGAATTGTTTTAAGAAAATTTTGCAAGTGGTATAATCAAATCCCATCCCTTGGGCTTATGATCTCATACTAAGCATCTTAATAGGTTACCCAAACTCCTATTCACCACCTTTGTTTTTCCATCAATCTATGGATGGTGTGCAAAACTGAACTTCAAATCTATCTTCAACTTCTTCCATAATGTCCTCCAGAAATAACCAATAAATTTGGTATCTTTGTTTGAAACTATACTCTTATGTAGACCATGTAGTCTCACTACCTCTTTGAAAAACAACTCCACAACATGACATGAACAACATTACTGGTCTTATGACATGGAATGAAATGCACCATCTTAAAAAATATATACACCACCAAAAATATGGAATCATGCCCTCTTTGTGTCCTTGGTAAGACAAGAACAAAATCCATGCTAATGTCCTCCCATGGCCTCTCAGGTACAGGTAATGGTTGATACAATCCAATATTCTAACTTGTTCCTTTTTCCATCTAACATACTCTACAACTTTTTACAAACTTCTTCACATATTTTTGTAATTGTGGCAAGTAATAATTCTCACTAACAAGAGCAATGGTCTTATCTCGACTGAAGTGTCCAGCTAATCCTCCACTATGCTTTTCCTTGATTAGATTATCTCTCATAGAACTCCTAGGAATGCATAATTGGCTTCCTCTAAACAACATCCCTTCTTGTATTAAGAAATCCAACCATTGTGTCCTATCCAATGTAATAGGTTCCAAACAAGCCTTCCATGCCTCTATAAAGTCTGGATCTTCAAGATACAAATTCTTGAGTTCATTGAACCCAACAACCTCTATATTCATCTCTATCAACAAAATTTTCCTTCTACTCAAGGCATCTACAACTATTTTTGACATTCTGCTCCTATGCTTCAAAACAAAAGTATAGCTTTTTAAAAACTCAACCCATTTTAAGTGCCTTTGATTTAAATTTCCTTGACTATTGAGATACTACAAAGCCTAGTGATCGGTATATAAAACAAACTCTTTTTCCAACAAATAGTGTCTCCATTTCTTCAAGGCCTAAACTATAGCATAAAATTTTTGATCATAGACATAATATTTCTTCTTAGCATCATTCAAATTCTCACTATAATAGGAAACATGCTTACCTTCTTGACTCAAAATAGCTCCTATGGCAGTGCCACTAGCATCACAATCTACTTGAAAGACCTTATTGAAATCTGTAAGTTCCAAAACAGGTTGCTCTATGACTTTCTTCGTCAACATATGAAAACTATTTTTTAATCCGATAGTCCATTTAAAATCCTTTCTATCCCCTCTCATTGCTTCAGTTAGAGGCACACAAATACTATTGAAATTCTTAATAAAATTTCTGTAAAAACTTGCTAGACCATGAAATGATCTTACCTCTATAACACTCCTCGGGGTAGCCCATTCAATGATAGATTTCCCCTTGTGTAGATCCATTTTAAGACCCTCTACTGAGACAACAAATCCTAGATACACCAACTCCCTCTTCACAAAACTACATTTCTTCAAATTAATCAACAATTTCTCCTCCCTTAGCTTCTCAAAAACTCTATGGATATGCATCAAGTGCTCCTCCAATGTCTTAATGAAAATAAAAATATCATCAAAATAAACAATAATATTTTTTTGTAAAAATTCTTTCAATACCACATTCATAAGCCACATAAATGTGCTTGATGCATTGGTTAGCCTAAAAGGCATGAATAACCACTCATACAAGCACTCCTTGGTTGTGAAGGCTATCTCCCATTCACCTCCTTCTCTAATATGGATATGGTGATACTCACTCTTCAAATCTATCTTTGTGAAGTACTCATCTCCACTCAAACAATCCATAATTTCATCCATTCTCGACAAGGGAAATCTATACTTGATGGTGATCTTGTTGATGGATCTTGAATCTGTACACATCCGCCATTCAACATCCTTCTTTGGTGCTAGTACTGCAAGTACTAAACATGGACTCAAACTCTCTTTGATCAATCCCTTCCACAACAATTCTTGCACTTGTTTGTTCAACTCTTCATTCCCTATTGGAGTCATATGATGAGCTACCTTATTTGACAAACTATCTCCAGGAATCAGGTCCATCTGATGACTAATATTTCTTATTGGAGGAAAACCTTTAGGTACGTTATCAGAAACAATATCTTGAAACTCATTCAACATATTTGAATCCTCTATAGGTACCTCATTAGTATCTTCTTTATCAACTCTAGGGATCAATGCAAAACACATATGCTCATGCCTCATACCTTCTAGGAAATTTCTTCCATCAACCAAAGAAATTATTGCATTATTGCATACCTTTTCCTCTGCCTCTTTCAAGGGCTTCAAATTATGAAAAAATCCATCCTTTTTCAAAGAATAGGTATTGGAATTATTGATTAAGACAACTGAGAGGGGGGGTGAATCAGTTGTAGCAATTTTAACCTTTATAACATTCACCAGAACTTAGATCAATCACAATTCTTAACTCCGCTAAAATGAATAAATATTAAGTGCAAGTGCAAAAACTAAAAACCATCACACATACATAGTAACACCAGATTTACATGGGAAACCCAATGAGGGAAAAACCACAATGAGGATTAAATCACACTATAGAGAATATCAAAATTGATTACAAAAGGCTCACTGCTACATAAAAAGGCTCACTGCCAAAACAAAGAATCACTGTCCAAAAGGTTTAACCACTTGGAGGGCTCACTACCATAGAGATACAAAGAGTATAGAAGATATATGTCACAAAGAGAAGACAATATCAATGCAATAGGGAATTCGACCACAATTTACTCAACCACTTGTATACATGCATGAATGATAGAGTCCACCTTCAACTCGCTGCATCTAGAAACTCACCATTTATACTTTTCACTGATCTGCCACACTCACATCACATACATCCACTTGATTCACATTTGCTTCACATCTATCTACTCTATTTCTTTGCACTTATCTCTTGTTCCACTTTCACCACTAACTCATCCTATATCTATACCATCTTCAACTTTGAAACATATCCAAAGTCATCCATCCATCATTAATTTCAAATTAGGTCAATGCCAAAACATCCTAGGGTGGAATTAGAATGAGGGTGACCCAAACACACGCTTGATGAGGACCCAAATAGGTCCCAACACACTTCATCAATTCCAAAGGTATTGTTCAACAAAAAGTCGACCAAACCAGTGTAAAACATAGAACAATTAAGAACGATCCATCTTGATACCAAAATTATCTTCAACATGATCATAAAAACTTAAATCTAGAACCAAAAGTTATAAGACTTAACCAAAGAGAAATCCAGACCAACAACATTTCTCTCGGACCTCATCTAGATACACATAAAACCATAGTTCACAAATGGTGAACATAAGTCACACTGTATAATGAATCAAAAGCCAAAAAATTGGATATAGCAACTTCCAAAAACTATGATCAATATTTCTGAATTGCACACACATAGAAGCAAATATTAGAGAAAAACTTGGAGCAACCACTGAACAGCTGCAATCTTCCTTCAATAAAATTTTCTCAATATACTCAACATATACATCCAATAACCTACATCCATGACATTAATAACAACAACCAGTTGATAACCAATTGACCAGTTGAAATCAATGAAAACACCTTGCAACAACTTCTTCATACTTGCAACAATCTCCCCCTTTGTCATTGATGGTAGCACGTGATGTGAAAAACCATCAAAGACAACATACTAGCTCTGAACACTCTTCTCATGATTTTTCTTTTTGTTTCTCTCCCTTAGTAGATAATCTCTCTTTTTTTATTACCATCTCTCATCTCTCATCCTTTTTTCACATCTATCATCTCTCATCTCCCCCTTTGACATCAATGGAAAAGGCAAAAGATGTTTTACATTGATTTCCCCTTTGACATTAAAAAAAATACTTTTTCAATGAAAACACATGACACTACCTACTCCCCCTGAGAGGTATCCACCAAAACATCAGTCCAAAAGAAAGATAGACCCATAGATCCACTAGACTGATGCATCTCCATATGCATATAGTTCAAGAAAGGAGGGGAAATGACCCCTAACTTCTCTTGAAGATACTCAAAAGTATCTTTAGGAAGAGCCTTCGTAAATATATCAGTAATATGATCCTTTGTCAAGCCATACTCAAGCTTTACTTCATTCTCCACAACCTTCTCTCTCAAGAAATGATACCTGATAGATATATGCTTTTTCCTTGAGTGCATCACTGGATTCTTTGACATGTTAATTGCACTTGTGTTATCATAGAAGATAGAAATAGGATCATCATACACAACTGTGATATCTTTCAATGTTTGTTTCATCCATAGAACTTGTGTATAGAAATATGCAACAATAATAGACTTAGCTTCAACAATAGATAGGGAAACTAAATCTTGATTTTTACTCAACCATGCCACCAATCTGCAACCCAGAAAGAATGAACCACCACTTGTACTTTTTTTGTCATCTACACATCCAGCCCAATTTGTATCTGTATAAGAACTTAGTGTAAAGTTAGTATCTCTAGGATACCATAAGCCATAATCCATAGTTCCATTCAAATATTTGAATATTATTTTAATAGTAGCAACATGTGTTTCCTTAGGATATTCTTGAAATCTAGCCACAAGATAGATAACATGCATGATATCTGGTCTAGTAGCAGTCAAATACAACAACCCACCAATCATAGATCTATACTTGCTCTGATCAACGTTAGGTGAATCATCATCTTTACCTAATTTGAAACCAGTCACCATAGGAGTGCATACCGGTTTGGAACCATCCATCCCAAACTTCTTCAACATCTCTTTCGCATACTTAGACTATGAAATAAAAATTTCTTTCTCTGTTTGATTAATTTGCAGCCCAAGAAAGAAATTCATTTATCCAAACATAGACATTTCAAATTATTTTTGTCTCTCTTCTGCAAACATCTTACACATAGTTTCATTTCCTCCAAAAATAATGTCATCAACATATACAACCACAATCAAGATTTATTCATTTTCAACTTTAAAGTATAGGTTACTATCTGTCGTACCTTTGTTGAAACCTTGCTAAATCAAGTACCTATCTAACCTTGCATACCAAGCTCTAGGAGCTTGCTTCATTCCATATAAATCTTTCTCCAATTTGTAGACCATATCTAGTTGATCTGACAACTGAAATCCTTTTGGTTGTTCCATGTAGACCTCTTCTTCTAGCTCACCATTCAAAATTGTAAACTTGACATCCATTTGATAGACCTCAAAATATTTATGAGCAGAAAATGCTAAGAAAATTTTGATAGCTTCCATTCTTTCCACTAGAGAAAAAGTCTCCTGAAAATCTATGCCTTCTACTTGTGAGTAACCCTTACACACAAGCCTTTCTTTTTTTCTGACCACTTCTCCATTCTCATTCAACTTATTTTGAATACCTAATTTGATCCAATAATGTTTTTGTTTTTTAGTCTTGGGACCAATTCCCAAGTTTGATTCTTCTCAATCTACATAAGTTCTTCTTTCACAACTTCCATCCAATGCTCATGTTTACATGCTTCACTTACAACCTTTGGTTCAATCTCAGAAAGTAAACACAGATTTATCTCACCTACAACAACTCTACTTCTTGTCAATACTCCTTTTTTCTTGTCTCCAAACATCTGGTTTTTTGAATGATTCTTCCGCATATATCTAGGTGTCTTAGGGGACACTACCAAAGCTTCTTCTTCTTTTTCTTCTTCTTCATTCTACTTCTCTTGCTCATCCTTTTCCTGTTCTTCCACAACTTCTTCAATCCTTACACAACCAAGTTCATTAGATACATATCCATCAACCTTGACATTTGCGCTTTCTACAATCTTCCTTAGTATTTTGTTGAAACATCTGTAAGCTTTGCTTCTAGTAGAATATCCAAAAAAATGGCCTTCATCACTTCTTGCATCAAACTTTCCTAAGTTTTCTACATCCCTTTTGGTATAACATTTGCTTCCAAATACCTTGAAATACTTAACAGTAGGAATTCTTCCACACCATAGCTCACAGGGTGTCTTTGAACTGTTTTCTCTTGCTTGAACTCAATTGAATACATAAAAATCAATGTGAATAGCTTCTCTCCAATAAAATTTTGGTAAACCATCCTCAGTAATCATTGATCTAGTGGCCTCTTGAATTGCTTTGTTCTTCCTTTCAACAACTCCATTATGTTGAGGAGTTCTCAAAGCAGATAATTGTATTTTTATTCCATGCACTTCACAAAACATATTAAACTCATGGGAAGTGAATTCACCACCTCTATCAGACCTTAAGCATTTTATCCTCAAATTTACTTCATTTTCAATCATAGCTTTGAATGTCTTGAATCTATCTAATGCATCTGATTTCTCTTTAATAAATGTAACCCATGTATATCTAGAATAATCATCAATCAAAATCATAAAGTACCTTTCATCGGCTTATAGACTTCTTACTCTTGTAGGACCACAAATATTTGTACGAATTAAATCTAGTAGTCTAGTAGTAGATTGTTCCTTTGATTTGTATTGGTTTCTTTCTTGCTTTCCAAATTGACAATTCCTACAAATAGCATTAACAGGCTTTGTAATCCTTGGTAAATTTCTCATGACCTAAATTGCAATAATCCTCGCCAAGTTATCAAAATTCATGTGACACATTCTCCGATGCCACAACCAAGTGTCATTGATCTGAGTCATAAAGCATCATCCATTAGCAACCTTATGTTGATAGATATTTCCTTCAAATTTCTTTCTTGTAGCAATCATTGTTCCGAAATCTTTCATGATCACACATCTTTCATCCTCAAATACAATATTATATCCTTTACTGCACATCTTTCCAACACTCAAAAGATTATGCCTTAAACCCTTAACATAGTAGACATTGTAGACACTGGAATTTGATGACTCCCATATGGTTAAATTCACCCTTGCATTCCTCTATCCTACATCCTTAAGCCATATTAATTAAATAATTTATTATTTGGTTAATATTTTACCTTATCCTAATTTCCTCTAAGGTATTTAGTTAATCAATCAAATACCTTACCTTGTTCATCTCTAAATTAAATAAATAGACCAATTTATTTAATTTAGTCATTAGCCCAAATGAATTAAATCAATTTTTAATTCATCTTTTTCTCTCTCCTCATGTCAACATCCTCCATAATCCTCTTTAATCTAGATTAATCTAATTAATCTATGATTAGGGTGAGCACATCCCTAATCATCATTAGGGTCAATCCTCCATAATCTCCCACTTGCCTCTAATCCTTCATTAGCCTACCTAATCCCACATTTGCACAACCTTAATCACTCAATTAAGCTAACCTAATCCTTATGCCATTTATGGCATATGTCCTTAGTCAACTTTCATTAAATGCTTTCTTCATTTGGTGAAGTCATCTCCACCTTCTAAGGAATTTAAAATTCCTTTTATTCCCCCTATGCATCCTAGGTAGAATTTTTAATTCTCTTCTATTTCTCCAACACCATTGGAGGAATAAATGACTAATTTAAAATTCCCCTTTCAATCCAAAGGTCAAATCTCCAAGACCAAGGGAGATTTTAGAAGAAATTAAAATTATTCTATTTTCACATCATCCCATGATGTGGGTAGATGAGACAAGACTTACCTTTTTCACCTCATCTCCACTTCATCTCCCGTTGTCCACCTCACCATCCACGTGTCAACATGAGGGGGCTTGTGAGTTCTCAACTCACCTTGGTCCTTGATCTCCTCCATCATGGATACATCTTAGCCATCCATTTTTTTAGAGGAAATTCCCCTAAAAGTAATGGAATTGCCCTCATTTGGGCATCACTCAATCCACACTCAAGCATTCAATCTTGCACACGCTTAGCCATTTTCCAAGTTATCAAGCATCCACCATTGTTGCAGCCATTAGAGCCATCATATTGCACTTAATCCAATAACCATATCCTCCATTGCATTCCTTATCACTTCACCATAATTTAGAGCTAGGTTTCAAGCCATTTTGCAAGTCAAGGAGCACATAATCAAGCATCAAAAAGGGCCAACCAAACTCATCAATTCAAGCAAGGTAAAAGGTTCCATCTTGTTTATAATTTGTTTGAACTCATCTTAGGCCTTATATTGAGTGTTTTTTAGTGCTTTCCTTTCTTTCATTTCATTTAGTTTTGCATTTTTAGAGTAGGAAAATTCATTGCACACATTTCTAGCACACCCAGTGGGATCCACATCACGAGTCTATTTTACATTTGCTTGTTGTTTCAAATTTTGTAGGTTTGGATTTCACACGCAAAGGAAAATCTACCCCTAACAGGAAAACTTGCTTGAGACAGAGGTGGACCTAAACTAAGAATAGGAAAAATTGCACCCACCCTTCCATAAAAAGGGTGAACTTAAATCGCTCAATCCAGACCACCCATTTTAGAGGTGAATATGCTTGGGACAACCTGAATGGGTGAACCTCTTGAAGGAAAGGCGAATCTGCTCAAGTTACAGAGGCGTAATCGAATACACCTCTTCATCCAATAGGAAAATATGATCCCGCCTCTTTAGAAGACATGTGATCTTGCATCATAGACAAAGGCGAATTCGCTCTATGCAGGGGCGAATTTGAGATATTCCAGAACGTTAAAAAAATTTATTTGAATTTTGATTTGATTTCAGTTTTGGAAACTAATTAGCTAACTTGTTCTTCTATGATTATGTGATTTGACTAACGATTTTTGCAACTTGTCTCCCAAATCTGATGAAGACTGGTGTTGAAAATTGCTAACACATTTGTTGCAGGACGATCAATTGAAGACCCCTAGCTTAGCTCTGTCTGTGTGTCTTTTTTTCATAATAATTTAGGCACACATAGACTTAATTAAATGGTCAATTAATCTATTTTCTATGTTTGGGTGCAGGTTGTTGACGTATGTACTCCCCTTGCACCTTACGATGATCCTGGGTGACCAGAAATCACAACTCATTCTAGTCCAGTCAAGTCAACCTAGGAAATTCTAGTATGTGTATGCTCTCCCCTTACGCTACGTGCGAGCCCGGGGACCAACCAAAACATCTAGTATTTCCTTCCCTTAGTGAGACCTCCCTGGGATTTCATCACTTGGGGGACAATCTCGACCACGTGTTACCAGTGGGGCATATAAAGGGGGGAGAATGAAAGTTGTACCTCAATCTAGTCATGTCGTGTCTAGTGAAGCGTCAAAGCTAGGGTGATACTTAGATAAGATGTGTAGGGTTGGTCCAAGTTTCTAGTACCTCACTGGTGCTCCTGATTCATGCTTGTGATAGGCTGGTGTTCATGGTTGTGCCTAACATACCCTCCTAGTGTATCGAGGACACAAGAGGTAGCCTGTTTAGCCTAGATAGAGACCCGTGTTTAGCCGCAACTTGGTGTAGTGCAGGGGATGCGCATGGTACCCTGAAGTTACTCACCACATACTCCCTTGGGTTGAGATAGAAATCCTCATGATGAACTATGATAGTTCCCAAGTGAGAGAGTGAAGGTGAGCCCGTGGTGTCTATTGATGACCCTGTGCCACTGAATCTCTAGCTATCCACTTTCGTGAGAAAGGGTGATCCATAGAACCACCCTGATATCATGGATTATTAACCTTAGGGTGTCCCCTCAAGGTGGTGGGCCTACATCGAGTTAGAAAACCTATGCTACTAATTTTAGGCTTGTGTTGTTTGGAATGTCTTCTTGTGATATACCAATGCTTGTTGTCAGTCCAAGTCAGTCCAACCCTCTGCTTTTTGTTTGCTGTGTTTGAGTCCTTTGCCATAGTCTGTCCTTGCTCTCAATGGAAATTTTTCTTCTCATAGGGGTGAACTTGCATTGTGGAAAGACCATCCTGCCTTGGAAAGGCGTGATTCCATGTCTTGGTCCAATTAGGTCATCCTTTCAGTGAACTCACTCTTGTCAGGGGTGAATTTTCCTATGGGTTTCTTAGTTAGGTGACCCCGCATCTTCCTGCTCCCTAGAATAGGAAATCATGTCATCCTCCTAAGCGATTCTGAATCTAGTCTATACCATCCTCATTTGCCTATTCCCTTAATAGGCAATCCTATCATCCCCATAGGCGAGTCTATATCTGTGTCTCCATGTCATCCATCTGTACATCCCTTAGAATAGGAAAACTTGTTGTACGCAGGGGTGAACCCGTGTCTGGTCCATACCTTTTATTTGTACATCCAAAGATATAGGTGGTCTTGTTACCTTGATAGGAGATATCACGTCTCGTTCATACCTTTTCCAGTTCGTACAACTGAGGTTATAGGAAATCCCATCAAATCGATAGGAAAATTTGCTAACCCAATAAGCATTTTCGTAATCTTGTCCATACATGACAAGATTTAGGCAATCTTGAAATAGTGTTTGGTGATCCCGCTAGACCCATCCATACATTCCAGGAAAGAGGTGAAACCGTTAGTTAGATAGACGATCTTGCGTTACACAGAGGCGATCCTGTTGTCCCTTAGATAGGTGATCCCATTACCTAGAGGGGTGATCTTGTGATACATAGAGGTGAATCTACCTCTCATACAAAAAACTAGAGTTAATCCTTTGGACCAATGAAAGCCTATTATTTTCTGAGTCCAATTCTATGATCAAATTTTTTTTATCATCATCCATCTGCCCATAATTGGCATTTTAGTATGTCTGTATTTTTCAAAAGTCATCAAATCCTCAATCAAGTCACATAGGTGCATCTTATGATATCCCTAGATTGCATATTCATCATCAATTTGTCAATCTGAGTCCCTTAGATATCATTTTAGGGGATTTTTATCCAATAGGGTTAGGTAACTGACCCTCATCCTTATCATCTACGCTTACTTAAGATTGTCATCCATCCTGAGTCAGTAATCCTTCATGGCCTAATCAATCTATTTCCATCTCGAGATAGATTATATGTCGTAATAATCATCTTTATCACTTGATCCAATTAGTATTATCCTGCATCATCTAATCCAACTCCTAAACACATTTTGGAGTTAATCCAAGCAATCATATCCAATCAATCATCATATCCAATCAATCAATCTAATTTGATCAAATCTAATCCTTAATTTATCATTATCATAACAATCATCCAATCAACTGATCCATCATCTTATCAATCCTTTTCGTCATCATCTAGGAAATCATTTAAGTGTATCTTAGGGCTTAGTGTCATCTTAGCCACTTGGTGATTTTGCATTTTCATGCCCATTACCCGATCGCAAGCAAAGAAACTCATGGAACAAAAATAGTCCCAAGGTGCTCAGCCTCAGGATCAACCCACCAATGTTGGATCATCACAATCCAACACTGAGATCCATACCCAATCTCCCCTGGAGGAAAGCATGGTTAACCAACCTGCTCGCTCATAGTTGACTAATACCTTAGCAATCCTACGAATGTGAAAATGATAGATCATCTTCTTGATGAGTGTGGGGATAAAATTCTCCCCACATTACTCATGAAGGGTATCAAGCCACCATCGGGGTTTGACTCATCAAGATATGTCAATATTACACCCCTTACTCTACCACAAGATCTGAATCCCAATTCATCAGTTCCATCGGTCCCCTAGGTCACACTACAAGATACATGGTACCAACTAGGATTTGGAAATGATGTGTTTTATCAGCTTCTGCCCACCCACATCCCAATTTTAGTAATGGGTGTTGCACCTAATCCTAATAATCCCCAAGACCCCGATCCTAACAATCCTCTTGGTCTTGGTAACCTGCAAGGTCCTCCCAATTTGAAAGGTATGAACATCCCACAAGGTCCAACCCATATACCATCTGCATCACCTCTCCCACTAAATCAATCAAGTCAGCTTTCAAGGAATACAGGGGGCAATGCTCATAATTCTTTTGTTGCACCACCTCTACCTCTTGGTCCCACACACACATCAAACTTACCACCACCTCTATTTACATCCCAAGGTCAACCTCAAGGAAATATCCTACCCTTGCATCATTCCCAAGGTAATCCATAGCATATACCATCATAACCACCTCACCAACAACCACCACAGAAACCCCCATCACAACTCCCACAACATACCCAAATTCCATCATAGCCTCAGTAGCATACTCAAATTCCTTTCCAACCTCTGCATCATGCACAAATTCTACCACAATAGCAACAACCACCCCCACACCAATTGCAGGGTAATCCTTCACAACCTCCTCATCAATCACATGTCCCTCCTCAAAAACAAACACCATCCTATCAAAAATATCCTCAACACCAAATCCCATCTTATCAACCACCACCTTAGCAATCCCAAATCCCATCTCAACCACCTCAACAACAACCACCATCCTACCAACAACCCCCTTAGCATTCAAAAATCCTGACACAATCACAACAATCATCCCAACAAATTCTAAGAAACCCTACTTCCCTATACCTATATCATCCTCAAAGCACCTATTATCTACATACCATTATATCCAATCCCAATCTCAATTATTCTTACTATAATCTACAACAATCCCAACAACAACCATCTTATGCTACTCCCTCACAATCACAACAAAACACTTATTACCAGCAATCCAATCCACTACAACCTCCTTATCATTTCTAGCAACAAATAACCTACAATTACCAATCCAATCCATATTACTCCCATCAACAACCATCATATCAACAAGGTGTCTCTTCCTCATATTACCAAGCCCCGCCATCATAGCAATAGGCTTATGTCAATCCTCAATCCATGTATCCCAATCAATACCAACAAATTCCTTCATATCCACCTCTGCCATCATACGATCAGTCCATCCCGCCTCCACCTCCATCACATCAGAAATATATCCCATACGATTAGTCCAATCCAGTAGGTCCTTCCTCATCAACATCGATTAATAAAGAGTGGGAAGAAATAAAATCAGCGCTAAAGAACTTGCAAATGGGGACATCCAAGAAGTCCTTCAAATTTGAGGAGATTTTCCCTTATCCATTTGATCCCTCCATTTCACTCATCCCCTTTCCTAAGCATTTCAAGATGCCTAAATTTGATAAATACAAGGGAAGGGGAGATCCTAGAAACCGTTTGCAATAATTTTACACACATTGTTAGGAAGTCATGCATAATGACGACTACCTTCTGTGATTGTTCCCTAGGAGTCTAATGGGGCAAGCTCTAGATTGATTCATGGGTCTTTTGAAGGGATCAATTTCTTGCTTTGAAGATTTGTTAGAAAAATTAGTTGCCCACTTCTCCTTCAATCTGGAGGACATTGATACCTTAGATCTCCTTAAAGATAGCCAATGTTCAAGGGAGAAACATTTGCAAGCTACCTGCAAAGGTGGTGAGCCCTAGCTAGTTAGCTTAAATCCCATCTCAATGAGAAGGACTTGGTAACCATCTTTATTGTGAATGTCCATCCTGAACTAGCCCATAATCTATGTCTCCATTGCATTACCACCTTTGTAGAGGTCATTGAGAAGGGCACTACCATCGAGAGGGTCCTTATTGCTAAAGGAAAAATAAAAATCTTTAATCAAGATAAAGATAAATCATCTGGAGATGAATCCCACTACTGGAACAAGAACAATGTAGACACATAAAAAATGACCCAGGCCTGCAAGTTCTATTTTCATCCTATTTATTCCTAGCATTATTAAAATATTTAATTATGTCCTTTGGTCTAATTCAACTATTAATTAAATAATTCGTAATTATTTAATTAATTCATGTCTTTTATTCCTCTTGATTATTTAAATAAATAAATTTTATTTATTTATTTAAATACGTCGCTAATTCTATAATGTCTCTTTATAATTAGATAAATTCTTAAATTTATTTAATTATCTTTCGTCCATTATTCCTCCTGATTATTTAAATAAGTAAATTTTATTTATTTATTTAAATACGTCATTAATTTTTAAATGTCTTCTCATAATTAAATAGATTCCTTAATTTATTTAATTATCCCACTTTCTAATTTTTTGTCACATGGTCCCACCCTTTTGAATTAAATTAATTTTTAATTCAAAATAACAACTTTCCTCCATAAATCAAGTAATTTCTAATATTATTTTATTTTCCAACTCTCTCTTTTTCTATGTCATTCTTATCTCCTTGTCACATGTAATATTGTCCCTTGATTTGATTTTCTTAAATCAAATCTTGACCATTCATTTCAAATTCACCCTAATGTTACCCTAACCCTAATTGTGGGTTGTCACATTCAATTTTAACCATTGATTCTAGGGCATTTGTCAATCTTCAATCTTGGCCATTCATCCAAAATTGACTTTTCTATAAAATGGAAATTTTGGTCTCATTTGGACATCTTATCTTATACACTTCATACATCCCTTGGCATCTTGACATCTTAGCATTTGCATACATTAGGTTTTCTTCATAGTTGCATACTTGCATTATGTTGCTTTTTAGATAGAATCCTTCAACATTTTCTTAGGACATTGTCATTATCATAGGCTGATCATCATAAATCCAAGGGAAAACTTCATATTACAACACATAGAGATGGTGCAATGAAGGTCAATCATGGATTTTGAAGACATTTGGTAATATTGATCTTGTTTTCATGTTATTTACTCCTTTGTGCTTCATTGTTTGCTTTGTTTTTTCTTATTTTATGCTCTAATATGCTAACCTAGGTTTTTCCCTGAGCTACAAACAAAAATGTTTTCAATGATGGCATCATTGACACTAAACACATCCAAGTAGCTAACACATCAAAAAGTTTGCAGTATGTCCCCAATCTGCAATCAATTGCCAATGTCATATTTGTACCACATGGTGCACCCCATGCTCCCCAACAGTCCAATCAATACAATCGAGGGAATAACAAGCGCTCATTCACTCTTTTGGGAGAACCTTTAGATGTTTTTTTCAAGAGGCTACTTCAAGTGAATTATGCAATCACTTATCCTCTGACAAATCCTTTTGATGAGTCAAAGCCCAAACCTATCTAGTATAGGGAAAATCAGTATTGTGATTTTCTTAAGATTAAAGGTCACTCCACTAATAAATGTGAGGGACTTAAAACTTATATCCAAGATCTTATAGATCGAGGTGACAACATAGTGGATGATAATCAGGCTACATCGTCCAATTCTTAATTATAGATATATCAAAATGCCTTCCCTAAGCACAATCAGGGTCCCAGTACCTCAAATGCTAATCCTAGGTCTAGTAACAACAACCAGAATAACAACACCAATAATATTAGTTATAAAGCTATGCCCTATAATTATGATGGCATTGTTATGTGCATCAATCAAGGGGAGCCATGCATATCTATGATTTGTGTCAAAGGAAAAGACCCTCAATGTGTCGTTACTACATGTCATACCCGCATATCAGTTCTTGGGGCTTCCACTTCATCTCATCCTGCTTCTATGAGCTCACAATACAATATTCTTGACTATCTTGGTAAGACCCCAACCTAGATATAGATCCACCAAGAAATCCTTAAAAAATATCTTCAGGATATGCATGTTCCCAACGACATAAATCCTACCTAGTTTCAAGCCCTAGTAGGACATTTATTCGTCACCTATCAACTGGGATTTAGGAAGAATGATATGCCACTGATCAATTCATCCCATAACTATGCCCTACACATTGAGGTCATTTCCACCCGCCATAAGGTGAAACGGGTCTTGGTAGATAATGGTTCCACCCTCAATCTATGTACATTAAAGTTTATATAATATGTAGGATATACTCACGCTGACCTAGATAATTAGACCATTACAATCAAAGCCTACGACAATGAAGAAAGGGACTCAAAAGTTATTATTTGTCTTCCTACTCAGGTTGGAACCATCGTGCAATACACCACATGTCACATCCTTGATCTGGATTTGTCATACAACCTTCTCATTAGCTGACCATGGATCCACACCATGCAGACGTTCCATCCACCTATCACCAATACCTGAAGTTCCCATACAATGGGGTCAAAGTCACCATCCACGCAGACCTGCAACCCTTTGAGTACTGTCATGCTCTAGAAGCTTCTTTCCCCCACTCTCGATATTTTCTAGGAGTAGAAGTGGGGGAACCTTAGGCATTTTCTTCCAACCCATCCTCCAATCCATCATCTAACATGTCATCCACTCCATCCACCGCATTTTAATCCACCATTATGAAGGTCTAGATCATTGATAAAGGTTGTGGAGAATATGAGATGCATACAACTCTTAATGTGGAAATGATGCCTCCATCTCCTCGCACCTACAATCAACCTTCCTAGTTTGCACCAAAGGAAGAAGTGAAGACAAAAAATATCATCTCTAAGAACATGGGTTCCACCACTTTCTAGTCCCTAGGAACACAACAATATTCGGCAGATGAGGAAATCAGTCAATGGGTTTACAAAGAAGAACCCAAGCCATCACCCCTTGCCATTGAATATTTCCAATAGGTTTATCCCTATGCATCCAAGTTGGAAAAAAATTACAATTATTAGGGGGGAGGTCTTGGTGTAGAGGAACATGAAAGATTGCAGCCCATTTAAATAGCTATGTGACCTAGAAATGTGGGCTTAGGCTATGACAAAAAGAAAAAGGGTCCCACACCATCCACTAGCACCTCAAATAATGTCAATTCGAATAAAAATTTTCTTGATGACATACCTAAAGAAGAAGCCATCATACTCTCATACGATGATGTAGATCTCCCCTCCCTTTTCAATTCCACATCAGTTTTTTCCATCAGCCTTTCCCTTTGTCACCCTGACCTTATTGATTGGGACCTACGAGGGAGCACACCTATAGAAATTTTTCCTTTAGAGGACACTTATGTACATCTCATGGGATTGGGAGAAGATGAAAACCCTAACCACAAAAGAAAAAAGAAACAAAACAAAAAAAGATTCATCTACTGAAAACCTCTCTAAGGCACTTCTTTACTCATCAAAAGTAAAAATAAAGGGTGTATTTGATAATGACAACCTTGATGAGGTGCTAGAGGATGGGGATGTTCATCTTCCCCTTGTTGGAGCTCATTTATCTGAACGGTCTTCCATTCTAATCAAAGAAATGCAAGAAGTTAATCTGGGAATAGAAGAAGAGCCCAAGATCACCTATGTGGCCAAGTCATTGTTAGAGGAAGAGTATCCCATCATTGTTAACCTGCTAAAGGAAGGGATCATTAAATTTGTATGGTCCTATTCAAATATGCTAGGATTGGATCATGCATTAGTTGTACACCATATTGATGTTCATCTGGATGCAAAACTAATTAAACAGAAGCTTAGGAAAATGCATCCCCAAGTGACCCTACTTGTCAAGGAAGAACTAGAAAAACTATTAGAGGCTGGATTCATCAAACCAATTGATTATTCTAATTGGATATCTAACATAGTACCAGTGGCCAAACCCAATGGGAACATTAGAATCTGTACAGACTTCTAGGATCTTAATAAAGCTTTCCTGAAGGATGATTTCCCACTCCTAAACATTGACATGTTGGTAGATCTTACAACAGGACATGCTATGCTATCCCTCATGGATGGATTTTCTAACTACAATCAAATTAGAATCACATCTGAAGATCAGCATAAGACTGCTTTTACTACCCCTTGGGGCACTTTCTGCTACAATGTCATGCCCTTTGTCCTCAAGAATGTGGGGGAAACTTACGAACATGCAATGAATGTCATCTCCATGACCTCATCCATATCATAATGGAATATTATATTGATGATCTACTAGGGAAATCCAAGACAAGAGAAGATCATCCCAGGATCCTTAGGAAAATGTTTAAGTGGATAGAATAGTACAAGTTGTGCTTGAATCCAAAAAAGTGTGTGTTTGGTGTCACATCTGGTAAATTATTGGGCTTCATTGTATCCAGAAGGGCGTTAAAGTACATACAACAAAGGTCAAGGCCATAATGGAAATTCCTCCATCTCACAATTAAAAAGTCTACAAGGAAAGCTACAATATATCAGGCGCTTCATAGCCCAGCTTGTTGATAAATTATAGTCATTTACACACCTCTTGTGTCAAGAAATAACCTTCAAATGGGATACAAAGTGTCAACGAGGCTTAGAAAATATCAAGGAGTACCTAGCCAATCCGTCAATTTTAATGTCTCTCATTCTAGGTAAACCACTCTTGCTATATATCTCAGCTACATCAGTTGCATTGGGGGCATTGCTGGAACAACATGATGAGTTCTCCAAGGAACATGTCATCTACTATATTAGCCACACACTTGTGGGTTATGAGCTTAATTATTCACCAATGGAAAAAGCTTGCTTGGCAGTCATTTTCAGCTCATAGAATCTACATCACTATATGCTCAGTCATCCTATCAAGCTAATATCAAAATTTGACCCACTCAAGTATCTATTATCTAGAATGTCATTAACCAGCCGCATGACCAGGTGGGTTATGCTACTGAGTGAGTTTGAAATAGAACATGTGGACTATAAAGCAATCAAGGGACAAGTGATAGCAAATCAATTGGCCAATGCTCCTTTGGTAGATGCATATCCACTAGTAGCAGATTTTCCTGATGAATTTGTCCTTATAGTTTCAGAATCAGATACATGGACTCTATATTTTGATGGTTCATATACACACAATGGAGCTAGTGTGGGTATCCTCTTCATCACCCCTCAAGGTGAATACATTCTAAAGTTATTCAAGCTAGCATTTCCATGCACGAACAACATTACCGAATATGAAGCTCTAATCACTGGTCTAAGAATCATAGTCCAATGGAATATCACTCACTTCTATGTCTTTGGTGATTCTCAGATGATAATCAAATAGGTCAATTATGAGTTTCAAACTAAGGATAACAAGCTTTTACCTTACAAATGCATGTTGGATGACTTCAAGAAATATTTCACCTACATCCAGTTTGAGCAGATTCCTAGAGTCCAAAACAAGGTAGCAGATGCTATGAATACAATTGGTTCCCTCATCGACATTCCTAAGGATCAAACATATTATGAGTTCCTCGTTGAGCAAATATTAATCCCAGCAGACGATGTTCCTGACAATGAAATGGTATGTGATATCATAGGTCCTGAATCACCTTGGTATCACGACATTTATGCTTATCTCCATGAAAACATTCTACCACCAAACCTTACCAATAATCAATGAAAATCCTTCATCCAACACACTTCCTAATACACAATCATGGGAGATATGCTTTATCGTAGAGGGTATGATGGCTCTCTCCTTCAGATGTGTCTCAATGAATCAGAATCCCATGTTGCATTAAACGAGGTGCATAGTGGTGTCTATGGGCCTCATTCTAATGGAATGTTCTTAGAAAATAAAATTCTAAGAGCAAGATATTATTGGCCCACTATGGAGCATGATGCTTGTGAGTTTGTGAAGAAATGTGTGTCATGTCAACATGTAGATCTAATCCATGCTCCTACACAAGATTTGTAGCCTATCATTGCATCATGGCCTTTTTCACAATGGGGTTTTGAATTAATTGAAAATATTTACCCTCCATAATCTGATGGTTATACCTTCATCATCACCACCACTAAATACTTCACTAAGTGGGTGGAAGAAATTCCACTCTCCCAAATCACCGGTATTCAGATTTCCAAATTCATCCTTTACC
This sequence comes from Sequoia sempervirens, assembly GCA_007258455.2. Lineage (NCBI taxonomy): Eukaryota > Viridiplantae > Streptophyta > Pinopsida > Cupressales > Cupressaceae > Sequoia > Sequoia sempervirens. The sequence goes on from VDFB02000017.1 coordinate 291,640,857, forward strand.
ATATTCTCTACAGATATGGTATTCCATCCACCATCATTACTGACAATGGTAAGCCCTTCAAAAGCCAGTATATAAAGCACCTTTGTGAAACATACCATATCCAACATCGTTGGTCAACCCCCTCTTACCCTCAAGGTAATGGCCAAGTCAAAACAACCAAAAAATCTCTTATCAAAATCCTTAAAAAGGTTGTCAACAACACTAGTCGATATTGGTACCTCCATCTTAATCCCGCCCTTTGGGCGTATTTCATATCCATCCACACTCCCACTGGTGCTACCCCATAATCCCTCATTTATGGCACCAATTCCATCTTTCCAATTGACGTAGAGATCCCATCACTTCGAATCTCTTTGAAGAATCTTATCAGTGATGAAGATGCTCGAGTCGCATGGTTAAGTCAACTTGAACTCCTGGATGAAAAATGCATCAAGGCCTACAATAATCTCCAAGAATATCAACACTGTCTTAGGATAAATTACAACAAGAAGGTTTGTCCCCACCAATTCAACATTGGCGATCGAGTCTTGAAAGAGAACCATCGCACCCAACAAGATAGAGAAAAGAAAGGAAAATTTGAAGCAAATTGGTTGGGTCCATATGTTGTCACAACAAAATATGGTTTTGGGGCATATCGGCTTGCAACACCTGAGGGGGAACCCTTGGAAGAGCCTATCAACATCATGTACCTGAGACGGTTCTACACCTAAGTCAACTGGGTTATCCTACCTAGAAAAATCCAAAAAAGGTGAAAAATCAGCAAAAATACAAAAAAAATAAAAAAAGTCAAAAATCCAAAAATAGTAAAGAGAAATAATCCATCCTATGGTGAAAACCACCTTTGGTGGTGCCTTGGATAAGTATCTTTGGTGAAAACCTAGCAATAGGTGCTATTCGTAGAGGGCTTAATCATTATCTACCTTGTGTTGGTATGTGGTAACTGATCATGCTATACTGTACACTCTTCATGTATCCTTGCCAAGGTCTAGGGCTGGGTCATGCCATAGGAGGGGGTTTGGGGGTAGAAGCCCTCGAAAAGTGGGGTTTCAAGGTTAGTAGCCCTCAAGATTTTTTTTTTCCTTTTTTTTGACGTAGTCACCGAAAAAGGAAAAATCACCGAAAAAAGAAAAAAAACTGACTTTGTAAAACCCTAATTCTGGAAGCTTCTAAAAAGCTTGTTATGAGTGGTTGGGATGAGAGTTACAATATGATGAAAAAGGAAATTATTCATGAGATTATAATAATTTTTGCACTGGACAATAAAATCATTGGATGGTGGTCGGTTTTATGGATGTAGCCCATATTGGGTGAACCACATTAAATTCTCTGTGTTGTCTTGTTTCTGGTATGATTTTCTGTGTGTTTTATTTCTCTATTTTATTGATCAAATCTGCATTTAATTGTTAGATATCTGCCTTCTAACCCTAACACCTTGCATCTTATTTTCCTTTATGCTTCCATCCATCCTATCAGCATATCCTATCCTCACATCCTATTGTACCCATCCCCCCATCGACATCCTTTCACCCTTCACTTGGTATATTTTGGTTGAGCATTGGATGATTTAGATCAACTTTCCAAAATCCTAACCTTTTATTTTGAATTTGAGATTTTTCGTCGCATGTACTTTGGTGTCATTTTTCGGTGTCATGTCCTCATCTAGGGTCCTTCATCATTTCGGTCATCATTAGGTCTCATGTCATCTTTTGTCCATTTTTTCAAACTACGTTGCCCTTGCGCTTTCATGTAGGCAAGGCTAATCATTTGATTAGCCCCTGGGGAATTTTTCCCATCCTTTTGTGTCAGTCTTTGTCATCAGTCGAGGTCTTCATTGTCCTCTTTCCACATTTATCCATGTTCAGTTGTCAGTATTTTATTGAACTATGAGGGCTCTGTGCTTTCACATAGGCAAGGCTAATCTTTGATCAACCCTCGGGCCCCTAGGTCCTCAGGGTGTGTCTTGGTTCTGTGTTGTGTTGTCAAGTGTGTCCCCATTCAGCTAGTTCCTAACAAACAAAATCCATTAGTATCATGAGGTTCAATCAGTTTTGAGTATTCTGAATCATGTCGATCACCTAATGTACCCTCCATCTTTGGTCTTAACAGAATGTATCCTTCCTTAAATTAGACCACGTCAATCCCATCCATCTACTCATCCTATGGAAAAGGACATTTAAAATTTTTTGTGATCGTTTGGTGCTTTTGGAATTTTGTTTATCATTTGAGCTTGCTATTATACTTTTTCAGGGTCACCACGATCCATCATATCATGGTGGGATTTGACGAGTAAACATAGGGGCATATCTTGATTTTCTGTGTTCTTGTCTTCTTGGTTGTTTCGCATAGTACCCACCAAGATCCTCATGGTCTTGTGTTATGTTGGGGCATCCTTTGTGCTTGTGATTATTTTAACATCATACCCAACCAAAGCCATCGCGACTTTGGGGTGTTGGGATAGCCTTCTTGTTTATTGTGTTTGTCTTATGCATTTGACACTAATCGACCTTATTTCCTCATACCCTGGCATATCATGTGTTATGCTATAGAAAAAATAGGTGCTCCTAATATGGAAAAATGGCATTAGGTTTGCATTTTATTTATCATCCCATTGCATTGCATTCATCCCCATCCAATTCTTCCCCTATCCTCTGGTTGGTTATTTTTGGTTGTGCAAATGTTCTTCTTCCACCTATTCTTCCTCACAAGATTCATATGGTTTTGATAGGTGCACTATCACACCCATTATCATTCATCTCACTATGCATTGCATTAATATACCTATCATTATTTACTTAGGTTCATTATCCATTGCATTTTTATTTTCATAATCATTTTAGGTTATTTAGATTAATATAGATATGTTAGTCCAAGCATCCTCAGTTCGTTTCATTCTCATCTCATTTCATTGCATTATCATCTTAAGTTTTTTAGATTAATATAGATCTATTAGTCTAAGCATCTTAAGTTCATTTCATTTCATTGCACTATCATTTTCATTATCATCTTAAGTTGTTTAGATTAATATAGATATGTTAGTCTAAGTGTCCTAAGTTCGTTTCATTCTCATCTCATTTCATTGCATTATCATCTTAAGTTGTTTAGATTAATATAGATCTATTAGTCTAAGCATCTTCAGTTCATTTCATTTCATTGCACTATCATTTTCATTATCATCTTAAGTTGTTTAGATTAATATAGATATGTTAGTCTAAGCATCGTAAGTTCGTTTCATTCTCATCTCATTTCATTACATTATCATTTCATTGTATTATCATCTTAAGTTGTTTAGGTTAATATAGATTTGTTAGTCTAAGCATCTTAAGTTCATTTCATTTCATTGCATTATTATTTTCATTATCATCTTAAGTTGTTTAGAGTAATCTAGATTGGTTATTCTAAGCATCTTAAGTTCATTCCATTTCATTATCGTTCCATTGCACTATCATTTTATTTATCATCTTAAGTTCTTTGGATTAATATAGATTGGTCATTTTATGAATCTTACGTTCATTTCACATCATCTCATTTCATTGCATTATCATTTTCATTATCATCTTAAGTTTTTTAGATTAATATAGATCTGTTAGTCTGAGCATCTTAAGTTCATTTTCATTATTATTACATTATCATTTTCATTATCATCTTAAGTTGTTTAGATTAATATAGATATATTAGTCTAAGCATCTTAAGTTAATCTTCATTATCATTGCATTATCATTTTCATTATCATCTTAAGTTATTTAGATTAATATAGATTTGTTAGTCTAAGCATCTTAAGTTCATTTCATTTATTTGCATTATCATTTTCATCATCATCTTAAGTTGTTTATATTAATATAGATCTATTGGTCTAAGCATCTTAAGTTCATTTTCATTATCATTTGCATTGTCATCTTCATAATCATCTTAAGTTGTTTAGATTAATATAGATTGGTTATTCTAAGAATCTTAAGTTCATTTTCATTATCATTTTAGGATGTTTAGAGTTGCTATTCTAAAAATATTAGTTCATTTCACCACATACATTGCATTACATTACATTTATCACATCCATCCATAACATGATCACATATGCATATTTCTTCCATCACATATTTTCATATCACATCATACATACATTATTCATCATCCATGCATAATCCATTTTCATATCACATCCCACACACATATGTCAAAAATCATAATAACATTGCCACCTACATTACGCATCGTTAGTATCACATCCATAGCATATACATCAAATCATAAATCATGTTACATCACATCCTGCATCCTAAGGCATTAGACATAATGCATATAATTCATATCATCCACATCAACATAGGAATAAATCATAATCATCACATGCATACAACATAATCATAACCATACACATGAGCACAATAAACATCCACAAAATCATATAGGAATCAACCAATCGCATCAATGTCCATTGCATATCATATATATATATCAAAAAAATATAGTGTCTATCACATGTCCATTATAGTTCATAATAAAAGATCATAAAAGTCCATGAAAACCCGTAATAACAGTCCATTATAGAGTCCATGAAAGTCCATCAAATAAGGGTACAAATGTAGAGCTCTAATCAAATATAGATGACTACATCTGACACATCAAGGTGTCCTGAATCAATAATCAATAAAGAATAAAAGAAAAAATGAATGAATGAATATTCCCAATCTGTGCAAAAGAATTTGTAGCCTCTTCCTACATGTACTAATTCTCCACCCTACACCTATCAAAAATTGGGAACCCTGTCTCCACTCCCTCTATCCACTACTCCTGGCATCTGACCTTTGTGGGGAGTCTGACAATAAACCTTGGCCTTAGAGAGGTGTATCACAATAATCGATCTACCCTTGGGTGTGAGTCTAGGCTGATCGAGAGGGTGTTGGCATCTGTGGATCTGATCTATCATATGGAGGCACTCTCTATGCTAGATTAGGCACCTCCATAAAATATGTACTCATATGGTACCCAGCCTCCATCCTGGCATTGGCCTCTCCTACTGCCTATGCCCTCACTATATCCCTCTCTAGGTAGTATCTATCTCTTTGGTGTGTGATATTCTACCTCTCCTGCCCCCATGCCTCCTGAGCCAACCTCATCTTCTCTACATGTCCCTAAACTGCGATATCCTCCACGTGGCCTCATCCCTCTCACCCTGCAGTGCCTGTGCCTGGGCCTTTGCCACCTACACTCTGTCCAGTAATTCACCTGCCTCTCCAACCGCTACCTCAACACACTCCGCTCTCTGTCAGGCCTCATCTCTCTTCCCTAGAGTGTCTACACTTGTCTCCTCAAATCATCCCTCTCCGTTTGCATCTCTAGTAATCTCCTCCCTACCTCATTTTCTAACTCCCTAAATGCTCTATCACTGTCTCGCTAAGTACCCTACAGTTGTTGAACCTCTCCATGTAATATCCCCACCTTTTTCTATAGCCTATCCTTGTTAGCCTTAGACTCCCTCAACATGTACTCTACTATCCATAGCCAGGCCAAGGCTCCTATCAACAACACTGTTGGATCCTTTGGTGGTGGTGGTATGTAGGGCACCATGGCAGCAGCTCCACTACTATGGCGTCTACCTCCATTACCTACTCCTCACCTCCTGCCTCCTCCATCTCTACATCCCCATCTCTTCTCTTCCTGCCACCCCTCCTCCTCCTCCATGGCCTCGCCAACTACCACTTATCATCTGACCCAAAACCCAAGGCACCTATGATTAGGTGCACAATCGTAATCCTCCTCGACCTATGTTGGGTCCACCATGCGAAGTACCACACTATAGTAATTGCATCCGCCTCTCCATCCCTCCATGGCCATACTATGATCGAGAGCTACTCCCACATTTGACATGCATACTCGGTCATAATATGCTCTCCCCATATGCCCCTAGACTCCCAGCTGATCCGTCTGAACATCTCGAGCCCTATGGGAATGTCTTGTTGCATGCCATACTAACGGGAAACCCTTTCAAGCCTGTGAAACTCTATAATGAAGGGGTCTTGACCTATCAAATAACACCATGAGCACAAGTATCCCCTCCATCACCTCTCGTCCTCCCTCCACCCTAGAAGCCATCATCCCAGGTAGGGTCTCCATGTAATGTCTCCACCCACAAGCCCTTCCAGTCTATGCCTCCACTCCTCCAAGCTCCCTAACTCTTGATAATGAAATCTCCGGCCATACTCTGATCCCCACTAGTATGCCACTGGTAGTGTCTCATCCTGTGCCCCAATAATCAATATATCTTGTTGGGCTATACAAATGTGCTCCCAGGCCCATACTTGAAGCAATGTCACATGTGTGATGTTGATGGCCTGCTTGTAATAGACAATGTGCATGTCTCGGTATAACTATTCCAATACGCACACACCCTATGCATAAACTCCCTCTCCCCTCTCCACAATATGTCTGACCACCTCAATCATCTTGAGGCTAAAAAATATCCATTCCTATCAGGTAGGAGAATCTCACTGATGAGTCCATAGAGGTATAGGGGTAATGCTACCATCTCAATCCCCAAGAATGCATCAATATCCAACTGCTTCCCTTAGATGGGAAGGTCCACCATTCCAAATACAACTCGTACACTCCTATCAAATGATCGCCTTGGTGCTACACTAACCAAATGTTTGTGGATTGACAATCTCAAGATCCTCCATACATCCTCTAGGGTCACCGTCGTCTCCCCTATTGGGAAATGGAGTGTAGATGTCTCTGAGCTCCATCACTCCATCAATGTTATGAGTAGGGATCTATGTGCTCTGATGTTGGATGAGTCACATCTAACATGGCCAAGTGCCTCTCCCATGTCCTCAGAGTCTCAAAAATTTGCATCCATACAAACCATCCTGTCATTTTTTCTAACACTTCATTGCTATTTTCTTTCTTTTTCATCCCTACCCCCGTTTGGAAAATTCGCCTCTATGTGAGGTAGGTTCACCCATTCCCTTTTCTAGTGCATTCACCTATTCAAAACGTGTATCTTCCCCTATGTGTTTCTTTCGTGGGTTCACCTATTTTCCAAGCACACTCACCCCTTTCTTGTCAGGGTGTGCATTTTCCTATCTTTTCCTTAGAACCGAACTCACATTCGCCCCTTTTCCCCTATGAGAGATTTTGCAATCGCCCTTGTGTCTTTTCTTCCCGATTGGTGAATTAACATTTTAACTTTTCCACAAGGGGTGGAGTCGCATCCACCTATTCCCCTTTTGGGTGGATTCTCATCTGCCTCTTTCCTTTTTGGGCGAATTCACATTCCTCCTTTTTCCTTTTTGGCGATTTCACAATCGCCTATCTCAGTTTCCCCTCACCCCTACGTTATGTAGGTTTTCCCTTTTCGGAGAGAGGTGATTTTGCAATCACCCCTCTCCCAGTGTGACCACCCCTGTGGTGCATGAGTCTACCCCTTTCCTTGCCAATTCACCGGACAGGAAAATGTGCCTTGCCAGAAGGGAAAATCTGCCCTTCTGTGGTGAGTTCATACACCTAGCTACCCATCCCAAAATTAAAACATGAGCATAAAATTGAAATCAAATCACAAAGTTGGGATTCGGGACCTACCTAGTGGGATACCACTCACTCATAGTATAATCGCCACACCTCCTTGCCTTGGTGGATCAACTTGTCATCACCCTCTATGTCACTCATCATGTCAGCAATCCTCATCAATCTATCTCTCTCTTTTGTCTAATCGTGGGATGCCAAGTGTGCAAATGAAGATTAGGTGAATAACAAATTTTCAAATTTAATATTTATAATTTTCATTTGAGTTTATTTAGCTTTTTAATTTTTGGGTCCCTTTAATTAACCCTTTATCAATGCATTTTCCCCTTTTCTTCTCAGGGCTTCCATTTGCACCCCGTATGTCTATTTTCCTTCGTTCAAAAGCCATTCTTCATGGTTTTTGGCACTCTATTGCATGGTACTCTCTATTTCTTCATATCGAGAAGTCACCTAGGGCCCCATTTCTTCCCCATCCACTGTCTCAAGGGGGCATACCCTACCCTATTTCTCCATTCTTCCTTCCTATCCATTTTCCTATGATACTAGGGCATCATCTAAGATTATTTTTTTGTATCGAGTCATCTATGTTTTATTTTTCTTTGAAACACTATTATTCTAACAGTATTTCAAAGACTTGGGAAAATGTAGAAACCTGAATTTGACCACTCCAATATGGTTAAATTTTCCCTTGCATTCGTCTATCCCACATCCTTAAGCCATATTAATTAAATAATTTATTATTTGGTTAATATTTTACCTTATCCTAATGTCCTCTAAGGTAACTAGTTAATCAATCAAATACCTTACCTTATTCATCTCTAAATTAAATAAATAGACTAATTTATTTAATTTAGCCACTAGCCCAAATGAATTAAATCAATTTTTAATTCATATTTTTCTCTATTCTCATGTCAACATCCTCCATAATCCTCTTGAATCTAGATTAATCTAATTAATCTATTATTAGGGTGTGCACATCCCTAATCATCTCTCACTTGCCTATAATCCTTCATTAGTCTGCTTAATCCCACATTTTCACAACCTTAATTACTCAATTAAGCTAAGCTAATCCTCATGTCATTTATGGCATATTTCTTTAGTCAACTTTCATTAAATGCTTTCTTCATTTGGTAAAGTCATTTCCACCTTCTAAGGAATTTAAAATTATTTTTATTCCCCCTATGCATCCTAGGTTGAATTTTTAATTCTCTTATATTTCTCCAACACCCTTGGAAGAATAAAGGACTAATTTAAAATTCCCTTTCCAATCCCAAGGTCAAATATCCAAAGCCAGGGGATATTTTAAAAGAATTTAAAATTATTTTATTGTCACATCATCCCATGATGTGAGTAGATGAGACAAGACTTACCTTTTCCACCTCATCTCCACTTCATCTCCCCTTGTCCACCTCACCATCCACATGTCAACATGAGAGGGCTTGTGAGTTCTCAACTCACCTTGGCCCTTGATATCCTCCATCATGGATGCATCTCATCCATCCATTCATTTAGAGGAACTTCCCCTAAAAGTAGCAAAATTTCCCTCTTTTGGGCATCACTCAATCCACACTCAAGCATTCAATCTTGCACACACTTAGCCATTTTCCAAGTTATCAAGCATCCACCATTTTTGCAGCCATTAGATCCATCATAGTGCACCTAATCCAATACATATATCCCCCATTTCATTGCTTATCACTTCACCATCATTTAGAGCTAGGTTTCAAGCCATTTTGCAAGTCAAGGAGTGTTGAGAATAGGTGTCTCAAACTCACTAGTAGAAACCATGTCACTGTCACCAAGTAGCAACATTTCTTAAATGTTTAGTTTATGTCTTTACCTCTATACTGCAAGTGTCTTTGCACTAGGCTACAGTGGCGCGGTTACCGCCATACCACGAGAACCTCTCAGATGTGCAGCAATAGTGCATTGGATACCGCTATACCATAGGTATCCTTTCTTTGGGCTGCAATGGCGCGGTTACCACCATACCGCGGGAACCTCTCGGATGTGCAATGGTAGTGAAATGGATACTGCTATACTGCGGGTATCCTTTCTTTGGGTTGCGGTGGCATAGTTACCACCATACTACAAGAGCTTTCCGAATGTCTAGCGGTAGAGTGATTACCACCACACCACAGAAGTCTCTCATCTATGCAGTGGTAGTGTGGTGTGTTACCGCCATATCGCGGAGGTATGCAAACTATCCAGCAGTAGTGCGGTTACTGCTATACCTCGGGAGCTGTCAACTTGTCCGACGGTAGCGAGGTAAACTACCACCCCATGGGAGCCTGTGGAATGCGCAGCGGTAGCACGGTATAAAGGTGAAAAGAATGGGCTTGTTGGTTTTTTTTGTTGTGGCCATTACGTGGAGTTAGCCGACTTGGAGGAGGCCATTTGTATTCCTGTGAAGTTTGACGGTTGCTTGGTGAAGGAATTTGAATGAAATGTCTTTGGTTGTTGCTATACATTGCAACGTACAGGAACTATGAAAGGTTCGGTAGTTCGGTAGTTCGATGGATCAATGGTTGAATGATTGATTTGATCAGTTTGTGAGTTTCATTGTATGTTGTAAGAAAGCATTGTAACAGTGATATTTTGTTCAAGATTGGTCAAGTAAATATTTTTTTTGTAATATTGACATCTGAAAAAGGAGTCTGTAACTTATTTGTAATTTTTTTTACTGTAATACAAGTGATTTTCTATGGTGTGGTGGGTTTTTCTCTCGTAATGGTTTTCCCACGTAAATCTGGTGTCAATTGTGTTTGAGTTTATTTCTCTATTATGTTCTTTCCTTCATGTGCATCTTAATGGTATGTAATTGTAAATTTTAAAGTCATGTATTCTTCTCTGAGTTTTGACATTAGGAAAGTGTTCTGCATCTGTATTATTTCCTTACAAGTGGTATCAGAGCCTGGAAAGATGTGTTATCATTGTGGGCAGGTTGGGTTTTTTGTGTCAATTTTGTTCAGTGGGAGTCTTGTAGAAGTCTGGTAATTTAAATTACAGATTAAAGATGACAAGCACATCAAGAAGGATTGAAATTAAGAAGTTCAATGACAACAATTTTGAGTTGTGGAAACTTAAAATGGAAGACCTGTTGGTGGATCAATATCTTTGGCTTGTTGTGTCTGGAACGAAACCTTCTAGCATGAAGCAAGAATATTGGGACCTCACAAATAGAAAATAAAAAGGGTTGAGAAGACTTTGTTTGGAAGAATTTGTTCTCCTTAACGTTCATGAAGAAAAGATTGCATCTTCTTTGTGGAAGAAGATTGGAGATATTTATCAAGGTAAATGCTTGGTGAATAAATTGTTCTTAAGGAAGAAGTTATACTCTTTGAAAATGGAGTAAGGGGTGTCTGTTGTTGATCATCTAAATACGTTTAACACATTGATTGCTCAATTAACATCTATGAGCATGAAAATTGATGATGAAGATCATTGTATGCTATTGTTATGTTCTTTTCCAAATTCTTGGGATCACTTGGTGATGGCAATTGGGAGCATGAAAACCACTTTCAAGATGGAAGATGTGGTTGCTTCTTTTTTTTCTGAAGAAATGAGAAGGAAATCTTCTGAGATGGCGAAGGAGGCTCTTGCTATTTGACGTAGATCAAAATAAAAAAGCAAGAATAAGGACAAGAAGTCCAAATCGAAATCAGAAGGGATATCAAAGTATCTTGGTAAGAATTCCAAGGTGAATTCTTGGAATTGTGGGAAACCTGGTCATGTCCAAAAGGATTGCAAAGAGGATAAAAAGAAGAAGAACTCCTCTTCTAAAAATGATTCTTCTCAGAGCGATGTAGATTCCTTCATTGTAGCCTTGGAAACTCGAGCATCTGATGATGTCTAGATGATTGATTCTGGAGCATCTTTCCACATGACATCTCATAGAGACTGGTTCAAAAAATATGAAAAAGATGATGGTGGAAAGGTGTACTTGGCAAGTGATTCATCTCTAGAAATTGTTGGTCGTGGAAGTCAGAATTCAATTTCCTAATGGAAGAATTAAGGGAATTGATGGCATAATGCATATACCAGGTCTGGCTCAGAATTTACTTTCTGTAAGTAAGCTAAATTATGTTGGAGTGCAAGTCTCTTTCTCTAGCAATGGTTGTAAAATGACTAGAGGCTTGATGGTGCTGGCTAGGGGTGCCCGTATAGGTACTCTGTATAAGTTGGACGCACATGCTATTCAATGTAATAGTGTCTCTGTAAAGTCACAGAATGATGTTCATGCAAAGGAGACTGAAGTCCCTGAAGGGGCTAATTCTTCAGAAGTTAAACTTCCTGTAGAGAAGACTATGCTCTGGCATCAAAGGCTAGGTCATATTGGTGAGAAAAGTTTAAAAGCCTTGAAAAATAAAAACCTAGTTGAGGGGCTTGATGATTGTAATTTAGAATTTGAATTTTGTGAACATTGTATATATGGAAAACATCATCATGTTTCTTTTTACTCTAGTCCTCATAAATCTTCTGGTGTTTTGGATTATATTCACTATGATGTTTTTGGTCCAGTAAATGTTCCTTCGTTGTCGAATTCAAAATATTATGTATCATTCATTGATGATTATTCGAGAAGAGCATTTGTATATTTTATAGAGAGAAAATCAAAAGTGTTTAGTTGGTTTAAAGAGTTCAAGAACTTGGTTGAAAATCAGACTGGTAAGAAAATCAAATGCTTGAGGACAGATAATGGTGGTGAATTTTGTTCTGTAGAATTTGAAAGGTATTGCAAAGACCGTGGAATTAAGAGGCATAAAACAACACCTTACACTCCGCAGCAAAATGGAGTTGCTAAAAGGTTGAATAGGATACTGATGGAGAAGGCAAGAAGTATGTTGAGTAATGCTGATTTGGAGCAGAAGTTTTTGGCTGAGGTTGTGGCTATAGCATGTTACTTGGTAAATCAATCACCTTCTTCAACACTTGTTGATAAAATTCCTATGGAAGCTTGGTCTGGTAAGAAGCCCTCTCTGAGACATGTTCATGTCTTTGGTTGCAAAGCATATGTTTATGTGCTAGATGTGAAGAGATCTAAACTAGAGAACAAATTGGTTAAGTGTATCTTCATTGGCTACGACATTGGTGTGAAAGGATACAAGCTTTGGAATCTTGTGATTGAAAAGGTTGTATACAACAGGAGTGTAATCTTTCAAGAGTAGAAACCTTCTGAAGTGGAACTGCAGTCAGAGATGAAAGAAAATAAAGAGGATAATGATGTTTTTGAAATATCTCTAACTCCTGAAAAAGAGGAACAACACATTGATGGTGTACCTGAAACTAAGGAGAGTTCGAGCAGCTCTGAGAGTTCTGAAGAAGAGTCACAACCTCAGCCTTAGCCTGTGAGGAGGTCTACACGTGAGAAGAAGCAACCTGATAGGTTTAGATTCTCTATGTTGGATTCTAGTTGTGCCTATGCTTTGATTACTAATACTGATGAGCCTAGGACTGTAAAAGAGGAAGTTGAAATGACTTATTCAGATTCCTGGTTGGAAGCCATGAATGAAGAAATGGCATTGTTAAAGAAGAATGAAAATTGGGATCTAGTTCCATTGCCTGAAGGTAGAAAGCCTGTGGGCTGTAAATGGTTTTTTAAAAGGAAAATTGGTCTGGATGGTAGTATTGAAAAGTAAAAAGCGAGGTTGGTTGCAAAGGGTTATTCCCAGGTAGAGGGAATTGATTATGGGGAAATCTTTTCTCCGGTAGCAAAGCTTACATCTATCAGATTTCTTTTGTCACTTGCAACAACTTATGACTTGGAGATTGAGCAGATGGATGTGAAGACAACATTTCTTCATGGTGATCTTGAAGAAGAAATTTATATGTCCCAGCCAGAGCACTTTGTGGTAAAAGGTAAAGAAAATCTGGTTTGCAAGTTCAAGAAATCTTTGTATGGTTTAAAACAATCGCCTATAATGTGGTACCAAAAATTTGACATGTTTGTTTTGTCACTGGGTTTTGTAAGATCAAAATTAGATCATTGTGTGTATTTCAAAATTGAAAATGATCGAGTTCTTGTTATTGCTCTCTATGTTGATGATATGCTATTCATAAGCAATAGTAAGTTTATGATTTTTGATCTAAAATCTCAGTTGTCTGCAAAGTCCAAAATGAAAGATCTTGGTGCAACTAGGTATTCCTTCACCTGTTTTTTAGACTTAGAAAAAGTAGGTTAATATTTTATAGCCAAGAACAAGCATTCATTGTCATTATAATCTACATAATCAGATTCCTCATCAGATATACTGGCATCCTCATTCACATAATATGCTCTATTAATCTTCTTACCTTTCTTTTATTTCTCATATCTTTGTTTATTCCCCTTATCTCTTTCCAGAAACCTTGTAGCATAATGACCTATTCCTCCACAACTAAAGTATTTAAAGTGTAACTTACCTTCATACTTGTTGGAGCCTTTCTTCATCTTTCTCAAAAAGTTAGCTTCTACTTCATCAAGATTTTTTTCATCCAGATCTTCATCCTTTGTAGCCTTAAAAGCAATTTTTGATTTGGATCCATTTCTCAAATTCAGCTTTCTCATCTCATAAGATGTCAGAGTTCCCAACAATTGATCCTTAGTGTAATTTATTGTAATCTATATGTTCTTCAATATCACATACATTTTCACTGTAAGCATCAGGGAGAGTTATAAGAATCTTCTTTACAATTCTAGATTCATCTATTGTAGCTAGAAGTCCATGCATTCCAGCTACTACCTCATCCAATCTCTATACATAAGCTTTAACATTCTCATCTTCATACATATGTAAGAGCTCAAACTATGTTTCCAAATTTTTCAATTTTTCCTCTTTTACCCTTTCATCACCTTCATGCACCTTTTCTAGAGAATCCTAGACTTCCTTAGAAGTCTTCATATTTTTAACTTTAATTAACTTTGAATGTACAAGACTATTCTTCAAAATTTTCTTCACCTTATTGTTCACTTCATGTGCCTTGATCTCATCAATCGTACTCGGACCATTAGCAGGAGGAGTGTAAGTATTCTTGTAAGATTTCTCTACATCATATCCACAATACTCCAAATATTCATCCATCCGTATTTTCTAGATAGCATAATTAGTTCTATCAAACCTCGGATAATCATGAATAACTTTTCCATCCATCCCAGACCTTCCTTAAGCGGTTAAGCTCTTTTCCAAGGAACCAAGATCTGATACCAATTGTTGAACAAGACAATTTAGAGGGGGGATGAATTATTTGTAGCAAATTTAACTTTTATAACATTCACCGAAACTTAGATCAATCAAAATTCTTAACTCTACTAAAATGATTAAACATTAAGTGCAAGTGCAAAAACCAAAAACCATCACACCAACATAGTAACACTAGATTTATGTAGAAAACCCAATGAGGGAAGAACCACAGTGAGGATTAACTCACACTATATAGAATATCAAAACTAATTACAAAAGGCTCACTACTTGAGAAAAAGGTTCGCTACCATAGAAAAAGGCTCACTACCAAAACAAGGACGCACTGTCCAACATGGTTAACCACTCAAAGGGTTCACTACCGCAGAGATACAAAGAAGATAGAAGAGAGATGTCACAAAGAGAAGACAATCTCAATGCAACAGGGAATTCCACCATAAGTTACTCAACCACTTGTAGACATGCATGAATGATAGAGTTCACCTTCAACTCACTGCATCCAAAAACTCAACATTTAGACTTCACACTAATCTGCCACACTCACATCACATACATCCACTTGATTCACATCCACTTTGCATCTATCTGCTCTATTTATTTGCACTTATCTCTTGTTCCATTTTCACCACTAACTCATCCTATATTTATACCATCTTCAACTTTGAAACATATCCAAAGTCGGCCATCCATCATTAATTTCAAATTAGGTCGGCACCAAAAAATCCCAAGATGGAATTAGAATGAGGGTGACTCAAACACATGCTTGATGAGGACCCAAATAGGTTCCAACATGCTTCATCAATTCTGAAGGTAGTGTTTAACACAATGTTGGAAAAATGAGTGTAAAACATAGAACAATTAAGCACGATCCTCCCAGATACCAAAATTATATTCAACATGATCATAAAAAATTAACTCTAGAACCACAAGTCATAAGAATTAACCAAAGAGAAATTTGAACAAACAACATTTCTCCTGGACCTCAGCTAGATACACAAAAAACCACAGTTCACAACTAGTGAACATAACTCACATTGTATAATGAATCAAAAGCCAAAATATGGATATAGTAGCTTCCAACAACCATAATCAACATATCTGAACCGCACACACATAGAAGAAAATTTTGGAGCATAACCTGGAGCAACCACTGAACACCCGTAATCTTCCTTCAATACAATTTTCTCAATATCCTCAACATATACAACCAATAACCTGCATTGATGACATTAATGACAACAACAACTAGTTGATAACCAATTGACCAGTTGACATCAATAAAAACACCTTGCAACAACTTCTTCATACTTGCAACAGGCATGCACATCATGTATTGCTCGCTAATCAAACTGCCATGGTCTGCCTAACAACATATGACAAAAATCCATAAGAATACTATCACACAATACCTGATCATGGTAATTTCCAATCTTGAATTTTACTAGACATTGTTCATTTAGCAAAGCTTTATGGTCCTTCTGCAACCAAGCAATGTGATATGGATTTAGATGCCTTCTTCTCTCCAACAACAACTTACTAGCCATCTCTTTTGAAACAAGGTTATAAGTACTACCTCCATCAATAATAACATTATAAAATTTACCTTCACACTTACATCTAGTGCCAAAAAAATTCTTCCTTTGAGTTGGTTCCTTCTCCTCATTCAACAAGGCTCTTCTAGTAATAAGAACCTCTCCTCTTTCTACATCCTCAGAATGTGAATCTCCTTGTGTGTTACCCTTAGGTCTTCTATTTGTCCTTCCTTGATGTTGAGGAAATTCATAGGTTCTATGTACTTCTTTGCACTTGAAATAGGTTCCACAAAATCCTCCTTTTCCTAGTCCTCATCTAGATCTTCCTCTTCCTCTTTGGTCTCCATTATTCTGATCAAGAGGACGGTAGGTGTTATGTCCTTTTTGGTTTTGGCTGCTACTAGATCCTTCACCCTTCTTTTGATCTTCATCTTGGCCTCCATATGGCCATCCACTAGTCTTTCCACCACGAACCCCACCTCTTTGCTTACTTTCAAATCATTTATTCAACTTTTCTTCTACCTTCAAAGCAAAAAAAAATGCATCTTCAATGGTAGAAATTCTTATCAAAATCAACTCTTCTTCAATACTCGGTTTCAACCCATTTATGTAACGAGCAACTTTTTCCTTGTTTGCCTCAGAGTGGCTTGTTCTAATTAGGACACGGTAGAATTATTCTATATACTCCTTGAAATATTTTCCCACTTGTTTCAAACCTTTTATCTTCTTCAACAAATCTAGCTCATAGTCCATAGGAATGAACTTTCTTTTTAATTTTTCCACCATCCGGTCCCATCTAGTGATTTCTCTTTTCCTCTTCAATTTCTTTCTAGTTGTACCTCTTTCCACCAAATATTCACTTGACCCTTTAGCTTGGTATTTGCAAATTTGACCCTCTCAAGGTCCTCCACCTCCTCATACTCAATGTACTCCTCCATGTCATTGATCCAATCAATCAACTCTTCTAGGTTAACATTTCTAGAAAATGTAGAAACATCGATCTTTGGCCTTTTCCCAATCTTAGATATGGTCTTAAATAATATGCCTTGCTCTGGATCTACTGTTGGAAATATGGAGCCTTGCAACATAAGCATGAAGCATGGATGGTTTTTGTTGGTTGTTTCTGTGTTGTTATTGATGTCAACATAGTGACAACTATATGGGAATATTACTTGGTTTACGTAAAGTTGTTCTCTACCGATAATGTTATTTTGTGATGAGCCAGTGCGTTGGTATTTGAGTTTGGAATTCATCGTAAGAATAGATATGACTCCAATCTCTTACCCATGTTATCACGTCTCACTCAAATAGTTA
Organism: Sequoia sempervirens; assembly: GCA_007258455.2. NCBI lineage: Eukaryota > Viridiplantae > Streptophyta > Pinopsida > Cupressales > Cupressaceae > Sequoia > Sequoia sempervirens. Next base: position 291,658,399 of record VDFB02000017.1, read on the forward strand.
TATCCTAGATCTTGAAAAGTTTTGGGTTGTGAGCAGAAAGTTATCTCTAATAGATTTCAACTCTGTATTCTACTATTTTTCCTTGCTTAGCATATCAATGTGGGAGACTCCACATTTTCTTAAGGAGAACATTTTAATGCTACGGTTTTAATGGTAGTCTCTTTGATGATAGTATGATGAGAATTTGATGTGGTCTTAGATCCAAAAGGTTTTTGCTTTGAGGATTGTATGTTGGTTTAGAGATTCTATGAATTAAGTTCTAGTCTTGGCCGACCTAATGTATGCAATTCACTATGAAGACTAGTTATGATTTATGGATGTCATACGACTTGGTATAATGCACTACATGGATAAAAAAATTTAAATCATATATGGTGCCAAAAATAGTGTTTTTATTAATTTTTCTTCATCTAATTAGGCCGACCTAATTGATGATTAAGACATACTTGTATATATATAAGATTTCTTGAAGAGAGAAATGTGTGTGAAGTGAGTGGGAGTGTGAGTGTGGAAGAAAGGTGAAAGAGGATCCGAGCCTAAATGTTTTATCAATTGGGGATCAGAGCAGATTTTTTGAGCAACTGTTGTGTGAGGAATTACATCATATTCTGAGCTTCATTGGAACTGAATCTTGCACATTGAAGGTGTATTCTATTAGTTCAAACATTTTGGCAGCGAGCCACAATCTTTGTATCTTGGCAGTTAGCCATCTTTTGTATTCAGGAAATGAGCCTTTTTCAAGGAAAATGAGTCCTAGAAGTGAGCCCTCTAATATGTTGCATCCAGATATAATATATTGTGAGTTAACCCTCACCGTGGTTTTTCCCTTTTTGGGTTTTCCACATAAAAATCCTGGTGTTCATGTGTGTGGTTGCATTGATTTGTTTCTATGTTCTCTCTTGTTGATTTAGTTAGAATTGTGATAATCATTAGATGAATTTTATGTGAATGGTTTTAAGGAATACTTAGTCAACCCCCCTCTCAGTATTCTAGATGTTCAACAATTACTATTAGAGCTTGGTTCCTCATAAGGAGCCTAATAGCTTGAGGAATGTCATAGAATTTGAATAAAATATTTTTTTTCCTCTGAAAGTGATCTTTGATGGATGTTCAAAATAAATAGAAGATCTAAAGGATAAGTTGATGAAATAAAACAAGTATATTGAAAAACTGTAAAGCAAATGTGTTGAATCATGCGATCTATTGGTTAAAGCAAATAAAATTGTCTGTAACCTGTTGCAACAATTGGATGAAAAGAAAATAATTGAAGAATGTTAGGAAATTGAAATTCAAAGGAAGAAGGATGAATGCACTAAGCTTGAGCAAGAAGTAGAAATATTGAGTTCTGATTTGGAAAAGGAAAGAAGTTTTGAAGATAAATGTAAGGTAAGCTCTGCAATTCTTGATGAGTTGATTATCTCTCAGAGACTAACAATGGATAAAAGTGGTTTAGGGTTTGTGGAATGTTAGAGTTCTAAAGTGAAGCAATCTACTGACAAGAAGACTCAGTGCAAAGATAGATGAATCAAGAATCTAGGAAGCAATTCCAAAAGAACTCCTATCAAACAACCTGTTGCTAAAAGGTATTTATATTTCAATGGTTTTTGTCATTCTTGTAAGAAATTTGGTCATAAGGAAAAGGACTGCAAAAGTAAAATGAATGATACTTTATTATTCTCCAGCAAATGTTTTTAAGTGTAAGAAGGTTGGATATAAAGCTACTCTATGTGAGAATAGATTGAATAAAAGAAAGAATGGAAGGAAGAATGTTTCTTTTTGTAAGTGCAACAATCCATAATAGCCTATCAATAACTACAGAAGAAGAAAAAATAATTATCAGGTGAAGAAGCATGATCACAGCATTGATCCAAAAGAAGCAAGAAAAGAGATGAAAAGGATCTGGAGAAAGGAAGGAGAATTTAAGCAAGTTAATTCAAAATCACCAGTCTTATCTATGCCCACCTCTGATGCAGATACACCTATCAATTTTTGAGTCTAGCAATGACTAAGGGGGAGCAATTATAATTTTTTTTAATAAACCCCCTCATCGGTACTTATGCCACATCATGGTAGAAGTACATTTAGTATGGTAATGGATTTAAGGGATTTCTAAGTTGCATGTGTGAAGAATGAAGTTTGTAGAATTTTAAAGAATGGAGGCACACACAAGTTTCAAGGCTATCTACCTACAATTTGAAGCATTTATTGTAAAAGCATTCAGAATGAAAGAAACAAATTCATACATCTCAAGAGGCACATGTATTTTTCAGAGAAGCATGCAAAGGAAGTTTAGAGAGGAATTCAAAGTTTCAGGGTTTGAAGGAGAAATCAATTGGATTCGAGGTGTGCTCTAGAAACTGGATACCTATCCATTTCTTGTTGGAATTTATAGAGGTATTCCTATTTGCACAATCTTTCATTTTTATTGCTAAATGGATAATTCAAAGATTTGAATAGTGCGGATAGAGTGCAAGTTAATTTGAGGAAATATTTGAATAATCTATCAGAAGAGTCTATTGGTGCATTCTATTGCATCCCTCCTAGGGTGTTGCCCACAAAATATATCTATGCATTTGTTTACAGCAAGATAAAGGAAACGTCACCAGTCCAATTGAGCATTTTATGAAAGAATGAATTAGAAGAGAATCATGATGCCTACAAAGTGTTAGTTGAGAAGAAGTTGGATGTGTGGTGGAAAGCCCCTTTGTTTGAGTTCAAAAAAAAGTATATTCAAATAGTTTTGAGTAGAATTCATAATGAATCTTTGTGGACTGATGATGCACATTTGATTACCAAAGATGCAATCAGAGATGTAATTGGGTTGTGTTCCTCCAGACCAGTTCCCAAATGTAAGGATGTAAATGAGAAAGATATAATTAAGGTAACCGATGTGGCTCTTGAAGGGAAAGAGATTGATTTGAGATCAATTGTGGATCCGGTTATTAGGCATGCAACAATGGTCATTGGTCATAAAGTTTGTATCCCTAGCAATGACCTTACACTGTCTACTACTATTGTACATATTGTTGTTGATATGGTTAAAAGAGGTATGGATTATGACCTATGTGAATTACTTCTGATACATCTTTTGAAGAATTTAAAGGAAATCAATTAGAGTAAGAAGAATACTTTTTGATATGGAAATTTGGTTGTCTGCTTACTCTTTTACTTTTTGAAAGAGTTACCGATAATAGGAAGAATAGAATGGTCAAATATAGAGCCTATTGCCCATCAAATTAGGAACTTCATAATAAATCTTGGCAATTCGGGTGCACAAGAGATTTCTCTTGTTGCATTCTTTGGAATTTTTCAGATGAGAATGAACAGAAGGTCAAGGATTCTAGCAAGTGTTACTGAAAGGTACTCTAGAAGTATCAATTTCCTAGTATCTATAGATTTTTGTCACATGGAAGTAGTTGAATTGAGGTTGGTATGGATATCTGAATTAGATTATGAACTGTTAGAGGCTGAAATTGATTATTATGCAAAAATTCTTTTGGAAATCCCTAAAAATCCTAATGTGGAAGGTACATCTAGTAGAGCAACTGGAGCAGGAAAGAAAAGAAAGAGTGTTGTCAAACAAGAAGTTGAAGAAGGAAGTGAGTCTGAGAGATCTCAACATGAGCATGAAAGAGTAAATATTCAAGGAGCTCTGGAAGAATTGAAGAAAGTTATTCTCGATGCTAATTTTTATTCATCTATTTCTATTGTGGAGAATCTAAGAAATTTGCTTAATTCTTTAGAGGTCTACATCTTTGGACTGGAAGTGAATGCTGGAATTAGGTCTACTGAAGAAAATCTGAAAGATATCAAGGAAAAATGTGCAAATTTACATATTTGAGTGATGAAGGAGTTGGAGAGTGTACAAGTTTGTGAGGAAGAGGCACAAGAACTGCTTTCTTTTTTCCTAAATTGGTTTGGCAGTACATTAAACATAAGAGACGAGGTAAGGAGTGGTGAAACCCAGATGGCCACTCAAGAAGATACATATAGATTGGAAGAAGATAGAAACAATCAAAGGTGGTCCTACATTGTGTAGCTTCAGGATAAATTGTTTTCCCTACAGTACCAAAGAATAGAAGTTATTAAGAAGTTATGGTCCTACATTGTGTTTCTAGTGCTCTTGACAGTATTTATGAATTATTAGAGATAAATCTTAATCCCAATACTTTAGCAGATGGTATAGATTCCTTAACTAATCTTGAACTATTTCACAAGAGGCTTGTAAGTACAAAAGGATTATGGGAAGAAGGAAAAGTGTCATGGAAGGTCATCCTAGAGAGTCTCAAAGGTTCTTCTTCTTCAAGTTGATTCTATTTTTGTGTTCATATCTTTTTTGTTATATTTTGATACATATATGCATATATACTAGACCCCATCATTTTCCATTAATGTCAAAGGGGGAGAGATAGAGCTTGGGAGAGAAAATAATTTTTGAGGAGAACAATTTTCTTAGGGGGAGTATTCAATTTTGTTGTATATTGAAAAATGTTTTTGACATGCATGTTGCCATCAATGCCAAAGGGGGAGATTGTTGGAAACATAGAACCTTGCAACATGAGCATGAAGTGTGGATGGTTTGTGTTGGTTGTTTTTATGTTGTAATTGATGTCAACATAGTGACAACTATATGTGAAGATTACTTGGTTTACCAGAAGTTATTCTCTACTGATAATGTTATTTTTTGATGATCCAATGCATTGATATTTGAGTTCATAATTCACTGCAAGAATAGATATGATGTTTTCATGTCTCATTCATATGGCTATATCTTGTATCTTGAGAAGTTTTGGGTTGTGAGAAGAAAGTTATCTTTGATAGAGTTCAACTCTATATTCTATTGTTGTTCCTTGCTTAGCATATCAGTGTGAGAGACTCTGGATTTTCTTAAGGAGAACATTTGAATGTTGTAGTTTTAATGGTAGTCTCTTTGATGATAGTATGATGAGAATTTGATGTGGTCTCAGATCCAAAAGGTGTTTTCTTTGAGGATTGTATGTTGGTTTGGAGATTCTATGAATTAAGCTCTAGTCTTGGCCAACCTAACGTATGGAATTCACTATGAAGACTAGTTATGCTTTATGGATGCCAGTTGACTTGGTATAATGCAATACATGGATAAAATGTTTTAAATCATATATGGTGTCGACAAGAGTGTTTTGATTATTTTATCTTCATCTAATTAGGATGACCTAATTGATGATTAATACATACTTGTATATATATATATATATATATAAGATTCCTTGAAGAGAGAAAGGTGTGTGAATTGAGTGGGAGTGTGAGTGTAGAAGAAAGGTGAAAGAGGATCCAAGCCTAAATGTTTTATCAGTTGGAGATCAGAGAAAATTTGTTGAGTGACTACTCTGTGAGGTAGTACTTCATATTCTTAGTTTCATTGGAACCAAATCCTACACATTGAAGGTGTATTCTATCAGTTGAAACCTTTTTGTAGTGAGCCACAATCTTTGTATCTTGGCAATTAGCCATATTTTGTATTCAAGAAGTGAGCCTTTTTCAAGGACAGTGAGTCTTGGCAATGAGCCCTATAATATGTTGTATCTGGATATAATATATTGTGAGTTAACCCTCACCGTGGTTTTTCCCTTATTGGGTTTTCTACGTAAAAATCCTGGTGTTCATGTGTGTGGTTGCATTGATTTGTTTCTATGTTCTCTCTTGCTAATTTAGTTAGAATTGTGATAATGATTAGATGGATTTTATGTGAATGGTTTTATGGAATACTGATTCACCCCCCCCTCAGTATTTTGGATGTTCAACATCTACTACATCTTGTTCTTCTTTGAACTATTCCTCATTTTCAGCTTCATCTTCACTTTCATCTCCTCTTCTTGGATTTAACCTCGATGTATCTCCTCTTGCAATGCTTGAACTTGTCTATGTAGGGCTCTAAAACCCTCTTCTAGTACAACAATGTTTCTTCCACCACCATGATTTCTTTGTAGAGGCATTCCGATCACTTTTCTCAGGAACCCACAACCACAAGTCCTAGTGCAAACTGCCTCATGTTCGACAATTTGTTTACACACAGAGGAAAACCTACTCTGAGTTGTTTTATTTCTTGCCTAGGAAGATATTTTAATGAAAAAAATTTAGTGGGGAAACTTCGCAGGGTCATAACTTTTGATCTAGGTGTCTAATTTTCTATTATAACATATCGTTGGAAAGCTCTCAAAGAGATCTACAATTTCGAACCCTTTAGAGATCAGTTCGTCCTCTTTTCAAATTTTTTTCCTTTAATATCTCCCAAAATTTTCATGGTATTGAGATGATTCTTTTGCAATCAGAAATATTTTTCAGTTACGCTCCTTGGGGTAAATTTGCAAGTCCATACGAGCCCATTTAGGCTAACTTACTAAAAATAGTAAGTGATCATTTTTCACCTTTTTTGACTTTTGACCGTCTTACACCCCTTAAGTTCCATCATGGGACTCAGAACAACTAAAGAAAATAAGGAAAAACATATTTTTGGGTGATGCAAGATTTCCCTACACCACTAGATGCTCTTGCATCAATACTTCAACAAAGTTTCTTGTGTGTATAATAGAATGCCCAAAATTAAAGCTCTTTTACTAAATTCCTATGTTTATTCTTGTACACTTTGTCCTTTTCTTTCCTTAATGATTTCCAATTCATTATTTCTTGTTGCATGTGACCTAATGGATAAAACTATTTCTTAAGTGAAGCTATAAACTCAAACCAAGGAGAAATAATTTTACCATATCGACTAAGATCTTCTTGAGTTTTTCTCTCCTATTAGATTAAGGTTGTGCCTCCCAATCGAAGAGTGGCTAATTGGATCTTTGCAGTATCATCAATAAAATTTTGAATCTTGTAAATGATGATTTTGGTTTACCCCTCACAATGCTTTGCTCCTCCAAGGGTGTTTCACCTAAAAGGAGAAAGGGGATTGGATGGGGGACCAAAATTCAAGGGTTTACACTCAATACTATGTTAATGAGATGGAATTATGTCTAATTAAGATGTACAAGTGCACTAATCTAAAATAAAAGTGATCTAATGATGCAAAACTATGACAATGTAAAATGCTGGAAAACACAATGTGATATGCAAAAATACCTAAGAAATGAAACTACAAAACAGAATGGAAGAGGGGCACTTGGAATCAGAAGTTTGATGTTGAAAGATTCTGGAATCCTAGAAAAGTTGACTGAAATGTTGACAGGGACACTTAGGCCAGATTGGGCAACTTAGTCCTAGTTTTAGGAAACTTTTCCAAGACAAGAAATTTGCCAAATGGGTGTTCAAAAATGTCAAAATCAGTTTTCAAGCTTGGAAGTGGGACTAATTCGCCCCTAGTGGAAACTTAGTCCTCCTATATATTTTGGGAAATTTGGGACAAAATCTTGTAGTCTCGGGTCTATAATTCCTTTTCTGACAGGTGTCTATACTTGATTCTACAAAAAACGGGGCAGAAAGTCTCTCCAAGCTTGAAATAGGATGATGTTGACTTGATTGACTTGATGCACTTTTTGATCACTTTTCAACACCTATTGCTTGACAAATATGCATACAAAATTCACATGCAAAAGGGGAAAAATGGTTGAGGGTTAGAGAATAGAGGTTTTCCTTGGTCAAACCCCACTTTGGTAATCAAACCCTAAACAATGAAATAGAATGAAATGAATATGATAAATAGATAACATGCAAATGCCATAAACTTACCACATCATTGATGCTCAAATCTGAAGATATGCAATGAAGAACTCCAATAGCTTGATTTAATAATGCTTGATTTGCTTGAATGTTTAATGAGTGTAAGAGATAGATGATTGTATGAGATGGAAAATTTCTTGAGTGAATTAGAAGATGTAAAATGAGGTGAAAAACCCTTATTTATACTTTATTTTACTAAAATTTCTCGAAAGTAACACATCACAGGCCGACCTCAAGGGTTAGAGGACAAAATCCCGCTAGAAATTTAAAATTATTTTGAGTTTTGTGCCAAAAAGGACTAAGTCACCCCTATGGGTGACTTGGTCCCACTTAAGCAAATTAAGTGGGTGTCAAGAATTTCGGGGCATTAAAAGTTACCCAACGAGAATATCCTCAAAAACACACTTAAAAATGGCCAAAAAGTGTATTAAGGGGTCATTTAGACATGAGAAAGGGTTGAATTAATAAAATTAAGCCTAGAAAACTGTGAAATCTTATTACAAGACTTTACAACACTTCAAAATAGGACTTAATAAGTGATGAAAAGGTGATTTTTAGGTGAATTGTAATGAATAGAGTCTAGAAAAGTGTAGAAATGTCTTACAACACTTCACAACACCTTCACAAGACATCATAATTTGAATGTTTAATCCGCATTACTACATTAAATCAACACAAAATAAAGCCAAAGCCCATTAGAAGGACTCAAGTGAGCATAAAAATGTCAACTATACATTTTTTGGCGACACGAATCCTACAATAAACTTTAATATTCTTTATCTAATTATCAAGTTTCTCTGCATCCAGTTCTCCATTATAAGTTGGCAATTCAAATTTAACATCAAGCTTTAACAAAGGTGTATTAGATTCATGTTGCACATGTTTCTTCTTTGAAGAGGAAGTAAATGATGAATATGAAGAAGACTAAGAAGATGAAGAAGATGAAGAAGATGGAGATAGAGGTTCAGGAGGGTCACCACCACCTCCTACTCCTTTACCTTTGTCATCTTATGAAGAGGATTCACCTTTCTCCTTCTTTTTGTCCTTGTATAGCTCTTCCAACATCATCTTCATGTCTAGGAACATTTTTCAAAATTGTTCTTCATTCTCAAAGATTTTAGTATTGGGAGATTTTCCTTCTTCCAATTGTGCCATGATTTTTCTTCTTGTAACTTGTCTCGATCTAATCTCTGGATTAATCTCTTCAAGTGCACCTTATCCTCGCTTTAGTTTCAACCTGGTTAACATCCACCAATTCCAATTTTTCCCAGGTTAAATTTCTTTGATACCAAACTTGATCTGTAATTAAGGCTTAACAACTTATACTTAATTTAGATATATAAATTATTGATCAATAGAATTGCATGGCTATGTTCATTTGCAGTTGAAATTGCAGAACTAGGTGCACTTATTCATTGCATAAATTAATGAAATGTTAATTAATTGCTTTAATTTTTGTAATAAATAACTCAAAGAAGGAATCAAAATACTGAAAGAGGGTATGTGTAGGATCATCATGGAAAAAACAGGCCCTTAAGTGGCAAAAAGATCAGAAAAATCAGAGTTAGGAAACTTGACGTAAAAATTTGAATAAGTTCTCTATATTATTTCAAAAATATGTAAGAATAGAATCTGTAGCAAATTGAATATAGTTTCTAAACTACTAGGTTTATTTTTATTTTTTAAAAATCTATTTGGTGAAAATTTGAAATTTTAATGTAGTAGTACTTAAATTTCAGGGAAAAAATAAGAAGTAGGTGTCTGTCTAACCACCCTAACCACAATAAAATGATAATAATTTTTTATAATATTTTAGATATAAGTAGAGGACTCATGTCTCGATGTGATGCATATTTTTTGTAATTTTTTTCCAAGTAAATAATTAATTATGAATTTTTATTACAAATTTTTAAAAATATAAAAACTCGTATGTTTGACCACCTTAACTTGGTCAAAACTTCATAAAATTCTTCTTTTTTTTTAATCCTATAGTATGTGAAGCATAGAATGTGACGCATGTTTCAGATTCAAAAAATGTGATACCGTTTGAAAGTTGTAGATGTTTTTCAATCAGCCTATCAATCAAGACTTTAGTCATAATTCAAATAGAAAATGAATAATAATTATTTATCAAATTCAAAGTAAAGCATAATTTATATTGGTAGAACGCTGAGAATCTCCTTTAAAAACCCTTTTCATTTCATTAATTTTGGGTAAAAAAAAGGTCGTCAGCCACATGGGCCATCATATCAGTTACATATTTCCATTTTTTGGCCCATCATGTTCTTGCACATACCCAAGAAATAAAAGAAAATGAAGAGACAATAATAGGTTTGTTAACGAAGCTTACCCATGTGTTTGGGCTACATCTTCGGGTCCACTTCTCAATGTGGGACCACTTTTATCTATGATGCCAAGCTTCAATTCACCTTATTACATAAAAAAAAGTGTCAAACCTGCAAAAACAAATCCTCTCACGGTCCCCTCTCAACACCTAAAGATACCCTTGTATTCTCCTTCTCTTGTGTTTAAGGGTTAGGCTTCAAATGCCTTGAAATCCCAATTACATTGAAAAGAAAACAATTACAAAGGTATTTTTGCATACATCAATCTCCAAGATTTCTTCTCCTTTAGAACGAAAAATCCCTCCTTATATACATTTTCATATTCTATACAGGGGTTAACAAAATATTTCCCCAATCTCTTAAATTAAGCCCCTACAATTTTAAAACAAATGAAAATCTTTTAAAAATCGAGCTTATAGGTTGAGCACAGGCTTTGGTAAATGGGAGATCAAGAGTTAAAACAACCCATCCCCCTTTTAATAGTCTTTACCTTTCTTGTAAAATAACAAAAAAAATATCATAGACTATATATCCCAAGGATCATGCATGGTGTAATGGTAGGAGGCCGACCTTGTTTCTCAGAGGTCGGTGGTTTAAACCAATTGAACCTCCTTTTCCCCTTTACTCCACCAATTATCAAAATTTAAATAGTATTTTTCATAAATAGAGTTCAAGAAAGGCATGTAGCCTAGCGGTGGAGCATAGAAATAGGATGGGGGAGGTCAAGTGTTCAAACCTCCCCCTCAAACTTTTAACAAACCAACTGCTCGAGGGATGCCGCAAGGGTGCCATGTGGCACCATTTCTTTGATCCACATGGCACCATTCTATTCACACACATAATGACACATGTCACCAAGTGATTGGTCCATGTCACAAATGCCACATCACCAGTGGCCACTAGTTGTATTATCATGTATCATCTATATGCCACATGGCATCACAAGATCCTACCATGTCATCCATGCTGCCATGTGTCATATTGGCGTTAGTATCTGTATGGCCCAATCAACCTTTACCTACACAACCTTAACTAGCTCTAACTTTCACATACAAACTCCTTTTGATGTGATTCAAGCGGTGTCGGGATCATATCAATGAGCTTTACCTAATGGTGATGGTATCATCAGCTTCTAGGACTGCAAATTCTTTGAGGTCTTCTAGATCCTCATGGATCAATAATAGAGAAAAGCGACTTCCCATCACGCTCATACCATAAATTTAGGACGAAAGTAAAATGAGAAGTAATTGTAGATTCTATAGGTTTCTAGCCTCAAGTTATATTCAACAACACTTAAATAGAACTAAAAAAAAATGTTAAAATGAGCCACACATCTAAATACAAATGATATTGGCAATGAACAATATGTGTTCCTTTGATTTAAACTTCCTATGCAAGAATGATTACTTAGACGTAAATTAATGGTAGTCAATTATTTATTCTATTGTGACATTTGGTTTGGGAGTTGTATAGCAATAAAGGATACAAACATAAGCCTAATACAAGGCACTTGCTTGAAAAAACATCCTCTTTTGACATTAGTTGAATTTCATTTAAGAAGGATGAAAATATTAAATAATGTACACAATGAATATGATTATAGGTGGCAACTATATTTAATAATGGGCATGGCAATAAAAAACACTTGGAAAGTGGTGCTACATATTTGTAAAACTGGCTTTCTAAATAATGCTGAAATAAAGGTCTATGGTTGAAGCCTAACTCATACATGTATTCCAATTTCTAAGAAAGCTAATAAATCTATAGCCTTACATGCTCATAAAATACAAGTGGATCACTAAATGTTTTGCAACAAAATACCAATGCTAGGATTGTAGTGAAGAGAAGAAGTTTGAGAAAAGTGTAGGTAACCAACTCACATATGAGTAATGAGACTACAAATAAATTGCTTCTTCGTATGTAACAAGAGCAAAGTGTCAATAGAAAAAATGAAAATATAAATAAAAGCACAAAATATTTGATGCTATCAAAGAAAATAGAATCTTATAGAGATGGAGCATAGGATCAACAATTGATGCAAAAGAAATAAGAAAAATTTATTTGCTTGTCTTCTTTAAAAATAAAGAATAAATGATTTAAGAGAAGATGCAAACATTCTAGATGAACATCGATAGTTGGCAACTATCCTTTGTCTTGACAAGGGAATGGATTCAATTCTACACATTAGCATCAAAATTTAGTGACTTGCATGGTTAGAAACACTTTAATGGTATGCATTTGTTAATCAATTTTCTTGTAACATGTCATTGAAAATCCCCTTTGTACGATTACACTAGAAATCACACTTCATTTGAAATGGGCACATCGACAAATATTTGTAATGAGTGTTAATTAATTAGAAAAACACAAAGAATAATGAATATTTTTTTGGACTAAAGTAAGGGCATTCAACAGTGTACAATGCAAGAGGGTGAAGCACACTATTGCTTGAAAGTCTAGCTAAATGAGGTTGATATTGCATTAAGATTATTCTCCTTTCTCCTAAGAGAGGCATATGAACCAAATTTCACAGGCATATTCATTGGCAAATGAAGCTCAAGGACACACATAGATCTACCAAACACCACATTGGTAAGATCGCATTGAATGTGAGACCCTACTGATCAAAATATCTCTGATGTAAGTGGACACTCTTTCAAGTATTAGACCTTGAGATTTATGGACTGTCAAAGTTAGAAGTTGGTAGCACCACCACTAGTAACTGGAAAAAATACTAATAGAAACTCCATGGACCTAAAAATTCTAGAAACAACACAAAATCCATGAGGTGTGAAGAAAATCACACCGTGATATGTATGTGTTAGGAATTAGTGTTCTTTTGGGATAGTGTGTGAGTTAAAGTGAGTTAAATAAATAACTCACGTAGTTATTATGGGTGTTGATATATGTAATAAAAAAGTGTAATAATATTAAGTTGTTAAGAAGCAAATTAATATTATTAATAGTCATAGGGTTTGTTATTTTATTTAAGGTATGAATGTTGAGTTGTTGAAACGACTCAATATATTTAGGGATATTGTTTTAGGAGTTTCCTATATTGTAGGAGATTGAACTCCTATATATATGTTATGTATTTGAATGAAAAATAGTGAAGCACATATTGTTTTGAATCGAACTATTTGTAGTTTCTCTGTCCATATTTTCTAATTTGGTATCAAAGCCAATAATGTTTCTATGCTTGTAGTGTGTATTCATGGGAATTGGATTTATGACATGGTTTTGGCCCATACATTTTTGGTAGGTAAAACAGATCAGGCCTCTACTTTATCTATGGTTTGTTGAGACCAAGCCCGTGATCTTTCGGTGTGTGTTGGAGTCTTGCTTTATCCTCTGTGAGATCGTGTTTTATCAATTTGTATGTTCTTTTGTTACAAAGCTTTCTAGATTCTAGCCTGTGTGGTTAAATTGGGGGCATTGGAGCCTTCATCATAGCCACATAATTTGTAAGGTCTTTGCAATTTTTTAGCGAGATTATAATGGTGCTATGAAGTTGACTCCCGGTGGCTCTTCCCTGCATGCTCACACTCAGGGCCATCCCCGTGACTGCTCCCATAGATGTCTGTTAAGATTCATCTATCTTAGTAGCATTTGGTATTTGTATACAACCAGAGGATTTATTTTGGTTGGCATTTGCAATACTAGCTTGGAGGCCTAATCCGAGTTGCAGGCATTGGATTACTTGATTGCCCAAACTGTTTTGGAGTATTACTTCATCGATCGGTTGTTGTTTGGAAGGGATGTTTCTTATTCTGCAATTCCATATTTGACAGTGGGCTTGGCACATTCATTTGGTATTGTTTTTTCATTGTTCCTTTTTCTCAAAGATTAGTCTAGTGATTTCAAATGATCCCTTCATTATCTCGACCAAGTATTTTGATTTGGTTTGCAGAATAATACTATAGAGGGTACGTGATGATTGGTTTAAAAATTCATTGGCCATTTTATGGAGTCTGATTCATGCTTGTAGCCAGTGGATTCTTCATTTGATCATTGACTTTGTTGAGCATTGCAATGGTAAAGAGTCTCCTAGTTCAGGTACCCTCTTATAGCTAAATGTGCTATCATTGTGATATGTTTGGATGAGCTCTTTCAGAAAGGCTACGAATTGGGCTCAAGAATTTTGTTATTCATTTCAACTAATATATGCGAGAGTATCATATGGAAGGCGTGAACCAAATACAAGATCATAAAAGTACCAGGTTTTTTCCATCTCCATCAATAGGTGTCAAGTGTGCCATAGTCTAAAAGTCTAATAAAATATTGTATGCAACTCAAAGTCAAGTTGTATCATTATTTTTATAATAGGGTCTATATTCACAAGTCATTAATGGTCATGTTATCAAAAGTATAATATATATATATTATTTCAATTGTAATTTGGTGCAGGGGCACCATTTAAAGTGTTTGGTTCATTCATGGGTTTAAGGTCTAGATTGTAGGTTGTTGATGTTTTTTTTTTAAATAAGGTCTATGAGACCATTTTATTATGTATTTAGTTATTTTTGAGTCATTTTAGGTGTTTAGGGGGGAAATTTGGCTTGACATTTGCAAAAATTGCATTTTTGGCAAAGTTGTCAAGAAATAAAGTTAGTTAAGGAGTTCAAAAGGTAGTTAGATATGTTGGGAAAGTTGAGTTTGAATGAAAACAATATAAATGTGATGTAAAAGCTTGAATGGAGGTTGATCTTTGAGATTGGAATCAAATTTACTAAAGAATTTTCCTGATTTTAGTGATTTTTCTGTGTTTTCTTGTGTTTTTCTTCTCTGTACGGACCCGTACAGGTGTCTAATGCTCTGAATATTTTTGTGGATGTGGATACATGTGTTAACCTCCATTTGAACCTGGTTTGGTTTCTTAACTCCACATTTGAAGAGGGTTTCATTCATTTCTTCAAGACTGCCCTGTTTTGGCTGTGTAAGGGTTTGAGGACCATAATGTAATGATTTTCACCAATCCACCCAATGTAATGGATCTGCAACTTAATGGATTGGTGTGTATCATGTTAGGTTAGATGTCTAATGAATTTAGGAGTCTGGGTGAGCATGAAATTGGTCAATGGAGTAATGCCTAGGCTGGGCAATGCCAATTTTTATGTAAAAGTGAGCAACCATGATGGTGATTTGGTAAAATAATGAGAGTGGAGGCCTTGTGAGTTTCATTTGAGTTTTTTCAGGACCTATGAAGGGTTTCTAGTGAGTTGGTTTGGTGTTGAGTCGCTTAGAACCCCTACTTTCAATAAACCCTCTTGGTTTGGCTCAAAAACAAGGGTTTTGGGGTTTGATAGGTTGGAGGCCGTACCATGGAAGTTTGACTATGGATTTGGTGGATTGGAACCCTACCTAGTGCTTCCCAATTGGAATTTGGGAGAAAGAGAAAGTTTAAGACACAAGTCCTTTGTAAAAGTAGCCTATTTGGAGGCCTAAAACTGTGAAAAAGTCAATTTTGAAGCACATGGTCCAAAGGAGTCAATATCATATTTCTCATATGTTGTATAACCTTGAAAAGGGTATCTGATTCTC
The DNA here is from genome assembly GCA_007258455.2 of Sequoia sempervirens. NCBI lineage: Eukaryota > Viridiplantae > Streptophyta > Pinopsida > Cupressales > Cupressaceae > Sequoia > Sequoia sempervirens. The sequence continues at coordinate 291,673,983 of VDFB02000017.1, forward strand.
TATTTTTTTTGTGAAGTGTTTTAGAAATTTGGGTTGGAAGATCTCCTTAATTGGGTTGCATATGCTACAAGGAAAGGCATGTCTAAGAGTGAATTTTGATGAGATCTTTTGAATCTATTTTAAAGTTGATTTGGTGCTCACTTGTTAGTCATTTTGAGAAGGTTTCCATCCCTATTTTTCATAATAATTGGATGCACTTTCGCTTGTTTGCGACATCCACTTTATGGGGGGCATTCTAAAATTGAGCTTCAAACTCAAATTTGCTAAGTAGAAAATATATTGGAGGATGGAGGCATCAGAGGTCGTAGGTCAATCAATGAACTCTCATCAATCATCAATGACAGGGTCGTATGCATGATATGGCTACAAATATACAATATGCAATGCATTTTTTTTCAGCGTTTCAATATGGTGTGTGAATGTTGAAAAATGATTGTATTGGAGAGCAGATGACTATAGAGGACCTTTGATTGTGGTGATCCTTGGATTTCCATACTTCATTGGAAGATGAATGTACAAGCATAGTGGTGAACAAAAGCACCAGAGTAAGTTAGTTCATGGATCTTGAAAGGGTTTGTGGGAGGATCCAAAAAACCACATGAGGTGAACATTTGATGGGTTCCTGTTCATGTCTAGGTTTGTGGTAAACGTGTATGAAAACCATTAAAGGGTGATGGGAGGTGCCTTTCGTTTTGAATCAAGATCATGACCCACAAGATTTGGGCTTATTTTTGATGTAGGGTGTGAGTTCTTACCCTGTTCACACTAAGGGGGGAATGTTAGGAATTAGTGTTCACATGGGATAGTGTGTGAGTTAAATTGAGTTAAATAAATAACTCATGTAGTTATTATGGGTGTTGATATATGCAATAAAAAAGTGTAATAATATTAAGTTGTTAAGAAGCAACATAATATTATTAATAGTCATAGGGTTTGTTATTTTATTTGAGGTATGTATGTTGAGTTGTTGAAAAAACTCAATATATATTATGTATTTGAATGAAAAATAGTGAAGCACGTATTTTTTTGAATCAAACTATTTGCAACTTCTCTATCCATATTTTCTAATTGTATGAATAGAACATCAAACATATTCAATACCTAGGCCATGTACCTTGTAAATATTCCATATGTTAAACATGTGTTCAATGCTAAATGACGGATAATATATAGCTTAACAAAAAACAAAGCCAAACTAGAAAAAACTATGTTTTGAGAATTTTTATTTATTCAACGATGCTCTGAATATTGAATAGGTTGATATGACATTTTTTTAATAGAAAAATGGGCAGAGAGAGCAAATATAATACCCTCATATATGCATGCACCCAATTTTCAACGAATGAATGGAAGATCAATCTCCCTTCTGAAAAATTCCATTGCACTTGAAAAAAAAAGTAATGGTTAAATTATAATACACAAAGATAAGGAAAATTTGGGGTGTTTGTATACTATTTGTTTGCATTTATAGGAGCATTTTGTAATTATGAAAATCTTGTTGATCATGTAGACTTATGTTTAGTTTACATGTCATCTATAATGTGCATAAAAGAATACCATGATGACTGGAAATAAACAAATGTTATTTTTATCCATGTTTTATTGAGGGTGTCCCTGGTCTAGATGATCATTAAAGAAATTCTTTAGCAATGGAACACAAAATTTATTCTTGTTCTATTGATGAACCACAAACATTTAAACATATGTCAATCTTGTCAATGTTAATGAATACACAAACACTAACAAACATGCTAATGAATTCTTTGTTGTAACTTTGAGCATTACTTACTAGCATAAATTATTAACATGTTGAGATAAGATGACTTTTTCTGACAATTGATATACTCCCATGTGTGGACATATAGTATCAATTAAAATAGCTTGGTGACCATATTGATTTGATGAACTAGCATAACTTTCAACTATTGCATATGAGACCATCTTCTAGGATTCCATGTAATTAATAATAGATTAGGCTTGCACACAATGTTACACAAGCATTGAGGTCTAGGCTAGGGACATGAGCCTATGGTTTAATGGAAAAGTGATCAAAGGAATTGAAATTTGGATGCATGCTACAAGTTCAATTCCTATATGCTCCAAAATGCATAGAGGAAAATAATGAAAAAATAGTTTTCTAAAATTAGAATTTCATGTATGGTTATGGTACTCAGTTTCCTCTGTAACTATTATAAGTTACACCAGCCAATAACAAACTAATTATGATGTACATGCACTACCCATGCAATGAAGACTTAGTGAAAAGGATCCTCAAGGATTAGGTTGGTGAATTGGCTACAAAATTAGAAATTAATACCATACCCATGCATGATAACATGGAGTACAAATAGACAACTTCAAGATATGGTCACTACATTGTATTGATTATACAATGAATAAATGCATCCAGTTCTTTCATAATCTCAAGAAATCCAAATTGTTACATGGTAGTCGACGTCTTATGACAAGATACTCTCCTATTTATGTAACTCATCTCTTATAAGACACCGATTTTGTTCTTCTAGCTAGATACAGATGCCAATCAAAAAGCTATAGATTTTGTGTTTAATGTAATGAGGGTTTCAAATTATCTTTGAATTAATTGCAAAAGGTGTTCCCAAATTTTACTTTACTACAGAGGGCCTCCTCGACTTCAAATTCATTGTAGCAAACTCTAAATTCCTTGCTCACCTTTTTAGAAGTCTCCAAGTCCTCTCCAAACAAGCTTTATCACCCATGCAAGTAGCTCCTATAAGTATATGCTAAAACCCAAAATGCCTCATGCCATCAAATTGGCACACAAACCCTCTTTGGTTAGCTCCAAATCCATTAATAGTTAACAAACCCTTCTTCTATTTGTAGAGTTGCATTGCACAAATAATGCCAATTGTACTCCCCACTCTCCCATCAAATTACCTCTACCAAATTTTACACTCTACTATACTCCTCACTCCCACCAATAATTTCCCAATTTGATATTAACCCTATGTGCAATACAACCCACTACTGCCAATAATTTCCTAATTCAATTTTTTTTTTAATTACCCACTTTAATATCATATTGTCTATTTTTTTTTAACATTATTGTACATCCCACTATATCACATGGTCTCTATTAGCTTTTTGTAGGACTACAGGTTAAATAACCTTCTACCACCACCCCACATAATGTTATTAACTCCATCATGAGATGGAGGGTGACCTCTTTTTGTTAGGTGTAAGCCTACCACCAAACCACAGTGTCACAGTTTACTCACTGCGGAGTTACGGGTTAGTTTTTCCTTACTGCTACCTCGCATTCCTCCTATTTAACTATCACAGTATAGTAGTAAACATCCATCTTATTTCCCACCAACCTACATATGATTTTTTTGATCATTGCATTATTGTGGTAAGAGTTTGTATTACTTCCAACATCCTACCAACCTACCAAGGACTTTTAGAATTGAGCAGATACCCCCGCGGGAGTATAGTAATGGACTATGGCATCGATTGGGTTTCCTTGTAAATGATTTGAACCAAGGAAAATTAGAAAGGAGAGGTTTATCAACTAGATTGACAACTAGACCCCCTAAGAATGGGATTTAATATATAATCTGTAATCATGTTGCACACCCATTTGGGGTGTTTCTAGTCCTATTTCGATATAAATATGGGAGTGGACCCCTTGTCCATAGCTTACCAAAATATATATATACATACGCACACACACACACAGATATATATATATATATATATATATATATATATATATATATATGTATGTATGTATGTATGTATACATATATACACACACACATATATATACATACATACATATATATATACATACATATATATATAGTTTAATTTTTATGTGTGACTAATTATTTAGTCAATTTTAGTTGTCGTGACTAAAATTTTTAGTCACATAGTCATTTATTTTCCAATTTATACTAGTGGATCATGGTGTAGAAATCATTGTTTTGTTGATCCTTCTCATCCATGCATTATGTTCTTGTTTCTCAAGCACCACTATTATTTAATTGGTTAAACAAGATTATAGGATTTCATTTTATGAGTGATGGATTCAAGCCATTTTTTTCTTTGAGAGTTTGAGACAAGGTTCATAAAGCATTCAATAGGGAAATAACAAAGAAAGGAAGTCACCTAAAAAGGAAATGGATTGTGCAAATAAATAAAAGATAGTCTTTATCAAATAAAGTCTTAAAAAGCCATCAAAGGGTGGCAAACAAGCCTACTATAATGTTTTATCTCCACGGTCTACTATATCTTCAACTAGCCACAACTTTTATAACAATTTTTGTAATATTTTGATTTAGTTGGTTGACATGCCTTTGATGAACGATATTATGTATAATGGGCTATCATCATTTCAAGAAAAAAATTTCCATACTAAAATAATGGAACCTAATCCATCATCTCCTATTATTTTGAATGATTTTTTATCTTCTTTACCACCTACTCAGTTTGTAGAGGGATTAGCATGCCATGAATTTAATGGACAACTAAAGTATGACAAATCAAATGATCATGAAAGTATTATTCCAAAAGGGTGGTTTAAGATGATATCTCAATAGATATGGAGGATTGTATAATGATGATTTAGTTGGATAGTTTAAAGAGAAGATAGATCTCATGGAATGCAAAGGTATACACAAAAGGATAGTAGAAAAAAGTATGTCAAAGGCCACATCATGCTATGAAGAAAGAGGGCAATCAATGTTCTTGTGAGAGTGTATTGAAAATAAAAAAGGATAGTCTCTTTGTCAAAAGGAAATCCATGAAACCACAACGAAGATGACAGTAGCAAGAAAATGCATGAAAAATTCCATACATATTTTTTTCCTTGAATGGGCATTAATCTCACAATATAGAGATGCATCATGAAGGAGGGTGAGTGAAGGAAATAATAGTCCACAACAAGGGTAGAGTTTCTTGAGGCATAATTTAGAACTTAGATAAAATTTTCATAGATGCCATGTAAATCAACAGAGTAAGGGTCTGAATAAGGAGACATAGGTTGTTCAAAGTGAGATTGATGCAACTATAATAGAACATTTCAAATTGCTTCATAGGGATTAGAATAATGAATTCATTATCTCAAGGTTACTTTAAACCATTTTCAAAGTCTTAATGAAATCTAAGGTTCTATGAACCAAATGTGGTAGCCCATAAGATGATCCATCTATGAAGGCCAATGAAAAATAAAAATACAAAGGTCATGACCAAATGGTAAAGCACAAGCATCATTCACTAAGGAAGGGAAAAGACATAAAGAAGGTAGTCATTTCAAGACGTAGGAAGTCACAATTTTTATATGAAAGTCATCAAACCAAGAATATTGCATAAAGAGGACATCCATAAAGAGCAATTTTAAATTTTTTTCATACAAAGGATGAAGGGTAGAGCCATTTGAAAAGACATTCGTATTCAGTCCTACAATGAAAGACAGTCTTCAAGGTATTTTTAAGGGATTAAAACCTAAAGGTATTAAATTTAAAAAACAACAACCATCACATGAGATGATTTTCATAAAGGTTAAGAAAGAGCAGTTTTCTAAAGTCAACAAGTCAAGGATAGTCAACCATGATAAATGTATGAAAACCGAAGACAAATGAAAATACAAAGGCCAATGAAAGAAAAAGGGCATAACAACCAGCAATGTCAAAACCTAAGGGCAACAATATCAACATTAAGAAAGTCATTAACCTAAGGGTAGTGATATCAAATTTAGCAGAAACCATAGTTTATGAAAGGGTAGTTTGGTGGCATATGAAATATGAAATCTTAAGGTTTTAAAGACACTCGCATCACAAGATAGTAAAAATCCTTAGGATCTCACAATAAAATGATGATAGAGTCATAAAATGGGTAGAGGTATATGATGATAACAACCCAAAGATCTATATGCTTCACAAGGACTCTACTAACTCCTTAGACACTAGGGTTGGTGCTGAAATAGAGATCCAAAGTAAGGAAGACAAAGTGGACTTGCTCGGAGGGCTGCAGGAGCAAGTGACTATGCTGAACTGTAAGGTTAATTGTCTAGCTCGGTTCGCTATCAAGTTGATTCACAAGTCAACTCTCACTCTCTCATATGTGATTAAGGAGGAACTGAACAAGAACACCATGGATGAAGGCCCCAACTAGATTTGGGAGGATGTGTTAAACCTCTTGGTCAGGAAATGGGAGGGTTTAGACAATTAGCTTTTGGGTCTATTATGTGTTTTGTCTATGATGTGTCTATGTTGTTACTTGGCTATGTTTGCGTCTATAGTTTTCTATTTCTGTAATCTTTTTTGCTAATTTTTGGTATGATACTTTTTGGCCCTTTGGGCTCCTCATGCAAAGGGTAAAATACCTTGTAAATGCTGATTATATTATCAAAAAAAAACCTAGAGATAAAGGTGGAAAATGGAGATGCAATAAGCATCAACATAACAATCCATGTGAGGTATTATAGTCTATAGAACATGCAAACTAGTCTACTACAAATTAGGGTTCATGACAGTCCCTTTAGGGGAAAATTTTTATATTGAAGGCACAAACCATAAGGAACTTAGATCCTTTATAAGGCATCCTGCATGAAATCCAACTATAGGACACTCATAAGTTGCAAGTTGCAAATCATGTTTTGAAGACCTTGGCTATGATTTTAAAACCCTTTGTAATTGTGCTTTGAGGACCTTGACTATATAAACAGAGACAATCTAGGACCATGCAAAAGATCACAGTAAAATGAGAAGTTCATATTCAATAAGAGGATCACAGTCCCATTTATGAAGAAGACAACACAATGAAAATAATGCATATTAAAGTTTTCAAAATTGGCATTCACCTTGTCAACAATGTCTTTATGAACCTCACATATAAGAATAGTGCTAATGACTATGATCCACAAGGAAGAACTATCCATCATAGAAGTCACTTAACATAGCCAATATAAAGGTATCAAATAACAAGTAAATAGAAGGATAGTGGTCATAAAATTTCCAAGTACAATCCTATAACATTGGGAAAAAAGTAGATGCTAGTCAATAGGATATATAAAGCAATTTTATGATAGTGAAATAGTGTACCAAGAGCTTTATGATAGCGAGGGAAGCAAATCTCTTCCATAAAATGAATGAAAAATGAAAAATGATTGTATAACAATATAGTATCCAAAAGAAAAACCTAGGAAGGTTTAAGAGTGTAGAGAAGAGAAAAAGGGACAAAGGTATAAAGATGGTTTAACCACATATAAAAATGAAAATATCATGACCATGCAAGGGTAGCAATGTTAAGATGAAAGGATAGTCATACTAGGGAAGAATCTTGTTAAAGACTTAGTTATCTACCTATCATCATGCAAAGGATATTCATAAGATAATGGGGAGTTTAGTGGCCTTTAAGGTCAGTTTTTAAGAACTTAGAGGTAGTTTTGGCCTACTTAAGAAGCCCTCATGGTCACAACTAGAGTTAGGGTGAGTTTGAGGCCAAAATTATGCATTTTGAGATAGTTTAGGTCCCTTAAATAAAGGATTATTTTCCTTGTACTTGTTGGAAGAAGGAAGAAGGTGACCTTTGGGTTTGTTGTCATTGATGCCAACATTGGTTGGTAACTGGCTAAGTAAACTATGTATCTATATTGATCCAGTATTTTGATCCAAAAAATCTCTCAATAAAAGATAATTATATGAGTTTTTAATATGTTGCTCAGGAGTGTTAGTTATAGCTATAAACAAGCTTTTAGCAACTTTGGCTAATCCGGCTGAGATATCTAAATGACAAAAGTTTGAAATTCCTTTGGCCGACAAGGTTAAGAACTGCTTATCTTATGAATGTTTAAAGTGTTCCTTATTAGGCCTGGGCCAACCTAATTTGTGTTTGATATGTTTTTTTTGTCTCAAAAAGGATTTTTGAATTGGGCTGACAATTCATTTTGAATTATGTATGTTCACATACAATTAGGCTAACCTAATTCATGTATAAAGATGTATATATATATATATGTGTGTGTGTGTGTGTGTGTGTGTGGAACATACCGATGTATGAAAGAATGAATGAACAAAAGGGATGAGAAAGTATGGTGAACAGTGATGTGAGTTATGCGACAAGTGTTGAAGTGTGAAGGTATTGATAGTTGTATACCTACAATCGGAGGAGGATTTTAGTTTTCCAAAGCTTAACCGGGACTGATTTTTAGCACTTTGAAGGTGTACTCATTCAGTTCATCTTTTGGAAGTGATCCATACTCTTTGTATCTTGGTGGTAAGCCATTTTGTTAGAAATTGGATTGCATCAAATGGTTTTCATCGATGTCAACATAGTTACAAATGTAAGAGGTTTTTTCTGGAAGTTATTCTCTATCAAAGATGTTCTCTGTTAGTGAATCAATGTGCTAGTTTTTTGGCCTAGATTCTACCACAAGACAAGCTATGACTTTGATATCTTAACTATGTCATTATGATTCACTTATACAGCTATATTCAGGATCTTGAGATGTTTTTTGTTGGGAGCAATAAGTTATCAATGACACAGTCTAACTCTATACACTACAATTGTTTCTCTATTTGGTACAGTTGTTTTTTTGTTTTGGATCCCATTCTTGGCTGCCCTAACACAAGTTATATATTAAGAAGATTAAATTTACCTTGGGATGTTTTGTATAGATCTTAGCTGACCTAATATGGTGTATTACATGTATCATATATAAGATGTTTTGAAACGAATGGTTATGTGTGTAAAGAAAGAGTGAAGGGTGCGTACGAAAAGGATTAAGGGGTGTGTGAAGACTTGAGCCTAAATGTTTTATCTGTTGTTGATCAGTGTAGATTTGTTGAGCGACTACTATGTAAGGAAGTACTTCATATTTTGAGCTTCATTAGAACTGAATCTTGCACAAGGAAGGTGTATCCTATTAGTTAATACTTCTAGCAGTGAGCCATAATTTTTACATTCAGGCATAAAGCCATCTTGTGGCAGTGAGCCCCTCGGGTTGTAGCCATGTTGGATAGTGAGTCCTTATTTCAGTGGTGAGTCTTTTTGTAATTAGTTTTGATATTCTCTATAGTGTGAGTTAATCCTCACCGTGGTTTTTCCCTCATTGGGTTTTCCATGTAAATCTGGTGTTTTGTTTATGTGTTGTATTTGAATTTTTGCATTGGCATTTGATGATTAATCATTTAAGAAGTATTAAGTATTAGTTTTGGTGATTGAATTAAAGGTTTAATTATGTGGCAACTGATTCACCCCCCCTCTTAGTTGTCCTATTCAACAATTGGTATCAGAGCTCGGTCCTTTGGAATAAGTTTACAACTTGAAGGAGATCTTGGTAGGTTGAACAAAATGGTGAAGGGATCTGACTTAGATGAAGAATTAAGAACAAAGACTACAAAACCTAAAAGTGAAGATCTGAAAGAAAATGTCAAAAAAGTTGATGAATGCATTTAGAAACTAAGGAATCAGATCCAAAAATTCAAATTGAAACATAAAGAAGTTAATTAGGAACTAAAGGAAGCAAAGGAGATAGTTGAGAATCTAAGAATGAAACTTGAAGAAAGAAAAAGTGTGGAAGAAAATATTAAATTGGAAATTGAACAAAGCAAGATAGAGGAAGGATGCTTGAAAGAGATTATCAATCAAAAGACATAAAATGTGATAAGCTTGAACAAGAAGTAGTAACCCTAATAGCTGATCTAGAAAAAGTGAAAGCTCATAAAGAAAGGTTCAAGACAAGTTCTACAATGCTTGATGAGTTGATTTTATCTTAGAAACTTGCAAAGGATAAAGGTGGTCTAGGACTTGAAGAAGGGAAAAGCTCAAAGAATAAACCAATTTTCAATGAAGTGGAAAATCAAAAGAAATTTCAAGGAAATACTTATCAAAATAAGAACTGAAGGAACAATACTAAAAGGTTTCCCATCCGACAACCTAATGCTCAAAGGTACCCATCCTTTAATGGTTTTTTTTTCTCGTGTAGTAAATTCAGACATAAAGAAACATAATGTAGAAGTAGGATGAACCAGAATAGAATGAGTCAAAATACTGGATTCCTTGGTGGATGTTATGTTTGCAACATGTTTGGACATGGAGCTACCAAACATAGAAGCTAGTTGATGATGAACAGGTTTAATATTAGCAGAAGGATTCAATCTTTTCAAGGCTACTTTTACACATGCAATATCTTTGGACACAAGTCTAATTAGTGCAGGTCAAGGATGAATGCAAATTCATTTGATCAAGGATATGTTATGTTCTACACTTATAACAAACTAGGATATATCTCAAAATATTGTAGAAGCAAATTTGGGAAGAAAACTATTCCGGAACATAAAATCAATCATGTGGACAAAGTAGATCTCGAAGAAGTAAGGAAAGAAATGGAAAAAAATTGGAGAAAGAAGGAAGAAGCTGAGAACAACAATGAATCAAAAAACCCTGTATCTGCATCTAGTGCAGATACCTCTTTCAAATATTGAACCCAACAATGGTTTCAGGGGGAGTAGTCATAGAAAAATATAACATGCCCTCAATATATGAGGTATCATGCGATGATACAAGGATAAGTGATTTTGAAGGTATTGGAGAAAATTCTGGCAGAAAAGATGCAAATCAAGAAAATTGTGGAGCTCTTATTCGTTTACAGGGTATCTGGCAACTTAAAAGGTGGAAAGAAATAAATGTAGAATTAGGGAAAAACTAGGTGGATTCAAGAAAAGGATCATGACTTGGAGAAAAGGGAAGATTGTGGAAATGAGTGTTGCATTAGGTTCCAGTACAATGGTTTTGTCTTTTGGAAGTTGATCTGGTAGTTTTGGCTGAGGGGAAGGTACTATAGAGTAAAGTACTGATGATGATGTCATAAGCAATAAATTACTTTTTGCGACAAAACCCTAAAAGTGACAAGTTAAATAAGGAAGTTGAGTGGTCATTCTTTTTCACATTGTGAATTGAACAAGCTAAGGAGTAAAGTTCAGTTGAGAAATAATGAGTTAGGGTTGTGGCAAGAAAAATTATAGAGAATAAAGCTAAAACAATGGAGTTAAAGGTTGTCATAACCCAATTTTATTACATATTTATTTAAATACGGAAAATTGAATTATTGATGAAATTCAATTAAATAATATTAAATGGAGATTCTGGAATATTCTCATGTTGAATATGATGAGTTGACTAATGTTGACTATATGAAAATTTGAAAACTATTTTTTTATGTCATCAAGAATTGAACGTTACTGATCAATTTGTGAGTGTGTGCAGTAGCAAGGTGACATGATGAAGGATGAGAACACAATTGAAGTAGGATTGTTTAGCCAGATCGAATGGTAAGCCAGTTGGAATTTGGGTGTACACACCATAGAAGGGCATGATGACTTGAATTTAAAACAAATTACATATATCAGAGAATGAAAATTTCCTAACTTGAACTATTTCCGTGTTTGAAAATATATGGCTTGTAGATATTAAAAAAAATTGTCCATTTAAAACTTATTGTTTGAAGAAACAAAATAAAATTTCTTTATATATATATAGAGATGCTCGAATTTGAATTTAAGTTCCCTATTGAAAGTAATATTGTATGGAACTCGTAAGCCATAACAAACAATTATACATGGAAGTAAATATGTATATATAAATATATATACATATACTATACATATACATATATACATGTATGTACATAAGATTCAAAGAAATACATACATACATACATACATACATACATACATATATATATATATGTATATATATGTGTGTATATGCAAATGTAGAAAGTATGGTAAATGAGAATGGAATCATTTAAATAAACACATAAATATATATATATATATATATATATATATATATATATATATATATATATATATATATATATATATATATGTATGTATGTATATTCAAATGTATATGTGTCAAATTCAAATGATAACTGGTAACATACTAACATCGAGTTGATAATTAAAACAAATACGATGATGGTTGTAAGGCCTTCCATGAATTTAATAGCTATATTTGAACTATGTAGTGGTCAACAACAAGGCCATAATGCCTCTGCCCTGGGCATGCAAAAATATAGATTGTTGTTTCCATTTTTGAACAATACACAGGGATTGTGGCAAAAGAACATAGGGAAAGGTGGGTCATAGGAAGGAAAAAGATGAGGAGCTCGAAGGAAAAAGCTAGGGGATGGCTTACTCGATTTGATATTGAGGTAATCCAAACCATGCAAGAATTATAAACTTGTTTTTATCCCTATTCTTTCCTTCATTATTATCGAACAATAGCAATTTCATTTTTTATATTGATTACTTTCATTCTTTTGTGAGTATATTTGATAGAAGCCATGGCCTTGGCTCAAATCGCATGGTGTTGACCTCTTTGGGTCACTTTTTTTGCATTATATGTATGAGATTTTTCTTTTAGGAAGCCATGTGGCTAGCTCTATGAGCTAAGCTGAGCCATAAAATGATAAGCTTAGGTGGTTCTTCCTTGAGGCTGCTCACATGAGCATGCCATACGATGGCTATCATATTCTATACACCATTTTATTATAACTCATTGTTATTAAACAGTGATGGGGATCGATTAAGGATTCACTTAGAAGAGGGTTCGTAACCCTTTGAATTTATTTCTTATGACTGTTCACCACCCTAGCGGCTAGCCAAGGCTTGTAATGCTTCAGGAGTTAGTCTTAAACTCTTGTTATTTATAAATGTCGAACCTATAGGGCTATCAAAAATAAATCTGATGACAATGTAATTTATTCCTCTTATACTTATATGGAATTGGATATGATCCAATGGAAATAAGAGACTCCTCTAAATATTGTATTCTCTTGTAATTTATATCAAACCCTGATATTAAAATGGGATGATAATAGAAAATGGGAAGGGTTGTGTTATTTTTTTTAATCCTTGAATGAATGTAGGCTTTGTTATCACCTGAATGTGCACCCTTTGTTGAACCCAGTTCAAACACTCAGTGAAACATTGGAAGACCTCTCAAAGTGTGGGCTTCGAAAATAGAGATCAACCTCTAGAGAAGGCCAGATTCCTAAATGGTTATCACCTACCTAAGTTATTCTAATGTTTTGTCAAGGAAAAGGGAGAGAGAAAACATAAAGTGAAAACATTAATCCTAAGGTGATACACCAAATAATTAACTTGACCTGCAAATAGCTTTCATACACAACTCAAAACAATGATAAAGCTTCACATACACAACTCAATTTTCATATTTTGCTTGCATAAATATTTCATAGGAAAGTTTAGAACTCAACTCCTAGAAGGAAAAATACTTACACAGCTAGAAAGTTCTGCTTTTCAACACAACCTATAACCTACAACTTACATATTCTTCTACAAAAGGAGCTTACCATGAGACAAAACTACAAGGAAAAGATAACTTCACAAGTAGTAGCATCAATCAAACACTTTCCCGCAATAAAGTAGAAAACTGAGAAGGTAAAAACACTTTACTTCGTTGATTTTCAAGGCATCCACTGTCATACATATCAAAGAATTACAAAACACTTTCTTTTCTGCCAAGGACTCAAAAAAGTCACAAAGTAGAGAAAGATCAAGTAAGAACTCTGTACAAATGAGTCAAAAGGTGACTATATCCATCTCCAAAACAGTTGCACCAAAAAAGGAGCTAGAAGCTCCATGAGCTTGTATGCCTCCAAAAATCCCAAAAAATAGTGACCAATACTCCTCCAAAAGAGCTCCAAAATGTTGAAAAGGTCACCTTTGACCATAACCAACCACAAGAACTCCCAAAATTGCTCCAAGATGATCCAAAAAGCCTCAAAAAGAGGAAAACAACTCCCTATATGCTTGGCACATGTTTTCCAACTGACTACAACATCCCCTATATGCTTGCAAATGCAAAAACATCCAACACCTAAATCCTTGACTATATCTTTGTTTACAAATGTAGCATCTTATCTTGCATTACAATAACATTTAACTTAAGTGATTTATAATGACATCACTAAGATAATTTTTTTACATTTTCCAAAATTGAAAAAAAAATTCAATTTATGAAAGGATAAAAATGACTTGACCCTTGCAAGAACAAAAGACTTGACCATGTTTGAAGGGAAAATGAAAAAGGCATATTTGACTTGGTCCTTCACAAGGAAAACAATACATATTAAGGGGCAATAGTAATATTTGAAAAGTTTTAAATAAAAGGAAAAAATGCCTTTACTTTTGTCGACCTCTCTTAGGGTTTCAAAACCCTAACACAAAAGCCATGACTATTCTTTGCATTCAATTCATTTTAGCATTTTCAACTTTATGGAAACTTCATCTCAGTCTTGGAGGGCACCACCGAGATCTATAACTGATCTTTCATGGGTTTTCTAGATAAATCTGAAATATTTTTTTCATGGAGTCAAGGCTGAGCTGCTGGGAAAATTTCTCTCACTGTGAAAAATGAGGCCTTGAGCTCTATTTATGTAGAAAATAGTGAGAATGTTCTTGTTTCTCTGTGTATTGTCCATATGCATTTCTCCTGGTATTTTATACCATGGCTATTTTCCTATTAGAAGAAATCTTATGACCGCGACCTCATCTTTTTTGTTGATTTTTATCTCTATTGTGATAAGATTGTGCAAAATCAAAATATGAATGAGATTGCATGAGAGAGTAGATATTTGAAACAAGAGCTCAACTATCGACTATTTCCACAAGAAAATGTCTCCCCGCGTAGGAAGAATGGTTTGTAAAATGATTCAATACCATTGCACAGTACGGGTATAATTTAGAGACTCTACACATCTTTTCTATTCCTTCATGAACACTACCTTTTCATTGTTTTGGCTGAGACTATTCTTTCATAACCAATCCACCCTCTAACATGCCTCAATGGGAGACTATTCACTTCCTTCCAAAGTCTCTAGATCCCCCACAAAACTCTTCTTCCAATGGGAGACCCTTGTGTGGAGTGTTAGTTAAGTGGTGACCATTACTGATCTACAAATCTGCACCTCTTGGCAGTGAAATTTTCTTTTAGCAGTATCAATATCTCTGCTCCCTTACTTTGAAACAACCTTCTCATGGTAGTTGCTTAGTTTACTACCCTAGTTTTCATAATACCTTTCATTCGACTTTAGCAAGAGATTATAGATGATAGTCTTGGCATGAAAACTCTGGCCATTGAATAAAAACTGTAGTTTCCTTGATTGTCTCTATGGATTAAATATTCATGAATAAAACTATCCTAGAATTGCTACTATCCTTTAAAACATTGAATACCCTCTTTACTATGTTATGACCACTACCTTGTATGCTCTAAAGGACTATCATTTAGGAGTGACTCTATCACTATTCTTTTCACCATATTACCTTCATGATCTCTTTTCTCAACTCAATGTCACTGCACATACTCTTGCTCACTGTAGTTTCTTTAAAGGGATTGTGATGATTACACTACCATGACCCTATAGTTACAAAATAGCAACACCCTCCTGGCACTGCATTACTCCACTTTGTACACTCCTACAGTGCCATTGCTACTAATGATGATCTTAAATGGAATTTTATGCTCAAAACCATAGCATCATAACCTCAATGTTGACTTTTTTGATAGTTATATCTACTATTTTTGCTTATATAGTGCCATTTGCATCTTTGTGACCATGGTTTGTATCATTGCTGCTACAAGACTCATTATGAAAGTCCTCTATTCTTTAACACTAGCCATGCTATGTTTCCTTATTTAAAAATATATTAAGAATGTTGATCTTCTCCTATCATAAATAATTTATTTGTCATATTTTTGCTATTATGCTAGAATTGTTCTCATTGTTCATGAAATGGATGACTTTGTTATTTATCTGCTTATTGACAGAGAAAGAATCATTATCATGATTGAATCTTCATCCATTTGCATTGTAATAGTGTTATGAAGGAGATTCAATATTTGCTTGTTGTACTTATTATGAAATCCTTGCTCACTGCTATGAATGTCATTGGTAAAAGGCAATATTTGTAATTACAAGATGATTTCCCCATATAGAAACATTGTTAATCATTACAAAAAGACCACATCATTGCCTCAAAACAGTTACATGTTTTTTCCCTTAGTTACTGTCCTACATCATCTATGTTATTGTAATCCATTGAGCATATATTTGTTGTTTATGATAGTGACTTCATCAATTCACTATTATAAGTGATATATACCTACTTTATTGAATTACAACGACATGTCATTCACATAATTACCTCTGTTAAAATACAAGATGAAAAGATGCTAGGATCAAACCTTGTGGGAGCCACATTTTATCCCACATGTTGTAAACAGATGAAACAAAATAGTAAAAAAGATTTCACATATACTTGCACAATGAGAAAACATGTTAGATAAAATGACACATATGATAGATGTGTTTGATAACTCTCTTGTTTTCCTAGACATCTATGGTATGCAAGCTATCTTAATGCACATGAGGATCAAATTATATGTTTATGGATATATGCACATGTACTAATTGGTGATCTTTCATTGCTCTAACAACACTCTCTCACATGCAGGAATTTCTAGAGTAGTAGGACAAGCAACAACTAGAGGTTGGACAAGCAAGAGAGACAACAACAAATGCAAAGCCAAAGCCAACAACTGGGATTCGTCATTCAGGAAATGATGGGTCCCCACTCTTTACATATGCATTATTTCTTTTATATCTATAAATGTATATTTTTTTCTATCATCTGCATTCAGATAGTTAGTTCCATGGCTTGTGTGGAACACCATACATTCATATTATCAATAAAGATGAATTTTTGAAGAAAATGATTCTTTCTCTTCTTTGTTGTATGCATATGTATAATGTGATGATGTAGTCTTTAGTTGTTTTCCTTTATGCATATGAATATGACATAGCAAGGAATGGATCTACCTTTTGTTTTCACTTTGTAAAAAACATAATCAGCTCTACGTATTTGAGCTAGGAGAAAAAATAGGTAACATGTTTTCTTTGCTTTGAAGCCGACCTCGTTTGACAAGGATGATGGAATGAAAACCATGTTGAAATGAAATCAATGTTAGCATTTAGAATATCCTTGCATGCATGGTAATAAAATAGTAAATTACATAGGAAAAATTTCAAATATAATTATGAGTGATCTTGACCATTATGAAATGGTTAACTTAGAGTAACCATAGCTTGATGTTATAGCCTATTGGGCAACAATATTTTTTTTTGAATATTGTCACACTGTCCTTATGTATGTTACAGGGAATATTTTTACTTCAATGTTTTCTATACAATGTGAAAGAATCATAATTTTTCTTCTAATTGTCAGTGAATCATATGCTGGTAAAAGTGATAATTTCTTATAAGAACATCTAGAGATATGTATCAGATCAATGATACTATTGAATTTTCATAAAAATGAATTGTAGAAAAGAGAATATGAATGTTTTGTTGCATTACAACTCTATTTGATTTATAAGTATTTAAATGATGAATGTGCATATGTGAGCAGCTTGCTTATAACTGTATAGTAGGAACAATATTTCTTTTGTTTAAGCCAAGAATGTACATAAGCAAATAGCTATTTTTGCAACTGTTTAGTAGGAAACAGTAAATTTTGACAAGAGACGCTATAATTATGCTTTGGTGTTGTCATTGATGGCAACACTAGTCGGTAATCGGATCTGCATGACATCATTTTCTCCTACCGATAGTCAAAGTGAGGGCATTCTAGAAGAACAAAGCATCCAACAGATTGGTGTTCAATGATACACATACAAATTTCCAGTTGTTACTTTGTGTTGTGGATCTCATAGGAGGTTTTTTAGTACATTTAATGTGTTTTCTAGAAATCTTGGTGCCTCATATTGAGTCTTGTATGAGTTTGGAGATCCAGTAGTTATTTCTCTGTTTATTAGTATTTTGGGGTTGACTCAATTGATAAAACATGTTGCGGATGTTCAAGAAATATTTTTTCATTGTGTTTTGGGTCCAAGCTCAGGTGTAGCCAACCATTATGGATACACATTGAATTTTACTTATGATTTGAGCTGACAAGTTGCAAAAATTTCTAAGTTTTATTGGAGTCGACTTGTAGCGATTAAATCCTTAGTCGTGGATATATATATAGATGATCAATTATATCATTGACATATGTGTGTGGTGTGTCGATGTGTATTGTGAATACCATAAGTGTGTTAGAATTATTTTATGCACAATTTCACTTGCACATAAAGGTTTTGTGAAGAAAGTCAAAGAAGAGCAGAGCAAAAGATCGGTATCAGTTAGAAGGACCAAATATAGATATCAGAGCCTAACTAGAACTATAATCAAGCATTTGAAGATGCTATTTCTTCAGTTCATTCTCTTGGATCTAAGCCAAATCTCTGTAAGGTAGTGTGCCTTCCTATTTTGAGCAGTGAGCTCTAGGAAATGTGTCAGAATGCAAGTTCATTCCCATTTTGTAATCTTTCTTTTGAGTATACTCAAAACTTATTGTGGATTGGCCATCCGCTGTGGTTTTTCGCCAAACAGGGTTTCCACGTAAAAATCCTTGTGTTAAGGTGTTGTGGCTGTTTGCTTTCTGTTTATGTATATTACTCTTGTTTGAATGTTCTACGTGGATTAAAGATCAGAATAATAAAATTAATTTTTGCACAACACTGATTCACCCCCCCTCTCAGTGTTGCTTGTTTCCAACAATTGGTATTAGAGCCAGATCTTTGAAAGAAGTCTAATAGCTTGGGGAGATCTTGGAAGGTGTTTTCAATGGATACAAGTAGTCTTCAACAACAAATTATGGTGGCCTTAGATGATCTTGACCAGTCAAAATTTGAGATTCGAGAATTGTAGGAAAATCTTGAGAATGCAAAAAAATTCATCCACTAATTGAAAGACAAAATCAATGAATCAAGAGAGAAAAGAAAGGAATTATGTGATCAACTCAAGCAAAAGAATAGAAGCATGGATGATGAAAAACTCAGTCATTCCTTAAAGGAGAAAAAAAAAGAGTGTGAAAAGTTTTCTAGAGAAAATGCAGCCCTGAAGCATGAGATGGAGTCCATCATGATGAAAATGATCAAGGAGATTGAAGATAGAAAGAAGAATGAAGAAAAGCTTGCTCAATCCTTGAAAGAAAAATATAAACAATGCAGCTGATTGGAGAATGAATTGGAACAGTCTAAGAACAATGAGGAAGTGCTTGAAAAACAACTTGAGGATCTCAGAGATGAACTTAATACTGCAAATGAGTACAAGGAGAAATTCAAAGCCAGTTCAGCCAAACTTGATGAACTGATTAAAGGTTAGAGCACTGATGGTGATAGGAGAGATCTTGGATATGAAGAAGGAGAAAGCTCTGGATCTAGAAAAAGGAACTCTAGATAAAGGAATTCTAGACAAGGAAGATTCTGACAAGGAAATCAGATGAATGGAGCCAGAAGAAATTCGATAAGACAACCGAATGTTCAAAGATTCAATGGTTATTGTTTTGCTTGCAACAAATTAGGTCATATGGCTTCTCAGTGTAGAAGCAGGATGAACACAAGTGGACCATCATTCTTAGGTCAGTGCTTTAATTTCTATAAGTATGGCCATAAATCAAATGAATGCAGATTTGTGATAAACAACATTAGTAGAGATTTCAGATGCTATGCATGCAATAGACTTGGGAATATTGCTAGCCAATGCAAATCAAGGAAAAATCAATGGAACAATTGGTCTGATTAGAGAAACATTGTGTGCTACAACTGCAACAAATTTGGGCATATCGCTAGATTTTGTTGGAATAAAAGAGGTCCAACAAGACAAAATACACAGCAAGATGTCAAAGGAAAAGGGAAAGTCACTATAGATGTGATCAAGAGGAAAATATAGAAGAAATGGGTGAAGAAGGAATCCTCTGCTGAAGAAAAAGTCCCTACATCAGAATCTTCTTTTGGTAATTCCTCTGGGAATTAGTTTTAGGCCTTTGGCCTAGGGGGAGTTGTAAAAAAAAAAATCCTTTCACCCCCTAAAGGAAAGTGATACTAGAATGTGGACCAGTCTAGTAGGTGGATCAATGCTTTTCAGATGTTGTTCAATCGATCTGGGAAGGTACTATGCAGTTGAGTGGATCCACAGAAGGTTTATCTATCTTTGTACCTGAAATAGAGTAACCAAATGAACTAGGGTTAAGGAATTTATTGCGACAAAAAGGGTTAGTTGTGCGAGTGATAAAAAACCAGTTTTATCTTTCATTTGTCACTTTTCATTTGGAGAAAAAGAAGTTTGAAGGAGCCATGGAGTGAACTTTGTTGAATTGTGGAAAGATTCGAAGGTGTGAAGAAGAATTTGCGATTGAACCTCAATTCGGTGAAAAGGTATTTCTCATAAAATTTGTGAACTTATGAATTTACAATCATGTCCACTCCTCTGGTAGTCGAAGTCAAGGACAAACCATGTCTTAAATTTAAATTGCTTCCCTATAAGTTTGTGGAGACCGAGCCCTTAGGTGTTTTTTCATCAGTGTCGTACAGAGTTCTGCACATTGAGGATATAAGGGAATATATTCATGCAAACATTGAAGAGTTAGGCACCTCTCATATAATGAATATGTACTCCCATCATATAGTTGGAGAAGATTTTACTGTAAAATTGGAATTTCAAACCCTAGAAGAGAAGAAGTTTGCATAGTTTGCGAGATTTCTCATATTTGAGGAAAACGAATGGGTAAGATACATTTTGAGCCATGTTCATGATGAGTTCATGTGGCTAGATGTACCCTTCAAAATCACAAAGGAGGCTATATGTGCAGTGACGGGTCTAAATTCCACCGACAGACTTCTAGTCTTAAAATCTGTGAAGAATGACAAAGTTATTGAGGCAACAGGTGCACATTGGGATAGAAGAGCAATGACAATAGATGACATTGTTGAAGTGGATGTGAAATTCACATCAATGGTCATTGGTTATAAGATATACTATTCTAGCTAGGAGAATTATGTATCTGGTACGACCATCTATGCAGCTTATGAAATGATAAAGCAGAATGCAGAGTATGACTTGTGTGAGTTTCTCAAAAGTTAGCTAATGGAGAACCTAATAAAAATAAAGAAAGACAAGAAGAATATCTTCAAGTGTGGTAATCTGTTATGCTTATTTTTCTATTTCATGAATGAGGTTCTAGGTATTGGGAAAGTACATTGGCATAGAAATGACCTATAGCCATTCATATAAGGAAGAAGTTGTTTGGAATGGGTGATCATCAAGTCAGGAACACTACCCTTTGGGGTTATTTCAAAAATTTCCAGAATATGATGCATGCCAGGGAAAGAATTCCCACTTCATTTGTGGAACAATACAAAGATACTATTTGCTTCATGGTGGATATTGACCGATGTCATATGGAAGTTGTTGACCCCAGAATAGTTTGGATCATGCCAATGGGTTACAAAGTAGAAGAAAACATTCTAGAGATGTATGTTGAACACTTGTTGAACTCACCTCTAGATTAGGGAGAAGAGAGATTTGGATCATATGCAGATAAAAGTATGCAAGTTCATGAGGAATTGAGAAAACTGGTAATAGTTAGGAGAGTGAGAAAAGAAACATAAGTTTTTGCAAAAAGGATGGGCTTACCTGTAGAATCCTTGAAAGAAGTAAGAAGAAGGAGAGATGAGGCAGAAGTTGCAGAAGTGAAAGCAAAAATAGAGTCTGCAAGTCCTAGTGCATCCTCTATCTGCACTAGATCTACAAGGAGTTCCCCTGCAGCAAAGCCAACTCAAGACCAACCTTCTAGTAAAAGGAAGAACAATAAAAGTAGAAGAACATACAAGCCTATTTCAGAAGATGAGGAAATAGAATTAGAAGAAGTCTTGAGAGAAGTAAAAGCTTCTGGAACTCGGGCTATGGATTTAAAATATTCTGGAAAAGAAGCGAAGGAAAAGAAGGCTAAAGTTGATAAACCTATTATGTCAGTTGATGAAGTTGTGAATGCAATTGTCAAGGACGGTAATCTCAAACCCCTCTATGAATTGCTTGAAACCTTTGATGAATCTAGTCAAAGAGTTCTAGAAGAAGCTACAATAAAACATCTGAATTTTTTTAATAAAGCTCTTGTTGAGATTATGTCTGGCCAACCCCAAAATTTGTATAATATTTTGGAGTCAAGAAGAGTAAACGCTAGAATAGAATAAAAGAATTTGAGGAAGAGAGTTCTTGAATATTTGTGTCCTGAAATGTCAATTGGAGAGATGGATTCATTCCTTGAGAAAGCTAAAAAGGAATTCAAGAGCAAGACAAGGGTGAATAAACTCATGATTGGTGAAACTGATGCTATTGTCAGTGAAACTAAGGAAATTTTGGAAGAGTTTATGTCAAAAAATAAGATCAACATAGAGGAAATGAATGCTGAAAATGTTTCGGTAAATGAGGCAGTGAATGAGGAGGTAAAAGTCAATGAAGAAGAGAATGTGAATGAGGAGAACATAAATGTATCTAATCCTCCAAAAGTTGAGGATATTTTGATTCCTCCCAGTGTGGAAAATATAGAGAAACCTATGGAAACTAAAGTTCCCAAGGTGGTATTAACCGAGGAGAAGGTGGTATAGAATGAAAAAGTGGAAATGCTTGAAAGCAATCTGGTAACAATCTCAGAAGAACCCAAAGTTGAAGAAGAAAAAGTCTAGGAAATTAGAGTGTAGGAAAGAGACACTGCCAAGGCAGTGAAGAGATCTCTGATGGAGCAATAGGAATATTTTGATCCTGAATTGGATGAAATTTCAATCAATCTATCTACTCTATCCCCAATTCAAATGTTGAAAGTTGCATCAATTGCTCAAGCTAAGGCCAGTGAGAAAATTCTAAAGTCTCACATAGAGGATAGTGAACTGCTAAGCCTTGCATCTGGAGTCCTACAGAAATTAATTCCTACTCATTTCATGGATCCATTGAGTTCCTCTTCCGGTGACCTAAAGAAGCTAATAAATGTTGTAAGTACTCAATTTGAGTCTCTTGAGAAATCTGGTGAGGGTAAAGTGCAAAGAGAGTTTAACAAAAAAAGACTTAGTCAGTTGAAGACAGTAATTGCAAAGGATAAGATTATGTTAGCTACTTGCATAAAGAACATTCAAGGTTCTATATATGAAGTTGGAAAAGCCTACAAGTCCTGTTTAATTCTGTCCAAGTTTACTAAAGGTAATGAGAAAAAGGTGAAGGATCTAGAAAATTAATTAGCTACCATTTATGCTACTTTTGATCCTTTAACTGGTGATGTGGATCAACAAGAAGGTCAAGTAATAGGTCTACTTGAAAAAATAAGATGCCTGAAGAGAGAAAATGACAGAATTATTGGAAAAGTAAGTGAACTCAGAGGACTAATAATGATGAGTGCTTTGAAGGAAGCGAAAGCTATTGTAGCAATTAGTGACCCAGAGACTCTTGAGACTACAGAAGCTCAATCCTATTTAATGTGCGGTCACATAACAGTTTTGGAAAGTCTCAAAAAGGTTTGTGATAACAATTTAAGAGTGCTAAAGCAAGATTTTGCAGATATTTTCAAACTTTTGTAAGTTACAAGTTCATACCTGTACAGTTTTGGAATTTTGTTTCGGTTTCCCCAGTTTTTTCCATTGATGTCAAAGGGGGAGAAGTGTACAGTGAAAAATGCATCGTCATCATAGGGGAATTGTTTTTCCAAGGTTCAAGTTTCTTTTTGAATTTTTAAAATGGCAGTGTAACTCATGTCGGTTTTGATCCGACACTTAGTCATTTTTCACTAAGTGTTGCCATCAATGCCAAAGGGGGAGATTGTTGGAAAGAGACTACAATTATTCTTTGGTTTTGTCATTGATGGCAACCCTAGTCCATAATTGGATCCACATGACATCATTTTCTCCTACCGGTAGTTAGAGTGAGGGTAGTCTGGAAGAATAGAGCATCCAGAAAATTGGTGTTCAAAGATACACGTACAATTTTCCAATTGTTACTTTGTGTTGTGGACCTCATAGGAGGTTTTCCAGTACATCTAATTTTTTTTTCAAAAATCTTGGTGCCTCATATTGAGTCTTGTGTGAGTTTGGAGATCCGACAATTATTTCTCTATTTATCAGTATTTTGGGGCCGACTCAATTGATAAAACATGTTGCAAATGTTCAAGAAATGTTTGTCCGAATATTTTTGTGTTTCCTCATTATGTTTTGGGTCCAAGCTAAGGTGTAGCTGACCATTATGGATACACATTGAATTTTACTTATGATTTGAGCCGACAAGTTGCAAAAATTTCTAGGTTTTATTGGAGCCAACTTGTAGCGATTAAATCCTTAGTCGTAGATATATATAGATGATCGATTATATCATTTTGATATATGTATGTGGTGTGTCAATGTGTATTGCGAATACCAAAACTGTGTTAGACCGATTTTATACACAATTTCACTTGCACATAAAGATTTTGTGAAGAAATTCAGAGCATAGCAGAGTAGAAGATTGGTATCAGTCACGAGGATAGAAGATCGGCATCAGATCCTAACTAGAACTGCAATCAAGCATTTGTAGATGCTATTTCTTTAGTTCATTCTCTTGGATCTAATCCAAATCTCTGTAAGGCAGTGTTCCTTCCTATTTTGAGTAGTGAGCTCTAGGCAGTGTGCTTGAATGAAAGTGCATTCCCATTTTGTAATATTTCTTTTGAGTATACTCAGAACTTATTGTGGATTGGCCATCCACTGTAGTTTTTCCCCTAACAGGGTTTCCACATAAAAATACTTTTTTTATGGTGTTGTGGTTGTTTTCTTTCTGTTTCTACATATTAATCTTGTTTGAATGTTCTAAGTGGATTAAAGATCAGAATAATAAAATTATTTTTTGCACAACACTGCTTCACCCCCCCTCTCAGCGTTGCTTGTTTCCAACAGTAAATGTATGCTCAAATAGCATGTATGAAACTGTAAGACCTGTCTTGCTCACTTGACAATGAAAGGTCAAATATAATACTATCTAAGTTTGCAATCTGAATTAATGAACTTTTTAGAATGTATGCACAAACTAAAACATTAGTAGGTGCATATATGTGTATGCACATAGACTTCGTTTATGTAAATACACATACTTGTGATATACCTTTTTTTCTTTTCTTTTAGTACTATTATTGTAATGGAAAAGTGATTGAGATGATAAGTAGAAATTAGTCATAAGAATGATGTGACTGAATGTTGAATTACTCTGTGAATCATAAATCTATTTTTTAGATTGAGCTTATTTTACATTTTGATAGACATTTATGAAGAAGTAATTGGAATATTGAAACAAACTAGTGATACCTTAGTTGACTAGAGCATCTATGGGTAGTTTTTGCTAGAGGGTAGATAGCTATTTAGTAGAAATTTACCTTCTAGGATGGGTGCCAAAATGGAGTGAGAGAGTATAGGTTGGCTCTACCAAAACCTATTGTTTGTTGTTGTTGCAACACACTTTTATGCTTGGCCAAGCAATATTTGTTCATTATGTATGTACAAATGAACTCTATGATTTCACTCTTTGTCATTCCTAGCATAGATCTTGCACTTTTTTTCTAGCATATAGATAGAAATTGCATGTTGATGTTGGGCATGCACTAGATTCCACCTTGTAGGTTATTCTTTTGCCAAAATTTTCATGCAAGGTTGGGCATTCTTCAATTCAGAAGAATATTGGGGAAGCGTAAGCTTCGTGGTTGGGTGGTAAAGAACTTCAACTATGTTCTTGTCCACTAGTGGAGGTGAGCGAAGAAGAAGAACCTTAGAGTTCACCAAAATAATATAGGCTATGATGTAACTCGATGTAACTATCATTTATGTACTTGATGAGAAATGTATGATGAAATGATATTATGGCCTTAGGTGCCAAGTGAAAATGATATTGTAATGACTTTTGAAGTGAATATAAGAATATATGACTCCTTTTAAATGGACATGTGTAGCTATAATTGACTTTAGCCAATAGTTATGTCTCTTTAATTTGGAGTCTATTCATGTGTCATTTACAATAATATTTATTAAGTAATAATTAGTGATGGGTTATTACATTTTGTATCAGAGCTTAGGGTTCAACTCTAGGCCTTTTTGAGTCTACCATAGTTAACTAGGGTAGTTGACCCTTGACCCAAAACTGGAAGTCCTAAAAATTGATCAAACCTAAATTGAATGCAGGAATGGGAACTTCAAAGGTAGGACAAATAAAAGGGAATATTGTTAGAACCCCACACAAGAATGACATAAAGGAAGGAAATTCCAAGGTGGAGGTTCCATCCAAAATTCCCGATGAAGATGAAACTCTAGCACAAGATCCTAGGAAACTCAAGCTAGAGAGAGGCCTAAAGATTGAAGAGAAGCGAACACCTAAAATCAAGAAGCCTTCTGCAACCTAGGATTGGCCTCTAGGGTGTGGACCCAATGCACCCTTGTTGACTAAAGAGGAAAAGGAGGGCCTACGTACTCAGCCATCCTCATTTGTAAAATCTAATGTAAACTCGAATGATGACCCAGAGGAATGTCCTCTAACTGACACCAAGAAATTAGAATGATGTAACCTGAAGCATATTGTAAATAAGGGTCTATTGACTCACCCTGAATATAAAAAAAAATTAATGATATTTTGGTGTGTTCAATGGAAGACTCTAAAATGTATGTACCTTGCATGAATGTGTATGTCTTCTATGTTAAAGGATGTATGCATATGAAATTTTAAGATGTAAAATAAGAACGTTTACTCGTAGAAACTTGTGTTGAGATGCAATGAATGTGACTGTGTTGCAAGGTAAGTGTGGGACATCATGGTGACCACTAGGAAAGATGGGGGTGGTAGTGGTTTTGATAATGGACCAAACAAGAGGTTGGAGAAAATTCTAGAGCTTCTAAACCAACAAGAGTCTCGCATGGATCTTATTGAGCAAGAAGTCTAAGTGGCACACGAGGACATGAACCACAGGAATGCAGAAGGAAATCAAGGAGACAGTGGTCCAAGGGCAGGTCCGCAAGGGTGAATTGAGGAAGAGCTTAGGAAAGACCTCAAAAGAGTAGCACCGCCCAAGTTCGATGGTAAGGCCATTGGAACAGGAGCTGAGGCTTGGATTATAGAAATGGAAAAATACTTTAGGCTTTGTAACCTTTCTAAATAGACTAAGGCGACATGTGCTACATATCAACTCTCAGGTGAAGCAACAACTTGGTGGGATAATGAGAACTTAAAGTGAAACCTATAGCCTGCGGAGATCACTTGGGAACTCTTCCTCTAGTATTTTAGGAAGAGATGGCTACTGTAGCTTTTCTTTGACAAGAAAATGACATAATTTCATAACATAACCCAAGGAAATATGACTGTGACTTAGTATTGGGAAAAGTTCATTAATCTGTTGAAGTATGTGCCTCAATATTAGGGGGATGAATGGTTCTATATTTGGAAAGTTATAATGGGACTCAAACCTCACATAGGAGCTGAGATGGATATGCATGAACCTCAAACCATAAATGAAGTTTTTCAAAAAGCCACCAAACAGGAACATAAGCTACAACAATTGTCCAATCTTCGCAATGATTCAAGTTCTAAGTCTTGGTATGGAAAGAAAAGATTTCATAAGGGAGACAAGAGCCGTCAAATTTGTAATGTCAGGAGGGGAAGTAAATCACAAGAGAAGGGTGATGAAGGTAACGGTGGAAGGAATAAGAAAGAAAATAAGGGTAAGTGCAAGGATGACCATACGCAAAAAGGATTTAGGGAGGACAAGCCTGGAGGTCACAAAGGGCCTCATGATGGATTTTATTTGTGGAGGTGATCATTATGCCTCAAATTTTCCTCAACAGTCAAAGACCCGAAGGGAAGGAAGCTATCAATAGACTCACCAGATCCACACCGCAATGGACAACATGTAGGAAAAATATCAAGCTTTTCGAATTCAGCTAATAGGTAAGCTCTATGGCCAAACTAACTCTATCTTAATTGATACTGGAGCTACTAAATGTTTTGTAGCTCTTAGAATAATATCTAAGATACCCATTACACCAAGGTACATGGAAAAATCAATGACAATCCAGTATGGAAATCGAGCAGAGTGGAGGGTAGATACCTGTCTTTGGTGCAGTGAGTTAGAACTTCCAACCTTTCAAACTCATGTCAACTTATATGTGGCACCCTGATACAGAGCATGGAGTATTTTTACAAAAAAAATATAATTCTAATTGTCTCAACCAACTCTTTAATCCACAAAACCCTAACTAGGTGATTTCTCATACAACTTTTCCAATTTCCTTGTAGATCTGCCAACTCGGTTTCTTGACCATATCTCTTAGATCCAATCTCAAACCCACTTCTCAATAGGCATTCCAGATACCCATTAAATTGTTCTTCAACATATCTAACTTCCACATAAGGTTGTTTTAAACATTCATTCTAAAAAGGACAGGTACGCTAAATAGGGGTTCAAATAGCCCTCTTTTACAAAGAAACATCACTCTAAACTTTCTCCCATGCCTAAAAATTCATTGAAAAGGTTTTACCAGACCATAAAACCTTAGATTTCACAACTTTTAACTAGAGAAATGTCCTCCAAGACACCTAAACACCAAACCCTCCTTTTAGACTAGTTTAGAAGGGGTTTATTGAAAACCACTACTCCATACTTCTACCCAGCCAATCAAGACTTCAAACACCTCTAAATATGTTTTCCCAAGCTTAATAAACCTTGAAAAATTGCTTCCCTGAGATTTTTTAACCATTACTACCCTTTTACCACCAATTTTCATCCAAAACACTTAAATTGCCAACTAGGGCATCACACAAAACCCCTTTAAAGGCATCCCTTGATCTTAAAACCTCAATCACAACTAAAACTACCCTAGATCACCCCATTCCACCAAATTGCAGGAAAAAATAATGGTGGAATGGGTGTGAATCCATTTTTAAATGTTCACAAACCCTTAAAACTGTATGTATAGACCTGCCTACAAAGATTTACCAATAAATTTCTCTAAACTTTGTAAAATCCTTCCAAACTCAAGAAAAATGAAGTTGACACATATATCTACCAAGTTCAAGTTACTTCAACCTAAAAGAAAACTGTACGGGCAAGTACCTTGATCTGTAACAACAATATTCAATGGAAATACACAAAATTTCAAAAGAAAACAGAGGATTTTATTGTTTGATCTTCTCAAATCAATTCACCAACCCTT
Source organism: Sequoia sempervirens (assembly GCA_007258455.2). Lineage (NCBI taxonomy): Eukaryota > Viridiplantae > Streptophyta > Pinopsida > Cupressales > Cupressaceae > Sequoia > Sequoia sempervirens. The sequence goes on from VDFB02000017.1 coordinate 291,703,137, forward strand.
CTTCAAGCCTTTCAAGGCCTTTTAAACTCTTTCAACCAAAATAAAATGACCTCAAACTGACTTTTGAACTACTAACCATTGGTATTCCAACTTAATGCATTTTTTGCAACTTTTTAAACATGACAACATTAACAATATTTGCAAATATGACAAAATGAGCACTAAACCGACCAAATGACCCACATTACATTATGAATGTTCTATTAGGACCTTATTGAATGACAAACAAGACTCAAACACCTAAAAAACAACTTCAGACCCTTCTTAACCAAACTTGCAAAATGACCTTGGTGCCCGTGCACCATACAACCGACCTGAAAAAGATTCCAAGTCCCTTGGAAATGGAATGGTAGGTTGTCCACCCTTGAACACTTCATCTCTTTGATCCTAAAAAACTTCTTTGTCTAGTAATCATTTCCACTATATCAGGTACTATGGATTTGAATCATTCTTTGTTCCCTTGAACTGTTTACCACCTAAGCATTGTTCCATTTTTGCAAATTGACCTGATAGATGCTCTCTCGCCTTTCCACCACCTGAAATGGATGTAGAACTTGCCTTTTCACCTAAAAAAAATCCTTTTCCACTCTTTTCTTGTACTTTCCTCTCTTTCACTTTCATTGCATACTCAAGCTTACCTCTTTGGCCTTGCCTTTCACCTTATTTCATTCCACCTATTACCTTCATCTTTTCCTTCAAACCCTCTGCCTTTAGGATCTCTGTATTATTAGACTTACTCACCACTGTCTTATCAGAGTTACACACCTCTATACTAACAACATTAGACTACCTTTAACATTTTTTTCAACCAATGGAAAAATCACTATCCCTACCATGATTTTATCATGCCTTTTTAAGCAATTTTGCACTCCCTCAAACAATTCATCCTTGACCTTCTCTTGAACTATCTTGGTCACTATTTTATCTTCTTTTCTCATCAAAATTAGATTTCTCTTTACCTCTTTCATCTCAATACCTTCAAGCCTTGAAGTGGATGCCACCTTTTCATTCCTTTCTTCCTTTATGTTCACAAACTCTTTCTTGCCAAATATGATTACCTTTGCTGCCTTCCTTTGTTCCTTCACACCTTCTTGCAATAAAGTCAATTTTACAGCATCCCCATCCTTCTCAATCTAATATGTGTTATGCCTTCCATCATAAATGACATGTCTATCAAACTACCATGGTCTCCCAAGTAATAAATGACAACTCATAGGTAAAACATCACAAAGAACCTTGTATTTATATCCACCAATACTAAATTCAACTAAAGCTGGCTCACTAACCAAAATGGATTGATCATCATTCAACCAAGACACTTTATATGGTGTTTCATGAGGAAACTTCTCTAGTTTCAGTTTATCTACCATTTCATTAGACACCATATTATCAGTGCTCCTTGAATCTACTACAACTTTGCATAACCTACCTTTGCATTTACATGTGGTCTTGAATAAGGTCCTTCTTTGAGTCATATCTTTCTCCTTAGATACTTTTAGAAGTTTTCTTCTCACCATCAATGACTCTCCCACTTCTAGAGCAGCAAGTTGACTAGAATAATTTACACTTTCACATTAATCTTTTTGCACCAACTAGACTCTTTTGTCTCCACCACTTGGTGTAGAACCTAGTTTTTCAGGACATTTGTATGTTGGATGCCCAAATTGATTACAATGATAGAACTTACCTGAAAATGTATTTGAATTTCTACCTCCACCAAATCTTCCTCTAGAGCCTCTAAATCCACCTCTTTGATCAACAATTTTCTCTTGTCCTTTGTGTGCATTTTCTTGGATTTCATTAAATTGTCTTGAAGTAGAAAATGATCCTCCTCCTCTTGAAGTGATGCCTCTACCTCTATTTGTCTTTTCTTTCCTTCTTTTCACCTTTTCCTCAACCCTTATTGCCATTTGATAGCACTCCTCAACAATTCTTGGATTTTCCAAGGTTAGTTCATCTTGAATGTTAAATCTCAGTCCACCCAAATACATAGCAATCTTTTCATTCTCGCCTTCATTATGACCAGAGCTAATACTCAACTTGTAAAATTATTTAGTATATGCTTTAACATCCATTTATTTTTGTCTCAAACCTTGAAGTTTCCTAAACATTTGAATAACATAATCAGAAGGTAGAAACTTACCTTTCATTTTTTCCACCATTCTATCCCAAGAAACAATCTTTGATTTACCTTTTTTCCTTCTCTCAGATTGCTCATAATCCCACCACAATAGTGCATGGCCCTTCAAATTTTTCTTTACAATCTTCACCCTTTTCTCTTTAGGAACATTTTCACATTCAAAGTAATTGTCCAAGGATGCAATCCAATCCAACAATTCTTCATCATTTAGATTACCTCCATATTTAGGCACATCAATCTTCACCTTGTGTCTATCATCCTTGACTGCTCTCAATAACTTATCCATCCTCTGATCAGCAGGATCCAATTCCTCTTCCTCTTCACTATCAATTTCCACTTCTTCATTGGAGTCACTCTCATCACTCATGTCCACATCTGTTTTCTACCTTGTTTCTAGAGTAGCAATCCTTTCTTTCAACTCTCATCTCCTTAGCATGCTTGTCTTTCAATTCACCAATTTCTGTAGCCATAGTTTTCCCTTTTGGAGGCATCTTTCCTTTCAACCTTCAACCTTTCACTGCTTCAAAATACAACTTTATTCTTCAAAATATCTACTTCATAAGCTTTGATACCAACTGATGCAGAGCAAGGAGGCTTTTGACAAAATAACAAAATTCTAATTGTCTCAACCAACTCTTTAATCCGCAAACCCTAACTAGGGTGATTTCTCATACAACTCTTCCAATTTCCTTGTAGGTCTTCCAACTCAGTTTCTTGACCATATCTTTAAGTTAAATCTCAAACCCACTTCTCAATAGGCATCCCAGATACCCATTAAAGTTTTCTTCAACATATCTAACTTCCACATAAGGTTGTTTTAGACATTCATGCCCTAAAAAGGACCGATACATTGAACAAGGGTTCAAATAACCCTCTTTTACAAAGAAACATTACTCTAAACTTTCTCCCATGCATAAAACTTCATTGAAAGAGTTTTACCAGACCATAAAACCTCATATTTTACAACTTTTAACCATAGAAATGTCCTCCAAGACACATAAACACCAAACCATCCTTTTAGACTAGTTTTGAAGGGGTTTATTGAAAACCACTACTCCATACTTCTACTCGGACAATCTAGACTTCAAAAACCTCTAAATATGTCTTCCCAAGCTTAATCAACCTTCAAAAATTTCTTCCCCAAGAGTTTTTAACCATTACCACCCTTTTACCACCAAATTTCACCCAAAACACTTAAAATTGCCAACTAGGGCATCACACAAAACCCCTTTAAAGGCCTCCCCTACTCTTAAAACCTCCATCACAACTAAACCTACCCTAGAGCACCCCATTCCACCAAGCTGTAGGAAAAACTAATAGTGGAATGGGTGTGAATCCATTTTAAAATTTTCACAAACCCTTAAAATTGTCTGTACAGACCCACCTACAAAGATTTACCAATAAATTTCTCTAAACTCTGTAAAATCCTTCCAAACTCAACCTAAAAGAAAACAGTATGGGCAAGTACCCTAATCTACAACAACAATATTCAATGGAAATACATATAATTTCAAAAGAAAACAGAGGATTTTATTGTTTGATCTTCTCAAATAAATTCACCAACCCTTCTTCAAGCCTTTCAAGGCCTTTTAAACTTGTTTCAACCAAAATACAATGACCTCAAACTGACTTTTGAACTACTAACCGTTGGTATTCCAACTTAATGCATTTTTTGCAACTTTTAAAACATAAGAACATTGACAATATTTGCAAATATGACAAAATAAACACTAAATGGACCAAATTACCCACATTAAATTATGAATGGTCTATTAGGACCTTATTGAATGAAAAAAAAGACTCAAACACCTAAAAACCAACTTTAGACCCTTCTTAATGAAACTTGCAAAATGACCTTGGTGCCCCTGCACCACACCCTTAGGCTCATATGATGTGATTTTTGGAATAAATTGGTTGTTTGAGCATAAAGCTTTAGTGAATTGTGAGGATAAGGTGGTCAACTATCTAGATGATTATGGAAACCCAGTGGAGGTTTGTGGAATATAGTGACCCTTAGAGCTTAGATAGATTTCTGTGATGCAGCTCAAGAAGGCTCATTGAAAGGGATGTGCAATTTATGCATTACATGTTAGTAATCTTGACAATAAGGAGCTATATTTAGATGAATATCCTATTCTCAAGGAGTTCCAAGATTTATTCCATAAAGAACTTATGGAGTTTCCTCTGAAGCGGGAATTTGATTTTTCTATTGACTTAGTCCTAGGAACCGAACCTCAATCCAAGGAACCTTATCAAATGACCACTATAGAACTTTATGAGTTGAAGGCCTAGCTAATGGAATTGTTGGAAAAGTGACTCATAAGACCCAGTGTGTCTCCTTGGGGAGTGCCAATAATTTTTGTGAAAAAGAAGGATGGAACTTTGCGACTATGTATAGATTATCGGATGTTGAACAAGGTTACCATCAAGAACTGGTATCCACTTTCAAGGATTGATAAATTGTTTGATCAAATGAAGGGAGCAACGGTGTTCTCCAAAATTGATCTTAGGTCGAGGTACCATCAATTGAGGATTAAGGAAGAAGATATTCAGAAGACTACATTCAGAACTCGGTATGGACATTATGAGTTCACAGTGGTACCTTTTGGCTTAACTAATGCACCAACATCCTTCATGAACCTTATGAATAGTGTGTTTAGAGACTGCTTGGATGACTTTGTCTTGATATTTATTGAATAAATATTAGTCTAATCAAAGATTGTCGAAGAGAATGATAGACATTTGAGAATAGTTTTTCAATGACTAAGAGAAAGGAAACTCTTTGGTAAGTTGTCCAAGTGTTCCTTCTATCAACACTGAGTGCACTATTAGAGCATATAATTTCAGCTAAAGGAGTCTCCATTGACCCCGAAAAGATCAAGGCAATAGTGGAATGGCCAGTGCCACAAAATGTGTCAGAAATTTGTAGCTTCATGGGCCTTGCAGGGTACTATAGGAATTTTGTGCAAGGGTTCTCCCAAATTACATCTCCTATCACCTCACTCCAAAGGAAGGGAACATAGTTTGAATGTATTGAGAAGTGCGAGTAGACATTCCAAGTCCTAAATGAGAGGCTCATGAAAAAACTAGTGCTAACTATCCCTAACCCTAATGGGAGATTCACAGTGATCACAAATGCCCCCTGAGATGGATTGGGAGCAATGTTAATGCAATACAGACAAGTGGTGGCATATGAATCAGGGAAGCTCAAGCAACACGAAGTGAACTATGCACCTCATGATTTGGAATTGGCAGCCATAGTTCATGCCTTACAAATGTGGAGGAATTAGCTTTTGGGAAAGCCATTTGAACTCAAGATAGACCACTTGGGGTTGCGATATATATTTATAGCCAAACCTTAATGCACGATAGAGAAGGTGGCTACAATTCCTTAGCGAGTACGACTTTGGAATTGAATACATAAAAGGGAAAGAGAATAGAGTGGGTGATGCTCTTAGTAGATGAAGACATATGACAACCATGATCTCAACAAGGTCTAATTTGAGGCAACAAGTAATTCAAAAACTTCCTGAGGATGAGCACTATGAAAGAGTGAAGAATTCCCTAGCAGAAAATCCATCAGATCATCAGTTTGATGGGTATGAGATCAAACCGAACAGTATTTTGAGGTACCAGAGGATAATGTATATTCTAGAATCTAGAGAGCTAAGAAAGTTGGCTTTGGAAGAAGTTCACAATGCACCTTATTCAGGACACCCCAGTGTATCTAAGAGGATCGCGGAGTTGAAGACTCTGTATTTTTTTCCTAAACTCAAGAAGGATGTAGTGGAGTATGTAGCCAAATGCTTCAAGTGCTAGTGATTCAAGGTTGAGCATGCACACCCAGTCGAGTTATTGTATCCCAATGACATACCTGAGTAGAAATGGCAGGTGATCAGTGTGGAATTTGTACAAGGGTTTCCTTTGAGCAAGAATAAGTATGATGCCATCTTGGTTGTGATTGATAAGTTGACTAAGGTTGCGCATTTCATTCTGGGAAACCGTAAGGATGGATCGTTGACCTTGGCAAAGAAATTTGTTTAGGATATATTTTTTTGCATGGAGTGCTAGAGACTATCATTTCTGATAGGGAAACACAGATGACCTCAAGGTTTTGGATGATCTTGAATGCAACATTGGGGACTAAATTTAATTTCAGCTCGGCTTATCATCCTCAGACTGATGGGTAGACAGAGAGGGTGAACCAAGTAGTCGAAGACCTCCTCCAAATGTATTGTATGGACCAACAATATAGGTGGGAAGAATATTTTCCTTTGGTAGAGTTTTCTTACAATAACTCTTATCATACATCCTTAGGTATGGCACCATTTGAGGCCTTGTATAGGCGAAATTTTCATACCCCCATTAGTTGGGATAAACTAGAGGACATGATCATAGTAAGACTAGAAATTCTTAAGGAAATGGAAGAGAAAATGCATATCATTAAGAGCATATTGAAAGAGGTAGTAGATCAACAGAAGAGTTATGCCGACAAGAACCGAACTCAGAGGTAGTTCACAACAGGGGACAAGGTTTTCTTGGGAGTTAAACCTGATAAAATCCTTGTTACTTTTGGAAAGTCTTCCAAGTTGGCCCCAAGATATGTGGGACCATTTGAAGTCCTAGAATTGATTAACCCAATTTCCTATAGATTAGCTCTACCACCTGCTCTGGCTCAACTTCATAATGCGTTTCATGTTTCTTCGTTTAAGCCATATCATCCTGATGTGACTCATGTACGTGATTGAAAATCCTTGCAGGTATATGATCCAGGAATGGTGCTAGTGGAGCCCATTAGAATCCTAGATAGACGCAACGTTAAGTTGCAGAGAAAAGATATCACTCAATTTAAGGTCCAATGGGACTAGTATTCTGAGGACAGTGTTACTTGGGAGGATGCAGAAGAAATATAATGCTACTTTCCACATCTTCTTTCTTGAAAGAAAAACTCAATAATCTTGTTTGATATTTCTTTTTGGTTTGAGATACTATGATATTTCATGCTTTAAAATTTTGATGTTGAAATAGACATATGTTTTATGTGATGTTGAAATAGACATAAATGATCAAAAGTGTTATGATGTCATTCATTTTGACTTACTAGACATCGAGACAATGTCTCTTCCAAGAGGGGAAAGATGTCATAACCAAATTTTATTACATATTTATTTAAATATAGAAAATTGAATTATTGATTAAACTCAATTAAATAATATTAAATGGAGATTTTGGAATATTTGGATGTTGAATATGAGGAGTTGACTAATGTTGACTATATGAAATTCTGAAAACTATTTTTTATATCATCAAGAATTGAACATTACTAATCATTTTGTGAGTGTGTGCAGTAGCAGGGTGACAAGATGAAGGATGAGAACATGGATGAAGTAGGATTGCTTAGTCGGATCAAATGGTAAGCTAGTTGGAATATGGGTTTAGACACCACAAAAGGGCATGATGAATTACATTTCAAAAAAATTGCATATATCAAAGAATGAGAATTTCTTGACTTGAACTATTTTCGTGTTTGAAAATAAATGGCTTGTAGATATAAAAAAATTGTCCATTTAAAATTCAATGTCTGAAGAAACAAAATAAAATTTCTTTATATATAGAGAGATGCTCGAATTTGAATTTAAGTTCCCTATTGAAATTAATATTGTGTGGAACTCATAAGCCATAACAAACAATTATACATGGAAGTAAATATGTATATATAAATATATATACATATACATATACATATATACATGTATGTACATAAGATTTGAATACATACATATATATGCATACACACACACATGTATATATATATATGTGTGTGTGTGTGTGTATATATATATGTATATATATATATATGTGTGTGTGTGTATATATGTATATACATATATATATATATATGTATATATATATATGTATATTGTAGACACTAAAAATTGTCCTAGGCTTGCGATTTCTAAATTCTCTATCATTTCCCCTTTTGTCTTTGCTAATTAAATAATTTTTAATTATTTAATTATTTTCTAAAGTCATAATTCTTCTATTAATTAAATAATTTTAATTATTTAATTAATTCATTTTTATCTTTATTCTCCCTTGATTAATTAAATAAATTCTTATTTATTTAATTTTTGTCCACTATCCACTATAATTAAATAATTATTTTAATTATTTAATTGTTCATTAGCCTCTTCTCTCATAAATTAAATAAATTTTATTTATTTAATTTGGTCCACTCTCTTGAATTTTGAATTAAATCATTATTTAAATCAAAATGATTCTTGTTGTCATATTCTTCTATAATTAAATAATTATTTTAATCATTTAATTATTCATTGGTCACCTAAATTAAATAATTTTTATTATTTAATTTCTCCTATCACCTCTTTGTCCGTGCCAATCTTATCTTCCACATCAAATCTTATCTCTTGACATCTCATTCAATTTTATCCCTTGATTGAATTATCTCATAATTCAATCTCAACCATTCATTTCTTGTCATTGCCCTAATTTTGACCTAACCCTAGTCCATACTACAACTTTCAATTTTGGCCATTGATTTAGACATCTTATTGGCATCCAATCTCAACCATCAATCCAAATCAGACATTTCCTATAAATAAACTCTCTCATAAGCCATTGGGGGGTTGATTCTTCAAGTATCCTTATGATGTCAAAATCATTCTTGAGTCTTTCATCCATTTCTATCTATTGTCATTCATCTATCATCCCCATGTCAATGTTATGTTGCTGAATTGAGCAACCAATATTCCTACAACAGGCAATCCTTCAAAATCTTGCTTTCTTATGCAGGTGGAGAAGAGCCATGGAGGTCAATCAAGTCTAGTTTGAAATTTGGTTTGCATTTCTTTTATTTATTTGTATTTTCATTCTAGTTTGTACTTCATGGTGCTTGATAGGGTTTAGTCAATTTGTTGTTTTCAATAACATTAAATCTAAATTTTTCCCTGATTACATTGGTGAACCCGACATATTTTAACACATTTTGAGAAATCTTGGAGTTGGATTCTTTTGTTGCAGGTTTTGTTTGATTTTTGTTGCAGGTTTGACATCATTGTGGATAAAGCCCTAGTTTCCAAATATTCGACCATAACTTTCAAACGGCTACATATTTTTTCACAAAATTGTTTTTGCAAATTTGAGACAACGTCTGGAGCTTCCATTCCAAAAATCAGATTTTTTGGGGCTGGTTTGATTTTTTTATAATTTGTTTTCTGTTTTTCATAAAAAAATAATTTTGAGAGAAAATTATCTAATTTTTCAGATAGGTTTATATTTCTAGAAAGATCTCTAAATTTTAATATGGTTCTGTTCTTTATCTTTCAAATTTGGATGCACAATTATTAGTCAAATAATAGATCTTTTAAAATTAGGGTTTCACACATATTTACCTATATCTCACAAACGGTTACTGATATAATCACAAAATTGTTTTTGCAGATTTGGAATAACAGAATACGACTTCAGTAAAAAAATCAGAATTTTTGGAGCTGTTTTGTATTTTTTATAATTTTTTTATGATTTTTCATAAAAAATTAATATTGGGTGCAAAATAGGGAATTTTTCTAACTTCTTTACATTTCTGGAAATCTCTCCAAAAAATATTATCAGTCTCTTCTTTGATTTTGTATTTTTAAAATCAATAATGTCTTCAAATAATCGAATCTAATTCGGCTATGTTAAAAATATGTATCTGAAATTGCAATTTTCTAATGAGTTTATTTTTTTCATGGCTGCATTATGATATTATTTCTTTTGATTTTGTAGGTGATCATAAGGAGTTTTAGTGGCAGAAATATCATTCATACACAACAAATTGGAAAGTGAATAATCAGGTGCACATATTCCATCTTCCATTTCTTAATCTTGTTTGTCACACATTTGGATTTGGGCTCTTAAAACAAATATTGTCTTCAATCACATATTGAAAATCAGGTCTAAAATTCACCATTGTCTTCCTACACATTTGAATTGGGGTTAAAAAGAATAAGTGCTTCTATTGTTTGCATACAAACATTTCATTTCTAAGGGAAATTAATCATTGCGAGTGTGAATCAAGTGTGTGTGTTCTCCAAAACACCTCACTTGGTTTGCTTTTGTCATACCCTTCATAGGAGGCCTGCTTGGAGCACACACCCCTCCAAGGGACGACCTCAATCGAGTGTGAATCTAAAGACACGCTCATTTGGGAGTTGAAATCTTGTCACTCTAAGCTAAGCCCCAAAGAACTTTATACCTTTGGGAAGTGAAGGTGAAGGGTGGGTTACCCCTTTCTCCCGGCTTATTGGCAAGATTTTTCTTTCAAAATTCTTCCTTAGTCAACCTTGTGCAATCTAGCTTGAGACCTAATTGGCCATACCCCACTTGACTAGTCATAAGGTTTGTTGTTGTGTATTCAAGTGTTTGATTAATCATAACATTTAATCTTGGAAGACAAATTTATCATTGTGTTTGGTGTGTGTGTCTATGCAGTTACATGTGAAATCTTGTGTTTGATATTGCCCAAGTCAAACTTCCAATAAAATTTTTCCACACCGTCCAATTCATCCAATCTTGTCATTCCACATCATATCCTAATCATCATCATCATCTCTTCAATCCAATCAACATCATTTTGCACCATGACAACATTTGAAGACATAGCACTAGAGCTTATTCACATGCTTCATGAAGCTCAAACAAGCCAATCACCTTTAAAACAACAAATCATTCAAAGAGTCCATGACATGCTCAAACAACTTCAAAAAAACCAATCACCTCAAATGCAACAATTCATAGCACAAATCTGATACCTCATAGCCAATGGTCAAGTCCAACAAGCACATTATCAAGTCCAATCACTACATGAACAACTTTCACATCAATCCTATGTGTCACCTATATCATCATATCAACCTCATCCATCCACATATCAAGTTTCCCCTTCATCAACCTATCAAACCTCTTCTAATGTTAACCCTTATCCACATCAATCAACCTTTCAACAATCATTACCTTATACAACCCCTCAATCATCATTACAACAACAAATCATATCACAAGTCCAAACACCATTTCAACCTCAACACATTCAACCACAATCCTATGTGTCACCTTCATCATCATGCCAACAAAACCCATTTACCTTCCATGACAATGCCACATCAACATGTCCACCCATATCACAACAAGAACATAGCTTCCCAAGTCCACCTTGGCAACAAAATCAAGAGCCTTTAAGTCTTAATGCCATCTTTGACAAGGGGAACACCAATCTAGTCCATGCACCCTTACCACAATCCAATCAAATTCCCATCCCTAATCCACCATGTCCTAGTCCTAATCCATTGGCCTCTCCACCTTCTAACCAATCAAACTCTTCATTACCCCCACCATCATCTAATCCTCCATCAAATCAATGCCTTACATTTAGATATTTAAAACATAAATTGATGGCATTACATAAATCCACCAATCCACCTACAAAGGATGTGACCCAAGGGCTACAAGAAAGGAATCAATTGCCTCCATTTCATTCAACACATATACTTGAACATACAAAAGAGTCCTCAAACATCATGCCAAGTCCTTCAAGCCAACCATGTCATCCTCAACCCCTTGAGCCAATTCAAGAGTCTTTTGTCGTAAGTCCAAGTCACCCTCTTTCATGCTCCTATGTTGTTGACCATCAAGAACATGTCAAGTCTCTCCAAGAGTCATCCCCTTGCAATTCCATTCAAGCAACCCACGAGGTATATCAAGAGCCTAATCCTAAGCATGTGGCAACATCAAGCCCTAGTCATAATCAATATCAAATCATTGTCATCCAACCTGTCCATAATCTATATCTTTTCTATGATCAAGATGATATCCATAGTGATGAAGAGCCTATGCATGAGAAACTTGATCCTATACCCACCCATGAGCAAGATATTCAAAATTCACCTCCACCTAGTCCTATCCATGATCCATCAACATCCACTTCCCTTGATGAGACATATGCCTCCCAAGCACACATAGAAGATAAAACAAATACCATGGATCTAAGTGAACATAATTCTAATCAAGATCCTAATGATCCTCCACCACTCACTATCGACCCCATTACAAGTCCTCCATCATATCCTATTGGTCTTTCCACCATCATTCATGAATGTTCCTCAAAACAACAACAACCATTATCTTCCCTTGCTTCATTTTCTCCATCTAATAAGGAACTCGTGTCTAGTGTTCCACCTACACCTAGTCCTGTTGTCCATTGCATACTCCAAAACATGAACCACCAAGGTAAAGGTTTAGACCTTCATGAACAAGGTATTTTGAAGCCCATCCACGTCAAAGTCCCTTCACACTCTTATGGCCTTGGACATACACCCCAAGGACACCAATCTCAGGATGTTGGTATTTCCTCCATGTCTCATAAGTCCACCCCCTTCCATTATAAGCCCTATCATACCCCAAAACATACATGGCCATCCCCTCTCCATCATCCTACAAGTGTCAAAAACATGTGACCATACACCTTCCACCATCCACTCTACCACCATTGCTTCCAACTCCTAATCTCCCTCCATCCGCTTTGCCACCATTACTTCCAACACCTAATATTCCAATCTTTCATAAATACCCTAAATATCCTAGTCATGACCAACAAATGCACACATTGTGTAAACATAAAGCTTCCACTCATTCCATCCAACACATGGGATTCAAAAATAAAAAGTTGGATGCCTCTATTTATAAAGTCAAAAATTCTAAAGGTCTTAATGCCTTAGAATACAATTTCAAAAAGTCAAAGCCCAAGTACATCTAAAAAGATATATAAACCCATACCTACAAAAGCAAAGTCTAAAAATAAAATGGTCTGGGTACCTAAGCAAAAAGAAATCAAGTCGAATGAGGCATCCACGTCACAAAAATCCCAACCATCCTCTCCCATCCAAAATGCACATTCCATCAAAAAATCTCAAATTCTGAAAACCCACAAGACATATAAAAGTCATAAAAATACTAAGTCTATGTGGGTACCTAAAACACTTCATCACCCATATCCTAAGCAAACATCTGCATTGCTTCCTACACCCCATCCACATCAAAAGCTTCAAAGTTTATCACAGTGTGTGCAACCATTGGTCATGATTCCATTCCAACATACCTCTATCTTTCCATCACCCTTCACTCATTATCCTACATATCTCCCCCACCACCTTCCTATGGTCCATGCTTTTGGCTAAGCCTCCCCATTCATCTTTTGCATAAGTCCTACATAATCCACTATCTTCCCTACATAATCCACATCATAATCCATCATCTACCTAATCCATCTCCCTTTCATGTCATCCCTTACCAACATCTATGAGCATAATGACATTTGACATAGTCCATGCAATGACATCCATCTCTACTGGGACTATCACCTTTCATGGAACTAGACACTTCAGTCCTTCTTATCCATATTCCCCTTCTCCTATCCAAAAATAAAAAAGTCAAAAAAAAAAAGAAAAAAAAAGTAAAGAGAAATCCCTTCGTCCAACGGTGAAAACCTGGTAAACAGGCACCCTAGATAAGTACCATGATGAAAACCTGGCAAACAGGCATCATGTGTAGGTTGATCTTCTATGTCACTTACACTTGGGGGCACAATGTCTTATCTATCCAACCTATCATTTTCATGTCATAGCCTTTCCATCCTACCTACCATCTTGAGTCCATTTATCCACCCTTCTCCTTTTGATCTTGATGAAGATATAGGGGCAAAGTGTTGAAACATTTTTTTTGGATATCTCTTGTCATACCTCATCCCTTCCAAACAGGCATATCATTATCTTATTTTCATAAGCTTTGTCATGAAAAATCTTAACTATTGTACCTAGAATGGGGCATGTTATTCCTATGCGACATAGTCTTTGGAGATCACATCCTTGCTCTCTTATGCATACATCCATTTCATCCATTAATCTCATTTATCTCCTTACACCTAGACTTGGTTTTCCCCTTGTCATTGGTATCTAGCACAAAGGCTACCCAAATTTTCATCCATTGACACCTTAAAACATGTCAAAAAGCCAAAAAAAAATAAAAAATCATAAAATTTCAAAAAATTCCCCAAAAACAAAAAATCATAAAATGTCAAAAAGCCAAAAAAAATCATAAAATGTCAAAATCCAAAAAAAAATAAAAATCATAAAATGCCAAGCAATAATCCAAATGCAAGTCAATCCTTAGTCCATACCAATCAAGTCAATCAATCTTGTCAAATTATCCAATCACATCCTTTGGTCTTGATCTTAATCTTGTCATAAACCAATCAATCAAAGTCAACTAGTCAAATAGTCAATCATCCTTGTGTTGATCTAGGGATATGTCTTTCCCCGCAATGACAACACTTTTAGTCATCATCATCAGTCAATTAATTACTCATTGGTTTGCAACTTGACAGGGGCAATACCTTGTTTGTTTTTATGTCATTTGTGCATGCTTACTTGCTTGCTTGTGTGTGTTATCATTTTTATCTTGCATTTGTGTCAAGTCTGACTTATTCTAGTTAATATTCATATCTTGTATCTAGACAAGGTTGTATTATGCTGGGGCATGAGACACATCATCACCTTGGTCCTTATACCTTGGTGCATCATGTCTAGTGTTACATCAAACATCATGGTTGCTCACTTTCTTGTAGCATAACGTATCATTCATCTCCTTCATCCCCTTCCTATCTTACATCCTTCATCTTGTCCCTCCTTATCATTTCATTTCGAGAGCATACCCTTGTTTTTCCAACTCGCCTATCCTCTCGAGGGGGCATCATCATCCCATTCTTATTTTTATTTGTCACAATGCGACAAGCGACATTATGACAAAGAGGGGCAAAATGTAGACACTAAAAATTGTCCTAGGCTTGCGATTTCTAAATTCTCTATCATTTCCCCTTTTGTCTTTGCTAAATAAATAATTTTTAATTATTTAATTATTTTCTAAAGTCATAATTCTTCTATTAATTAAATAATTTTAATTATTTAATTAATTCATTTTTATCTTTATTCTCCCTTGATTAATTAAATTGCGTCACTAATTAAGTCCTCTTCTTTCTAAAATTAAATAAATTCTTATTTATTTAATTTTTGTCCACTATCCACTATAATTAAATAATTATTTTAATTATTTAATTGTTCATTAGCCTCTTCTCTCATAAATTAAATAAATTTTATTTATTTAATTTGGTCCACTCTTGAATTTTGAATTAAATCATTATTTAAATCAAAATGATTCTTGTTGTCATATTCTTCTATAATTAAATAATTATTTTAATCATTTAATTATTCATTGGTCACCTAAATTAAATAATTTTTATTATTTAATTTCTCCTATCACCTCTTTGTTCGTGCCAATCTTATCTTCCACATCAAATCTTATCTCTTGACATCTCATTCAATTTTATCCCTTGATTGAATTATCTCATAATTCAATCTCAACCATTCATTTCTTGTCATTGCCCTAATTTTGACCTAACCCTAGTCCATACTACAACTTTCAATTTTGGCCATTGATTTAGACATCTTATTGGCATCCAATCTCAACCATCAATCCAAATCAGACATTTCCTATAAATAAACTCTCTCATAAGCCATTGGGGGGTTGATTCTTCAAGTATCCTTATGCTGTCAAAATCATTCTTGAGTCTTTCATCCATTTCTATCTATTGTCATTCATCTATCATCCCCATGTCAATGTTATGTTGCTGAATTGAGCAACCAATATTCCTACAATAGGCAATCCTTCAAAACCTTGCTTTCTTATGCAGGTGGAGAAGAGCCATGGAGGTCAATCAAGTCTAGTTTGAAATTTGGTTTGCATTTCTTTTATTTATTTGTATTTTCATTCTAGTTTGTGCTTCATGGTGCTTGATAGGGTTTAGTAAATTTGTTGTTTTCAACATTAAATCTGAATTTTTCCCTATTTACATATATATATATATATATGTGTGTGTGTGTGTGTGTGTGTGTGTGTGTGTGTGTGTGTGTATGTATATATATGTGTGTGTGTATATATATATATATATATGTATATATATATATATGTATATATATATATGTATATATATGTGTGTATATGAAAATTGAGAAAGTATGTTAAATGAGAATGGAATCATTTAAATAAACACAAAAATACGAATATATATATATTTGAATGCATATTCAAATGTATATATGTCAAATTCAAATTATAACTAATAGAAGACTAATATAGGGTTGATAATTAAAACAAATAAGATGATGGAAGTAAGGCCTTCCATGAATTTAATGTCTATATTTGAATTGTCTAGTGGCCAGCGGGAAGGCCATAACACCTCTGCCCTGGGCATGCAAAAATATAGACTGTTGTTTCCATTTTTTAACAACACACTGGAAGTGTGGCAAAAAAACATAGGGAAAGGTGTGTCATATGAAGGAAAAAACAAAGGAGCTCGAAGGAAAAATCTAGGGGATAGCTTACTCGATTCAATATTGAGGTAATCTGAACCATGCAAGAATTATAAACTTGTTTTTATCCCTATTCTTTCCTTCATTATTATCAAGCAATAGCAATTTCATTATGCATATTGATTGCTTTCATTCTTCTATGAGTATATTTGATAGAATTCATGGCCTTGTGTTGAATGGCATGGTGTCAATTCTATGAGTCGCTTGTTTTGTATTATATGTACGAGATTTTTCTCTTAGGAAGCCATGCGGCTAGCTCTATGAGCTAAGCTGAGCCATAGAACGATAAGCTCAGGTGGTTCTTCCTTGAGGCTACTCACATGAGCATGCCATATGATGACTATCATATTCTTTACACCATTTTATTGTAACTCACTATGATTAAATAGTGATGGAGATTGATTAAGGATTCCCTTAGAAGAGGGTTTGTAACCCTGTGAATTTCTTTCTTATGACTGTTCACCACCCTAGCAGTTGGCTGAGGCTCATAATGCTTCAAGAGTCAGTCTTAAACTCTTGTTATTTATAAATTTGATGACAATGTAAGTGATTCCTCTTATTCTTATATGGGATCGACTACAATCTAGGGGAAATAAGAGACCCCTCTAAATATTGTATTCTCTAGTAATTTATATCAAACGCTGATATTAAAACAGGATGATAACAACAAATGGGAAGGGTTTTGTTTATTGTTTTTAATCCTTGAATGAATGTAGGTTGTCTTTACTTTGAAGCTGACCCTGTTCGACGAGGACAGTGGAATGAAAACCATGTTGAAATGAAATCAAGGTCAGCATGTAGAATATCCTTGCATGCATGGTAATAACATAGTAAATTACATAGGAAGAATTTCGAATACAATTATGATGATCTTGACCATTAGGAAATGGTTAACTCATAGTAACCATAACTTGATGTTATAGCCTATTGGGAAAAAATATTTTTTTCTAAATATTGTCATACTGTCCTTATCTATGTTACAGGGTAGATTTTTGCTTCAATTTTTTATGTACAATGTGAAAGAATCGTGTTGTTTCTTCTAATTGTTAGTGAATCATATGCTTGTAAAAGTGACCATTTCTTATAAAAATAGTTAGAGGTCTATAACAGAGCAGTGATACTATTTGTTTTTTATAAAACTAAATTGTAGAAAAGAGAAAATGAATGTTCTGTTGCATTATAGCTCTATTTGATTTATGTGTTTAAATGATGAATGTGCATATGTGAGTAGCTTGTTTATAACTATATAGTAAGAACAATATTTCTTCTATTTAAGCCAATAATGTACATAAGTAAATAGCTAGTTTTGCAATTGTTTAGTAGGAAACAGTAAATGTATGCTCAAACAATATGTATGAAACTGTAAGACTTGTACTGTTCACTTGACAATGAAAGGCCAAATAGAATACTATCTAAGTTTGCAATCAGAATTAATGGATTTTTTAGAATGTATGCACAAACTCAAGCATTAGTAGGGACATATGTGTGTATGCACATAAACTTCGTCTATGTACATACACATACTTGTGACATACCTTCTTTTGCTTTTCTTTTAGTACTATCATTTTAATGCAAAAATGCTTGAGATGATAAGTAGAAATTAGTCATCAGAATGATGTGAATGAATGATGAATTACTCTGTGAATCATAAATCTATTTTTCAGATTGAGCTTACTTTACATTTTGATAGAAATTTATGAAGTAATTGGAATATTAAAATAGAATAGTGATACCTTAGTTGACTAGAGCATCTATGGGTAGTTGTTGATAGAGGGTAGATAGTTGTTTAGTAGAAAGTTACCTTTTGGGACGAGTGTCAAAATGGAGTGAGAGAGTATAGGTTTTCTTTACCAAAACCTATTGTTTGTTGTTGTTGAAACACACTTTTATGCTTGGCCTTGAGCAATATTGTTCATTATGTATGTATGAATGAACTCTGTGATTTCACTCTTTTCCATTCCTAGCATAGATCTTGCACTTTCTTTTCTTGCATACAAATAGAAATTGCATGTTGATTTTGGACACACACCAAATTCCACCTTGTAGGTTGTTCTCTTGCTAAAATTTATATGTAGGGTTGGGCATTCTTCAAGTTGGAAGAATACCAAGGAAGCGTAAGCTTCATGGTTGGGCGATAAAGCATTTCAACCATGTTCTCATCCACCAATGGAGGCGAGTGAAGAAGAAGAACCTTAGTGTTCACCATAATAATATAGTCTATGATGTAACTTGATGTAACTATCATTTATGTACTTGATGAGAAATGTACGATGAAATGATATTATGGCCTTAGGTTCCAAGTGAACATGATATTATAATTTTAATTTTGAAGTGAATATAAGAATCTATGACTCCTTTTAAATGGACATGTGTAGCTATAATTGACTTTAGCCACTAGTTAAATGTCTCTTTAATTTGGAGTATATTTATGTGTCATTTACAATAATATTTATTAAGTAATAATTAGGGATAGGTTATTACAAAGGAAATGGTGGTATTTGATCTATGTTGCAATGAATTGTAGAAATTAAATAAGTTACAAATCAATGAATTTAACCATGAAAAGATTTAAAAAATCAAAGGTTCACTTTCAATTGAGAAAATACAAAAATTCAAGAGTCTAGGGCACAAAGGTTTAGACATTTGGAGTGAATTTCCATACTTTTTGGATGTAGAAACTGTTTGATTTGTCCTAAGGATAATTCAAGGTGATCAGATGATCTTCGATAAACCCTATGAGATTACAAAGGAAGCAATTGCAGCAATTTCAAGATTATGTAATAATGGACCCATTCCAATGAAGAAGTTAGTAAAGAACAAAGAGGTCGAAGCCCTAACTGGAGTGACAAAAGACCAAAGGGAAATTAAAATTCATACTATAGTCAACCTTGTGATAAGGTATGTGGCATATGACATTTCATATAAGATTTATCTCAGAAATAGGGAAGGTTCTACTTCGACGATTGTTGTTTACATTGCGCATCAATGGTTGAAAAGAATGAGGATTTTGACTTGTGTGAGTTATTGAGGAATCAATTAATGGAAAAATTTACTTTGACAAAGGAAGACAATTACCCTTTTCATTTTGGATATCTGATTATATGTTTGATGATGTATTTTTTGAAGTCATTACCATTGAAAGAGAATGTTGTGTGGAAGTCAGTCGTATCGGTTGGTAAGCAGGTCTACCAATATCTGGAATGTCTAGTAGAGAAGGAAAATATTTGTAAAAAGAAATAAATGCATGGAGCTCTTGTATGGTTTCCAATCTAGTTGGGACATATGAGGCAGGATCATCCTCTGGGAAATGGAAAACAAGAAGAATCATTTCAAGTTTCCCTCTGGAAATAAAGAAGCTAAAGACAAAGGAGAAGAACGAAGAAAAGGAAGTAAAGATTACAGAGGAAATTGATTTGGTATCAATGGATGATGATGAAGAATATTTTACTAAAGAAAAGGTGTTGAATATTCTTGTGCAATCTGGTGGACTAAATAAGATTGGAGATGCTTGGTTGTCCTAACCAACATATGAACATGATGATATCACAGATGCCTTGGCTATTTATATAATTCATAATGATATCTATCTTAGCAAATTTAAGAAAGACTAAAGGTACTATCATTTAAGGAAATAGAAGAAAAAGATGAGATTTAATTGGCTATGGAAGAAAAATGTGGGAATTCATAGAAGAAATTGATTAAGAGCATAAATGAATTGAAGACATGCATCAAAATCGTAAACAGTGTGTATAAGTATTGTCTCCGATGGCCTACTACTATCAAAAACTACAGAGCAAAAATTGATGCTATTGAGCTTGAGCTGGATTCTCTTGGAAAAAAATATAATATCCTTAATGATAGGGATGGAGCGTAGGAGAAAAGGATCAATTTCTTACAGTCTGAACTGGAAGACATACTCGTACAAAGGGATAATATTGTGAAGGAATTTTGGAAAGTCAAAGAGATAATTGAATTGAGATTGGAACAAATTTCTAGTCTTCTAGTGGAAGCTGAGAAAAATGAACAAAATATCACTATCCTAAATACTCTTCTAAAAAAAATTTGATTTGATAGTGATTAACAACAGTATTTGTGTAAACATCAAAATGGTAGTGGATTCTTGGAAGAAATTTCTTCCAAAGTTAAAAGAAAAATGCAAAGAGATACTGAGAAATTTCTTGTGTTGCCATCAATAAAAAAAGGGGGAGATTGTTGGAAATTGGATTACATGAAATGGTTTTCATTGATTTCAACACAGTTCCAAATCTATGAGGTGTTTTCTATTCTTTATCAGTGAATCAGTGTGCTGGTTTTTGGGTCCGAATTCTATCGCAAGACAAAATATGACTCTGATATCTTAACTATGTCATTATGATTCACTTAGATAGCTATATTCAAGATATTGAGATGTTTTGTGTTGGAAGCAATAAGTTATCAATGACAGAGTCTAACTCTATACACTATAGTTGTTTCTTTGTTCAGTATAGTTGTTTTTTGTTTTGGGTCCCAATCTTGGCTAACCTAGCACAATTTATGTATTAAGAAGATTAAATTTACCTTGGGATGTTTTGTATAGATCTTAGCCAACCTAATATTGTGTATTACATGAATCATATATAAGATGTTTTGAAGTGAATGGCTAGGTGTGTGAAGAAAGAGTGAAGGGTGAGTGTGAAAAGGATTAAGGGGTGTGTGAAGACTTGAGCCTATATGCTTTATTAATTATGGATCAGTGCAAATTTGTTGGGTGACTACTGTGTAAGGTAGTATTTCATATTATGAGATTCATTGGAACTGAATCGTGCACAAGGAAGGTGTATCCTATCAGTTCATACTTTTGGAAGTGAGCCATAAGTTTTACATTTAGGCAGAAAGCCATCTTTTGTATCTTTGTGGTAGTGAGCCCTCTGGGTTGTAGCCCTATTCGATAGTGAGTCCTTATTTCAGGCAGTGAGCCTTTTTGTAATCATTTTTTATATTCTCTATAGTGTGAGTTAATCCTCATTGTGGTTTTCCTCTCATTGGGTTTTCCACATAAATCTGGTGTTATGTTTATGTGTTGGATTTGATTTTTTGCATTAGCATTTGATGATTAATCATTTAAGTAGTATTAAGTATTGTAATGTCGTAGAATTGCACCTAGGGTCAATTCCACATTTTTGCACTTTTTCCTAGCATTTATGACACCTTAGAGCATTTATGACAAAAATACCATGAGTTAGAATTTCACAATTATGACCCCATGTGGACTAGTGGTGGAGCAACAAAAGCCTAATGAAAAATTTCTTGAAAATCTAGGCCTTGGATGCCTGCATAGTGCACGGATGTCTGCATGACGAACTAGCATCCTAGCAGTTTTCTGAGTCTGAAATGAAGAATCTAGAATATTGACTCTCTCGACACATGTCCTAGCATCATATTTCGGATGTAACAGCCCTTTTTTTCCCTTGCATGCAACAAAACCCCTCTTTTTCTCTCATTTTTGGGTTCAAGTCATTCATTCAATCTCTCTCTTCACTTTTCGCTCTTGAGTTCTCTTCATTCTTGATAGCAACACTCTCACAAGTGAAGCCATGTTGAATTGAGGTCCTTCCAGTAGCTACAACTCTCAAGAAAGCACTCAACGATGCATCCATGTGCTCCAGAGAGGGTATAGGCCTATGGGTAATGCTCTCCCTTCCTTTCTCTTTTCTATTTACTGCTTAGTGGTGCAGGTTCTACTCTTGAAGCAGGTTTTTCTTTCACCACACACTTTATCTATTGCGTTTACACTCCTTTCCTATCTGTTTGTCCATGGAGGTGGGAACACCAAAACAAGGGACTGACTAAGGTAAACCCCTATATAGCCCCAACCTTTTCCCCTCGTTCTTCTATGTGTAGGTTACTAAGTGGAGCTTGGGGTGAAGACCCAAAAATCCAGTTGAAGGTAAGTTTTCTCCAAGTTCTCCTTGTGCTTTACTCTAAGTTTTTGCTTCTTGTTTGATTATTCTATTTAGAAGACCTTAGATCCAAGTTAGAAGGTGAAACTTTATTCTACCCACTTGAGCGCCTAAGCTTTTTGTTGCTTAAGATGCTAGTGTGCTACTTGGATGACAATACACCATGCTGGCATCCAAAGTTTGTGCTTCCATCCTTTGGATGAAAGCTTGTCTATCAGAGGCAGAAACCCAAAAGTTTCACTCCCTCGAGATCTAAAGTAGTATTTTTTAAAGTGTAAATTGTGTACATTTCTTTACAATTTCTTCATTTTGTTTATGCTGAGGTAGATATGGGTAGTTCATTCCCTAGTGATCTCTTGAGAATGAAGAGACCTGTGTGTAGCGAATCCCTCTTATCTTACATTTTTGGTGAACCCAACATGAAACATGTCAGATCTATTTTTACAATGTTTCCATGTTTATGATAACACCTTCTCTCAGGAAGATTTTGATATGCTGGATGACTCTCTAGATGACTTCTTAGAAGCACTCTCCTCTATCTGCAAAACTTTGGAGAAAAATTCCTCTCTGCAATCTGAGGAGTCAGTAAATGTAGTGGTGGTCTCGGGGGCTCCTCCAAGCCCTAAGAAACCTGTCATTTACGTAACCCCAAATAGCTATTCTTCCAAGGAGGATCATTCTATCTACAAAATTTCATATTGAAATGATTCACCAGACTTATACTCAAGGTTCATAAAAGCCACAGACTCCACTTCTTATAATGTTGTTGGGAACACATAATATAAGAAGAAACAAACAAAACTTGGATCAACAACCTCCTATTCCTACATCTCAACCTACTCAGGTTCCTACTTCTCTACCGCCTTCTCAACAAAGTCTTTCTTCAGCACCCAAACCAATGATTAAAGCACCAAGTGATTATGATCTTGTTGAGAATATTCATGTTACCCTAGCTAAGATCACTTTGGGATTTGCTTCAGACCACTTCAGTTTATTGGGAGATGCTTTAGGAAGCCTTGCAGAAGATCCTCTTGCCTACCTTCGCTAGGCCTACAGATGTTAATGTGTTGTTGGCTCATATTCGAGCGGATTCACTGAATATCATGTTTCATCTGCAAGAACTCCCACCTTCGGATGTGCTGAAGCAAGCGGACCCCTTGATGATTATAATTAATGTTAATAATATTGATATTAGGCGTACTCTCAATGACACTGGTTTGGCTCTCAAAATCTATGGTATCAACCTACTTCCTAATATTAAAGTTGATTCATCTTCTCTAGTTGCTTCTTCCTTGTACATTCGTGGGTTCAATAACGATGACCGTCAAGCTCTAGGCATGATAATACTGGCTTTGCAGCTAGGCCTCGTTACCTTACCTACTTTGGTTTATGTGATTCCTGGCCCTTTACCTTAAAATCTTCTTTTGGGGAGACCTTGGATTCATGCTATGGGTGTTGTAACTTCCACTTTACACCATTCCTTAAAGTTCATCACAAATAATCGAGTGGTCACGGTAAAAGTTGATCCAAAATATTTTCACCTTTGTGAGCTAGCAGCTTTCAGTCGGGCTTCAGTCATCTCCACTCTTAAGAATTGTATTCCATCCTTAACCATTGATGCTATGTCATGTTACTCAATGATACCCTCCATGGAGGTTATCCCTAAAGTGAATGCCATTAAAGACAAATCACCTAAAGTAGAAAGTCTTAAGTCTTCCCCGTCTTCTCCTTCTTCCAAGTCAAATGCTTTCTTTGGTGATGATTGGGGCTCTCTAGAATTCTTTGAATGATTTACTGTAGAATACAAAGTGAGTCCCACTCATATAGAAATTTTGAATGCATCTGATGTGAAGATGGGTGATACTCCTGTTAAGGAAGGGAAATGTGATCCTATCCTGGAGACCATCCCTTCTTGTACTGAGGAGAGTAGCCCCTCTCTTGCAAAGGAGGTTAATGTTTGCGAACCAAGTGAAGAAGGTGAAAGAGCTCTCGTGGATGCATTTGATGTTCACTAGTAGAATGAACCCCTCTACATAGAGCCACCACCTCCCAAAGTTTTGCAAACTCATTATGGTTTTGGATATGAACTCGCTTCTCGGTATGGCTATGGACAGAAAGGCCTAGGGCATATCGAGCAAGGAATTCAAGTCTCTATCTAGTTTAAGTCATGAAAGCACTATTTGGGTTTGGGATGCTCTATTGAACAATCTAAGTAGAAACCTTGGTGGATTGTAAATATGATTTTGGCTGAACCATTGAGTTTGGTACATCCTGAATTGATAGAGGATAGGGGCAGGCCGAGAAGACTCCTTTATATGTCTTCTCTTCAGATGAAGTGCTTGAGGAATTCCTAGGTGCCTACTCCTTGTTGCCTCGCTTCCATCACAAGAGACGATTCTTGTATCACCTGCATGAACAAGCATACTTTAGAGAATATATCTAGAGTGTTGACAAAGAGGACCCTCTATCCAATGTTGGTAATGATGTTCCAATATCACATCCTAAATATCATAGTTCTCTCTTTAAAGGAGATACTACATAAATCTCTATGGATCCTAAGTCTTCTGAAAAAGTAATTAAGATTGGGAAGTGTCTTTCTTCAGAAGAAGTATATGAACATTCTAACCTCTTACATTCTCATCCTAATATATTTGCTTGGTATTGATGAGTCTATAGTGGTTCAAAATATCATCCTATGTCCCAACACCAAGTTGATTAAGCAAAAAATTTGAAAGATCAATCCTAGGGTGGCATTGATGATAAAGACTAAGATAGAGAAGTTGTTAAAAGAAAGCTTTATCCATCCAATCGACTACTCTCCTTGGATCTCGAACATAGTTGTCATTAGCAAAGCTGATGGTCATATTCGTATATGCATTGAATTTCATGATCTTAATAAGGCTTCTCTTAAGGATGATTTTCTATTGCCTAATATAGATATGATTGGATTCGACTGTAGGCCATGCATTGTTATCTTTTATGGATGATTTCTCGAGTTACAATCAAATTCATATTAATCTAGAAGATTAGTATAAGAATACCTTCACTACCCCTTGGGGTACCTTTTGTTATGTGGTCATGCCCTTTGGGTTAAAGAATGCAGGAGAAACTTACCAACGGGTGATGACCCTAATATTTTTTGATTTTATTCATAAGATCCTAGAGGATTACATTGATGACATCTTGGAAAAATCTATAACTTGTCAAGATCATGTAAAGAACCTTCATCTTATTTTTGAGAGGCTTCAACTCTATAGGATGAGAATCAATCCCCTTAAGTGCGTCTTTGGTGTGGATGAATTTTTTTTTTGGGATTTATAGTTTCTCACTATGGAATCAAAGCTGACACAAATAAGATTGATGTTATTGTTAACATGCCTCCACCCAGGAATATTACTGAATTGCAAAGTTTACAAGGGAAAATTCAGGTGATTCATAGATTCATATCTCAATTGCTTGATCGTACTCTTCCCTTTACTCATCTATTAAAGAAATATGTTCACTTCATATCGGATAAGGAGTGCTAGAAATATTTTGAGTCAATCAAAGCCTATTTGGCCAATTCTCCTGTATTAATGCCAGTTATGCAAGATAGACCCTTTTTTCTTTACCTCGCAGCATCACCATATTCTTTGGCAGCTTTGTTGACCCAGTATGATGATGCCAAGAAAGAGAGAGCAGTCTATTACATTAGTTATGTTTTGGTCGACTACAAAACCCATTACTCCTCCATGGAGAAGCAATTCCTTTCTCTTTTCTTTGCTACAAAGAATTTAAGGCACTACCTTCTCCATGTTGAAACACATGTCATCATAAAAAGTGACCTTCTAAAGCATTTATTCTCTAGTTCTGACCTTGTTGGGAGGTTAGCGAAATGGCTAATGTTACTCTCCAAGTTTGACATAAAGTTCATTACTTAGAACTCAATAAAGGGTCAAGTAGTTGTCGATCAATTGGAAGATGCTCCCTCATCTCACTCCTTCTTGGGGTTGGTTTTTTTTCCTGATGATAAAATTTTTGTGATTGAATATGACCTTGAATGGAAAATGTACTTTGATGGGTTGAGATGTCAGAGTGGTTCTAGGGTGGGTGTGGTTTTAATGTCACCCGAAGGTAAACTAGTTCCTCTCTCCTTTCGATTGGACTTTCCTTGTGCTAAAAATATCGCCAAGTATGAAGCTCTCTAGTGCAGGATCACCCAAGGCCTTCAAGGAGCTCTTCAAAAGGTTAGAAGTGTGTAGGGGTCCGGAGGACCTTTCCATCAAATCAAAACATCAATTATAATGGCTTTTGAAATGGGAAAGAACTTGAAAGGAGTCAACTATCCTAAGGGTCCTAATAAGGACCCTAGGACCAAAATGCCTTGTAAATGGAAAAATAATGCTCTAGGAGGTTAGATAGGTTTATTATGATTTTATTGTGTCAAATAAAGTTGGATATTAAGCATCCAATGGTTTCTAGATAGTAGAGTTTAATAAATTGCAAATTGGAAATTCAAATTTTTGAAAATCCACTTTAGGCAGGAAAATGAGTTTTAGGTGTTTTAGAGGTAATTATGCATTGTAATATTTCCAAAATGGTTTTTTCAGTTGGGTAATGGGTCTATAACCCCAAAAGAATTATTTGTATGGAGGTTGATCAATTGGAGAGGTGACTGTACGGACTGCTACAAGAAATAGTGAAAGAAATATAGTTTTCTTGCAATTTCTTTGAGTTTTTTGATGAGTTTTTAATTTCCATTGTAGTTATGATCATTTGAATTGTGTAGGAAATTGAATTTACATGTTTTGAAACCCTTATAGGTTTTGAGAGCAATAATAAATAAGTTTTATGTACAATACATTGACTGTCCTCAAGAAAACACAAAATTTACACTAGTTTTGAGGGTTTTTCATGGATAAATGATCCATTTCATGGGAATATGTGACTGAGACCAATGAAATGGATCATAATTAACTTTTACCATACCAATCTAACAAACTAAAGTGCAGGAAAGAGGAATCATGTGGTGTACACCAAGAATTCATGGTGCAAAGTGCTTGAAGATGGAGGCTAGAGTATAGCAGTGGAAGATCTGCCTTAAGGAGGGGTATTTTTTTGAGTTGGGATAGAATAAATATGTTGTCCTAATGGTGTAGAGTCAATGAACAAGTTCTGAAAGTGATTGGAAGGTTAGTTTTCAAGAAGCCCTAGTTTTGAGGCATTTTATGGAGGGTTTTGTGTTTGAGCATGTTAAGGGTGTCATAGAAGATTAAGAACCTGAAAATCTTTGGTTTTGAGTCATTTTAAGGGATTTTTGAAAGTTTCTTAGTCAGGGGTTGAGTTTAGAGAGAGGTTGCTTTGAAAAAGAGGGCTAATTAGTTCTAGTTTTTTAGGAGACAGTAGGTTTTGGATGGGATTGTCTAAAACAAGTGCCATCAGGGAGTTGATATGTTGTTTACCATCATAAAACAAAACTTAATCAGTCACTAGATTGGATGTTCCTTTGGGAAGTTTGAGAGAATAGTCAAAAATTCTTCGCTAGAGGCTATTTAAGGTGGAAAAGTGGATTTTGTTCAAGACAGGGGTTTGGGCTTTTGGAAACCTTCAAGACAAGTGTAATTTTTCCCCTTAAGATCATTCCTAGGGTTTGGATCTATAGGAGAAAGATTTGTGTCATAAGTGAGCCATTTAGGCATTGTTTCCACAGGGGTGTCTAGAAGAGGTTTGTGAGAGCATCTTTGCAATCCTTGAAATCATTGTGTGTTTCCAAAAGTCTCTTACCCTCTACATCAGAGTGGTATCAGAGCAGTGAGTAGGTCCTTTAAGGATTGTAGAAACAACAATGGCACCTAAAAATCAAATGGCAAGAGAGTTGGAAGAGTTAAAGGAAATCTTGGAAAGGGAGATAAGGGAAAGAAGAGAACAAGAAGCAGCAAGAGAGTAGGCCAAAGCAAGGGAAGAAAGGTAGTGGAGAAGGGAGAGAGAGACCATGCAAGCAAGGATAAATAACCTTGAGAGGAGTAGGAGGAGAGAAGAACAAGAAGACCAAGAAAACAATGATGAAGACGAAGAGTGTGTGAGGGTAAATCAAGAGCAACCTACAGATGAGACAAAGGACCCTGAGGAAAGGAGGTTACTGAGATTGTTGAAGGCAGTACAAGGTCATGGAGGAAAGAGTCACATAGACTTTCCTATCTATCAGAGGAAGATGGATAGTGAAGAGGTGTTAGGATGGCTTGATGCTTTAGAAAACTATTTTGAGTTTGAAGAGATGGATGAAGAGATGAAGGTTAAGTTTTCCAAAACTAAGTTGAGAGGCATAGCATTGACATGGTGGACTAGTTTTTATAATGATAGGATGGCTAGGGGATTGGAAAAAGTTTCTACATGGGTAAGGATGAAGAGTTTGGTCAAGGAACAATTCCTACCATCTGATTACACAATTCATGTGAAGAGGATGAGGTAGAATTTAAAGCAAAAGGACTTGGATGTTATGTCCTATACTGAGAAATTTCACAAGCTTAGTATTAGAGGAGGTTATGAGGAAAAAGATGAGAAAGTAGCCAGGTATATCAATGGCTTGAGGTATAATCTACAAGATGAGATTGGTTTGCAATTGCCAAGGACATTAGGAGAATGTTTTCAACTAGCCATTAGAGCAGAAGAAAAGGTGAAGAGGAAGCAAGAAAGATCAAGCAATGGTGGAAGAGGAGGTAGTTCAAACAGGGGCAGAGGTAATAGAGAACAAGGACAAGGCAACAATGACAAGAGCAGCAATGACAAAGGCAAAGAGGTATTTTCTGATCAAAGAGGTGGATACACTCCTAGAGGAGGAGGCAGATTTGGACAAGGTAGAGGCCCATTCATAGGTAGGTGTTTCAATTGCAATGAACCAGGGCATCCTTCCTTCAAGTGTCCTAAATGGGAACAATCTGACAGGGGCAGAGAAAGGAGAGCTAACTTGGGCCAAGAAGAAGAGGACAAAAAGGAGGAATCAAAAACATTCATGGCAGACCCTGTGACTGATGGTGAGTTTCTTATGGTCAAGCAAGGAGAAAGACTTCATCAAGAGCCAAAGGTAACTATTTTCAAAACAAATTGTTTGAGTCATGGTAAAATATGCAGATTACTCATAGATTCAGGGTCACATAACAATTTGGTTTCAACTGATATGGTAACCAAGTTAGGGATTGAAACATTTGATCATCCTACTCCCTACAAGGCCACTTGGGTAACTCAAAGGCAACATGTAGAGATTGGTAAGAGAGATTTTGTGGATTTTTCAATTAGATCTTATCATGACAGGGTGCTTTGTGATGTCATTCCAATGACTTGTGTTCATATCATCTTAGGGAGACCATGGCAGTATTCTAGAAGGACATTGCATGATGGATTCCATAATACATATTTGGTGCATAAAGGAGATATTAGATATAAGTTGGTTCCTTTGCCTTTGGAGCATATAAAATGAAAGTTTTATGATATGTTTTGAGAAGAGTTTGTAGGTGAATAAGCAGGGTAAGATAGGTAAAACAAGGGAAGATACTGGTTGGAGGAGGAGTGATGAGTTGCAGCAGGGTTGTGGAGCACACAGTCCTAGAAATCAGAATTTGTGGGACTTAGACAGTGTCAAGGTTGGAGACATTGAATGCCCTATAGTTGAGGGTGATAGAGGTGGTGTCCTTTCACAAAGGAGTCAGTGGAATGAGGGCAGGAATATGGCACAAAAATAGATTGAGTTCAAACAACCAAGAGGACCAATAAATCACTGTTTTGGTTCTCACATGATGAATGAAAAAAGTGTAGATTGGCAGAAGAGGAAGATAGTGACTTTGGGAGATTACATGCCCTTTCATTTGAAGATGCAAACATATGAGAGCAAGGGGTCTTTTGGTGGCAACACATGGGATACTTCTTGGGGCAAGAAATCTTTCTTTCTTGGGGAGAATGGTGCAGGAGCACCCAAGGCCTTCAAGGAGCTCTTCAAAGGTCAGAAGTGTGCAGGGGTTAGGAGGACCTTTCCATCAAATCAAAACATCAATTATAATCTTTTGAAGCCTATAATGGCTTTTGAAATGGGAAAGAACTTGAAAGGAGTCAACTGTCCTAAGGGTCCTGATAAGGACCCTAGGACCAAAATGCTTTGTAAATGGAAAAATAATGCTCTAGGAGGTTATAGGTTTATTATGATTTTATTGTGTCAAATAAAGTTGGATATTAAGGTTCCAATGGTTTTTTAGATAGTAGAGTTTAATAAATTGCAAATTGGAAATTCAAATTTTTGAAAATCCACTTTAGGTGGGAAAATGAGTTTTAGGTGTTTTAGAGGTAATTATGAATTGTAATCAATCCAAAATGGTTTGGTCAGTTGGGGAATGGGTCTATAACCCCAAAATAATCATTTTTACGGAGGTTGATCAATTGGAGAGGTGACTGTACGGATTGCTACAGGAAATAGTGAAAGAAATACAGTTTTCTTGCAATTTCTTTGAGTTTTTTGATGAGTTTTTTATCTCCATTGTAGTTATGATCATTTGAATTGTGTAGGAAATTGAATTTACATGTTTTGAAACCCTTATAGGTTTTGAGAGCAATAATAAATAAGTTTTATGTACAATACATTGACTATCCTCAAGAAAACACAGAATTTACACTAGTTTTGAGGGTTTTTCATGTATAAATGATCCATTTCATGGGAATATGTGACTGAGACCAATGAAATGGATCATAATTAACTTGTTCCATACCAATCTAACAAACTAAAGTGTAGGAAAGAGGAATCATGCGGTGTACACCAAGAATTCACAGTGCAAAGTGCTTGAAGATGGAGGCTAGAGTATAGTAGTGGAAGATCTGCCTTAAGGAGGGGTATGTTTTTGAGTTGGGATAGACTAAATATGTTGTCCTAATGGTGTAGAGTCAATGAACAAGTTTTGGAAGTGATTGGAAGGTTAGTTTTCAAGAAGCCCTAGTTTTGAGGCATTTTATGGAGGGTTTTTTGTTTGAGCATGTTAAGGGTGTCATAGAAGATTAAGAACCTAAAAATCTTTGGTTTTGAGTCATTTTAAGGGATTTTTGAAAGTTTATTAGTCAGGGGTTGAGTTTAGAGAGGGGTTGCTTTGAAAAAGAGGGCTAATTAGGCCTAGTTTTTTAGGAGACAACAGGTTTTGGATGGGATTGTATGAAACAAGTGCCATCAGGGAGTTGATATGTTGTTTTCCATCATAAAACAAAACTTAATTAGTCACTATATTGGATGTTCCTTTGGGAAGTTTGAGAGAATAGTCAAAAATTCTTCGCTAGAGGCCTAGTTGGGCTAGAAGGCTATTTAAGGTGGAAAAGTGGATTTTGTTCAAGAAAGGGGTTTGGGCTTTTGGAAACCTTCAAGACAAGTGTAATTTTTCCCCTTAAGATCATTCCTATGGTTTGGATCTATAGGAGAAAGATTTGTGTCATAAGTGAGCCATTTAGGCATTGTTTCCACAGGGGTGTCTAGAAGAGGTTTGTGAGAGCATCTTTGCAATCCTTGAAATCATTGTGTGTTTCCAAAAGTATCTTATCCTCTGCATCACTCTCATTACCAACTTGTGTGCTACGATTGCACTAAAGATAAAACATCTTTACATACGGGGTGATTCTGAGCTCATTCTGAACCAGATCATGGGAGCCTATCAAGCCAAGAAAAGTAAGTTGTCTCGGTACCAGGACCTTGCTTTTTCTTTGTTCAAACGGTTCTTCTCATTCATGATAGAAAAAATCCCTAGAAAGGAGAATAGACACGTGGATGCCATGGAAAGTGCTACTTCCTTGGTACCCTCAGATGAATATACAAAAGAATACCACTTCATGGTTCAACTCCTATATACCCCAGTAGTTTCCAATCAACCTAAATCTAATGCCTTTGTGTGTTCTCACATGGACTCGAGAGAATGGTTCTCTAATATTTACAATTACCTAAATATTGGAAACTTTCCCGATGATGCGACAAAGAATGATCACACTCGTATATAAAAAATTTCATCCCATTATGTTATTTTATCCGATGTTCTCTATCAAAAATCTTATAACGGCTTGCTTCTCTGATGTCTCACTAAAATAGAAATACCCCTCACCCTAAAAGAAGCCCATTTATACTTTGGGAGTGG
Organism: Sequoia sempervirens; assembly: GCA_007258455.2. NCBI lineage: Eukaryota > Viridiplantae > Streptophyta > Pinopsida > Cupressales > Cupressaceae > Sequoia > Sequoia sempervirens. The sequence continues at coordinate 291,735,823 of VDFB02000017.1, forward strand.
ACACTTTGGTGGTAAATCCTTAGTGAGGAAATTGATACACATGGGGTACTTTTGGAAAATGATGAAACAAGATTACTTTGATTTTGTGAAGAAGTGCCCTCAATGCCAACAACATAGTCATGTTATTAACACACCTACACAAGAGTTACATAATTAGACCTCTCCTTAGCCATTTGCAAAATTGGGGTTGGATATTATTGGAAAAATATCACCTCCTTCTTCTAAGGGACATACCTTTATCATTACCACTATATATTACTTCACGAAGTGGGTCGAATTCACTCCACTTCGATCCACAAATGCTGAAGCTATCTACAGTTTTATTCTAAACAACATTATTTCTCATTTTGGATTGCCTTCTACACTTTTCTCTGACAATGGTACACTATTCACTAATATAGAAACAACAATAAACTATTGAAAAAACTACTAAAAACTACTTATAAATGACTACAGTTGGTCACGTGACCACTAGTAGTTTTTCTCCAGTCATATATAACACGGCTAGATTGATGACTAAACCATTTTTAGTCATTCATTGGTTGTTTTGATTGATCGATTTGGTAGTATATTTAGTCGTTGATTTAGTCATCCATTGTTGCGATCTAGTCACTTTTTTTCCACTGTTATATTTAGTTGTTGATTTAGTCATTGATTGTTGTAATTTGGTCACTTATTTAGTCATTTTTTATTCACTAATATATATTTTTATTTTTATTTTAACGAGGGGAATCGGGTGCAGCACGGCCCCCCCTATAACCCCCCACCGCCGGTAAACTTTTTACCGTGACTGGCAGTGCTAGTGGGACACACCAACTGGTACAACAGGAGCGCCAAAGAGTTGAACCCATGGTGGGCGCCCTGCGACATGGAACACCTTAACCAACTAGGCTCAGACCGGTGCCCCAATTCACTGATATATTTAACTAGTCACTTATTTAGTCATTTTTATTCACTGATTTCTATGCATTGGTAGTGTATTTAGTCATTTTTATTCATTGATTTCACTGGTCATATATCTAGTCATATTTATGCATTGTTCACTGATTTCTATCAATTGGTAGTAGATTTAGTCAATTTAATTATTAATTGATTTCAATTAGTAGTATGTTTAGTCATTTTAATTGACTAATATTTGAGTATTTAAGCATAAAAAAAAATACACATCAATCATCAATTGCACACAATAAGACAACCATTAAGAAGGAAAAATCAGTGAAATTTATTAATAAAAGAAAGGTGTTCTAGTTACAACTTACAAATAAACTATTACAATTGTTATTTTCAGTCACAATACTAAAAATTTAAGTTACAATATTGCAAAGAAATGACTGCAAGAAAGAAACTTCTCCAAGAGACTTTTGTAATGATGGAAATGCATGCTTGAAGCCCTTCAATGTGAGCACATTCCCCTTTCATCTCTTAAAACTTCTACAACATGGGAAATATTCTTGGAGCAATATGTAACGTGTAGAATCTAAGGAGAGTGTTGACCGTGTCCCATATATGAAGCTCTCTCGACCTTCAATGTAGTCAACAATAACCTAGCTAGAATGTTTCCTCCTTTATATGCAGCGTGCCATTTGATATGAGCAACAAGGTGCTTCCTTTTCCACCATGAATGAAGTTGTGCCTCAATATAACCAAAAAAATTAATATTAGTCTCAATTCATAAAGAATAAAAGTGCATTGTATATTGTAAGTTTACAAAAGAAAGTCCAAACACAATAGAAAGATAAATCAATTAAAAAATTGTAGCCTTGAATAGAGTGTTCAACATAGGCCTGAAATATGCATATTAAACCCTTGATTTTAGAACCTTGTTCAAAATTTAAGAAAGGTGATACACTCAAACTATAGAATGAAGTTGACATTATAGAATGAAGGCTATCGACACTAACCAGAATGGAACAACATTATCAACAAAAATTTCCTAGAAACCAATCCCAAGAATTCCATCAGACTTAGACAACAAAAATGTCAACCCTAGTTCATGTGTTGTCTTAGTAAAGACCCGCACCATTAAAGAATCCATTTATACATAAATTCCAAATTAATTTGATGAGAAAAGATCTTTGATATCCAACTGGGAAGCTTTAACATCCAAAAATTACTAACCTAATGTTTCACAACAAGTTTCCCAACAGTGACATCATCTTCCCCATTCACTTTACAAGCACTACCAAATTCAACTTTTGAAGGCACAAACACATAAGGTACTTTCTGCAACAATAATTTTAAAACTAATGATTAATAACAAAACTTAAGGTATCCATTAAACTTGTAAGAAAACAACTACTTGAACAAATACATAGAAGCATCACCAAATGGTTCAAAGCTCATCATTAGTATAAGTCCAAAAATTTGATGTTTCTATGCAAGTTAATTAGGTTTATTCTCTTCCAATTCATCAAAATAAGAAAAAAGGGTAGCAAGTCAGGGAATTTGATCGTGGGAAAAATTCGCAGTTAAAAGGGTTTCATACTATGTCAAACATTATTTCATTAGTTTCAATCCCACCATTTTACCCATGTGATTACTACCTTATACAATAAGAATCAAATTGTGTTCATTTTATTGGTTTCAATCCCTTCAATCCACCTTTGCAACATCTACATAATGTAAATATTGCTAGTGAATGGTTGAAACATATCAGAGGTGATTGAAGGAAAGAATCTCATGAATTAAGGAATGATTCAGGTATTGCATGGCACATGGAGTTAACCTAAAAATGTTGCAATGCCCATCTGACATCTTAAAAGGTTGCAATAATGTTGAAATTCAAAATGGTACAAGGAGAGAAAAAATCAATACCTTATCTTTGGCCAATGAAATCAAAGTATCAAGAATGGCAGGAGGATCTATATTAGCCGCCATAACTATAAACTATGATGTTCTAAATTATAAAGTCTTGGTTGTTGCAGCACCCTAAACTCGTTCAGTACTAGCAAAAAAGAAATTGGATATTGATCCACTACCATATTGGATCTTATAGGATTCTCTTTCACAAACAATGAATGATATATATTAATTTTCTAGCAACTTCCTTAATATCCCCGTGTAAGTAGACTAAACTAAGTGAGGTTGGGGGTTTGAAGTAGAGTACCATCTTCTTGGTATGTGCTTGACTTTGATCATGACTTGTATCTTGAATGAAAATAGCAAGCTAGCTGCACTGTAAAATCATTGTTAGAAAAATAACCACAAAATCCTCTTTAATTAAAATAATCCTTCTAGATATTTCAAGAAGAGATATTTTAGTTAATTTCTAAGAGAGCTAATTTCACTATCCAAACAACCATCAATCTATTTATTGCATATAATTTCCCAAAATTTAGAATTTGAATGTGATGAAACTAACCATAATTACCAAAGACTTGACACCAAAATTTAGTACAAAATGAATTGTTTGACAACAAATGTGTTTCGATAAACCAGATATACCCTTGATGTATTGATTTAAATAACAAGGAAAGATAAAACTGGAGACAACAAGATAGCATTATTAATTCACTTCAAAAAACAATTGAAACCAAAATTCGGCCACCAATTATAACTTCATTCTATTGATCTTCAAAAATATTTTACAATACGTTTCAAAAAAAATTCCTAACTGACATATCAAAAAGTGTCTTGTCAGTTACCCACTTTTAACATAAATCAAAATGTATTAATTATCGTTGTTTACATAGGATTACATAAAACTTTAAAAGCAATGAAAGATGAGAAGTGAAGATAATTTATCATATGTTGAATTCCATAGCACTTGCAAGATATGGAAGTTTGTTACTCATTGGAAGGTACCCATGATCATTTAGATCTAGAAAGGTCCTCTCTCCATGATAGTATCTGCAAGGTTTGGTACTTCACTGCAAGGCCTATTCTTCTGGGGGAGCTAGATATGTCTCCTCCCATTGGTACACCATGTAATCATTAGGCCATTTGTACTCCTAAATTTTTTGTATGTTGGCCAAGTGACTCTTCCATCTGTTGTCTAATAACCCTCTGGTATCTCTGATGAATTTTGAGTACCCAACACCCAGTGCAATTATTCCATCCAAGGTTAAATTGAGGTGGTGAATATTTATGTCACCATACTTTTGTATATTAGTGAGGAAGTTGGGAATAATTTTGCTAAAATCATCTATCCAATCCTTGGAGCCTTTTAGTTGATCATCATCCCTTAGTATCTTAGGCATGAACCATTGCTTTAGTGTGTGAAACAAATCCATTCTTGCCTTGATCTTTTTCTCTTCTACAAACATGTATTGAAATTCATTTATGACCATTCAGACCATTTACTCAGTAGGCTTTAAAGCTATGGGGGCCTCAACACTCCTTTGTAAAATTCTGCACAAATTCATTAAGGTGTGATGTATAAGTTGTCATTTCTTGAATAAGGGGTTTGGTATAGGTACATGGGCCTTTATCTGATCAATTGCTTGTGACAAGGAGACATAAAATTCATACACATTTTCCAAATTTTCCACAATTAGTTTAACCCTACACTCCAAGATCTGTTCCAATACCCTGAGGGTTTCTCTCTTTTCTCTTTCCTTTTCTTCTTCATTACTCTTTTTCAACTTTTCAATTTCTTGTTTTAGCACATTAACTTGTTCAACAGTGATTGCACCTGTATCAGTCTGATTGGAAAGGAGATGGTATACTATTAATTATGTGCTTTGGGAAGGACCTGCTCCCTTGAACTGTTGTTTTAATTTCATGTTTTCTATGAATAACCCATTCACTTCATCATTCATATCAGTTTGTGCTTTCTTATATTATGCTAATCTAAGCTCCATATATTTAACTGCATCCCTAGTAAACATTGCTAAGTGCATTGTCATAATATCTGCCTCCAATGTTGATGTGTCTTGAAGTTTCTTTACCATGGCAGTCCCTCTCATATGTTTTACAACATCAAGCAATCTTGGTTTTTCTGTTCTTTTTTGCTTTGTCCAAAAGGATAGGGTTTCAAGTCTTGGATTGTAACCTGTTCCACTCATTCCCTCATCTAAATTAAATTCAGAAACCAACATGGGATCTTCTTGGCTTCTTACTTGATCCAGTAAGAATATCTTTTTTAACTCCATCCCAGGAATAATTAGTATATTGATTTCTAAGACCAATTTTCTTTCTTCTTGGGGGCTAACAGTAACTTCATTAATCTTGATTTCTTCAAGAGTCTGGGCAACAATCTAGTCATGCTATTACTCCTCAGTGGCCAACTTATTAATTTGGAGTATCTCCTCAAATTATTTCATTTTCATCTTAAACCAAAAACCTTAAACTCAAGAGTTTGGATAAATTCATCATCTTCAATAAATGTAAGGGCATCAATCACCCTTTCATCATCATGCACTTCTTGATCATTATGCCCATGTACATCCACTCTTCTAGTTTGTGAGCATCAGTTGCAAGCTTAGGTGGTGGTTGATCAACTTCATCATCTTTAAAATTCAAAATTACATTGATTACCTCCTCAGTATCCCCTACTCCACTTATTTCATATGCCATTAAGAGGGCCACTCCATGTGTCTTCTGCATTTTAGGACTTGGTTGCTCAGGGGATCCTTCTAATTGTATTGTGGTAGTGCCTAGTAGGGGCTTTGTGATTCCAATACCACTTGGTTTGATGGGCAGCTTGGAGGGTTTCAAAGACTGGCCCTTAGGTTTCTTTTTTGGTTCAACATATAATATTTCAAAGTTGTCAATTATTACATTCATCCTTTTGATAGGATCCTTTTCTTCAACATAGAATCCTTGGAATCTAGTGTCCCTTTTCTTCTTCTCCTCCTCAAGCCTCTTTATGATTTCCTACTTCCTCTTCCTTTGAAAAAAATCATCAAGTGTAAAGTGATTTCTTATTACATCTTCTCTGTAATCCATTACATGGGTAATCCTAGATTTAGTGAGAAGTGTCTTCTTTATAAAATTAATATGCCCTTTAGTATCAAAGACCCTTTCTCCTTGCGACTTCAATGAATACCGCATCTTCAAATAGTTTTATAGTTTTTCAAGAATTTCAGACCCTACGAATAGCTCCTCAAATTCAGTTAGGTCAAGGAGGAATGTCCCCTTTTTTCTTTCTTTTCATAACATCCTGCTCCATCCATAACATTTGCCACATAAATTCTAAAAATGCAATTCAAATAGAAAAAAAATTAGGTAAAACATGTGGAGCTTGAGGACACCCATAGACCCTTATTACTGTTTGGTCTGTTAAGAAGAACCAATCATTGAAATTGTGAGTGTATCCCTACTCTAGCTTCAATGCTAAAGGGCTTAATACTTGCATGATTTTATTAGGAAATCTTGGTGAAATATGACCAAGATCGACCATGACCTTTACTACGAAATCATCATGAAATATTACATAATCACTATTTTTACATCTACTATCCCAAATGTAACACCAATTTTTTATAGGAAACCTATTCCCTTCATCATTAGTCATTCCAAAACACATTCTTTTAGTCCATCTATTTATGTTTTGGTACAATATTAAATGACACAGCAACGAGTATTTCCTAAAAGTGATGGGAGCTAAGTTCTCTCTTACAAAAATCCCTCACGTAGCCCTTTCTAAATTTCAGCAGCAAAGTCATACTCAATGTTGATTTCAAGATTTTGTATCCTCATTGCCATCATCATGAGATAGGTTGGCATCCTCTCTTCAACATCTATTTGAAGCACTTGGGAAAAAGAAAAATAAGTTCTTTTGAAATATACTTGGAAGTCTTCTATGGAAAATGACTCATTTTGGGAGGGGGAGACAGGTATCCTCCTATTGTTTACACCCTTTTTCATGTGTAAAATAAGTTCATCACTCCTATAGGTTTTTTTCAATCTCCTATAATCCTCCTCACTTCTGTCCAAGTCGATCTTAGTGATAGCTTTCTTTTTTCACATAAAACACTCTATAATTGCTTCTTTAGTCAGCACCACTAATGGTGAACCATTTGGAATTATTATAGTCCTAGTAGCTGGGTATAATATTGTGCCAATACTTTAATGAACTCAAAATCTAGGAAGAAATTTGGGACTATTAATTTGGCCAAATCTAAGGTCCAAGGATTCGAAACCGGAATCTTCTCAACCCTTTTTTCATAGAAGTACCAAAATAGATCCCACCCTGAGATAGGGATAATTGGGTCTCTACATCCATTGGTTGTATCTTTAAAAAAAAATTTGGATCCTTTGTCTACAAAATTAGGTAACACATCTAAAATGGATTATTGTAGGGACCTCTTCTTTGAATTAGAAACTGTGGACTCTTCCTTTTTACTCACAAGTTGACTTCTTTTGGGTGGCATGATGAAGAACTTACTCCTACTTGATTTTTTAAGTGTCTACTTGTAGAACAAAATTCAGTTCTTATATGTTAAAAAGGCACAGGACAACTGAGAGGGGGGTGAATCAATTGTCACCAAATTTAAACTCAAAAATTCAACACTTATTAACTTCACAACCACAATGTTATGTTATTAAATATGAACATGAAATACAAATAATAGAAACCAAAATCAACACATTGAACACCATATTTTACGTGGAAAACCCAATAAGGGAAAAACCACGGTGAGGATTAGCTCACAATATAAAGTGATAGCAAAACTAAATACAAAGGCTCATTGGCAAGGGCTCACTGCCTAGAAGAGGACTCACTATTCAAATACAAAGGCTCACTACCTACATAAAGGACTCATTGTACAATAGGGAGGCTCATTGCCTATAGATAAAAAAGAAAAAAAAAGATCCACCACATCAATTTACACACATCTATAACCTTCATTAGAAGATTGTAGAAACCTTCAGCTCACTACCTTTAGGAATCTAACACAATGAAGTACTGTTGCCTCAACTCACTTTTGCATGCTTCTTCTCTTTTATTTGTGGATTACTTCGTTACTTCACATCCTCTAAATCTTCACAACTTAACTTGAATTTATACCATCTTCAACGTTACAAACTTTCTCCAAGGTCAGCCACACAAGCTTCATTTCATAAATTCAAATTAGGTCAAAAAATCAACATTCCTGTGGTGGAAAGGAATGAGAGTGGACCAATAAAACACTTAACCAAGACCAAAAAATAATGTCTCAGATCAACCACACGCTTCCTTAAATAAATTTAATTCTTCATATGAAGTGTAAACATGAGGTTGGCCAAACGTAATGAAAACATAAATGAACATTGATGTACACACTTTCCAACAAGAATATAACACACAAATGACACAACATGCTTCATTATGCATGCAAACACATCTTAGATACTTCTAGATACATCCACAACAAGTGTAACAAATTTTGAACACATAACACCTTCCATCAGTCCATCCAGACTATGCAAACACATACAACAACTTTGAAACTTAACTTTTGGATCACCAAACCACAAGTATCTTTGCCATAACCTAGAGAACACCATTATGAGACACATTCCAGATCCGCAAGATCTGAAATAGAATAGCGGAGGATTGTGGAGCAAAAAAATTTCTCCCAGTCCATAGAAAGCTAACTCTGTCATAACAATTCACACACCGGTGAACACAACTTTCACATTCCTTCAAACCAGAAGCTACAGATCAGTAGATATCACCATCATATCATAATCAATAACCCTTCAGATCTGCAAAAGCATAGGATCAACACAGGAGAAACACCGAGCACATACTGGAGCACATTCTGATGATAGCTCCATGTACTCACAAAATCATAAGGATAGCTCCATGTACTCACAAAATATCAACAACATCTCAACTATATATGCACAATCTGCAACATACTAAACTATGTTGACATCAATGACAACACCACCAAACTTTCTCATACTTGCAACAATCTCCCCCTTTGTCATTGATGGCAACACATGATGTGAAAAACCATCAAAGACAACAACCTGCACAAAATTCTGGGAGAACACCTTTTCTTCCTTTTCTTACTATTTTTCACATGACTTTCTCTCCCCCTTTGACATCAATGGAAAAGATCAAAAACTACTATTACTCCCCCTTAAGAGTACACCCATTTAAATCATATTGCAACAATGAAAAACTTTTCTACTCCCCCTGTAGAGTAGACCAATTCATTAGTCCAAATAAATGAAGAATCTATGAATTCACTAGACTAATGCACCTTCATGTGTACCTAGTTCGGAGGGCCAATGAACCCCAACCTCTCCCTAAGATACTAAAAAGTATCCTTCAGAAGAGCCTTAGTAAATATATCTACAATTTGTTCCTTCGTTGTCACATACTCTAGTTTGACTTTATTCTCCAACACCTTTTCTCCCAGGAAATGATATCTATGTGTTTTGTTCTTGAATGCATCATCAAATTCTTTAAAAAATTTATAGCACTTGTGTTGTCATAGAAAATAGGAATAGTCTCATCACATATCACTCCAATGTATTTCAGAGTTTGCTTCATCTAGAAAACTTGTGTGTAGCAGGATGTTGCAATAATATATTCTGCTTCTGCAATGGATAAAGAAACCAATTTCTATTTCTTACTCAACCAAGAAACCAATCTTCCACCAAGAAATAAAGCACCTCCACTAGTACTCTTCCGGTCATCCACACAACCAACCCAATCTACATTAGTATAAGCACTCAAGGTGAAATCAACACCCTTAGGATACCATAACCCATAATCTGGTGTACCTTTAAGATATCTAAATAGCCTCTTTACTGCTATAACATGTGACTCTTTAGGATCTGCTTGAAATCTAGCAACTAAATATGTTGCATACATAATATCCAGTCTGGTAGTAGTCAGATACAACAACCCACCAATCATAGATCTATATTTACTTTGATCAATTTTAGCAGATTCATCATCTTTACTCAGCTTACATCTGGTTATCATAGGAGTACTAACCGGTTTAGAGTCATCCATTCCAAAATTCTTCAATAGTTCTTTTACATATTTAGATTGTGAAATGAATATCCCTTTACCAGTTTCATTTACTTGAAGACCAAGAAAAAATTTCAACTCACCAATCATGGAAATTTCAAATTCTTTTTGTATTTCTTCTACAAATCTTTTACACATGCCTTCATTTCCACCAAAGATGATATCATCAACATATACTACTACTATCAAAATTTTGTTACCTTGCACTTTGAAGTAAATATTGTTGTCAGCAGAGCCTTTGCTGAAACCTTTTTGTGTCAGGTATCCATCCAATCTTGCATACCAAGCTTTGGGAGCTTGCTTCAGTCCATACAATTCCTTCCTCAACTTACAAACCATATCCGATTTGTCTAATAACTGAAATCCTTTAGGTTGTTCCATGTACAATTCTTCCTCCAATTCACCATTCAGAAATGTTGACTTGACATCCATCTGATATACTTTGAAATCCTTGTGGGCAAAAAATGCCAGAAACATCCTTATAGCTTCCATTCTAGCCACAAGGGAAAATGTTTTTTCAAAATCTACGCCTTCAACCTGTGAGAATCCCTTGCATACAATTCTTTCTTTATTTCTTATAACTTCACCATTTTCATTCAGCTTATTCTAGAGCACCCATTTTGAGCCAATTACATTCTTATTCATAGGTCTAGGAACTAATTCCCATGTCTGATTCTTTTCTATTTGTTGCAACTCTTCTTTCATAGCTCTAACCCAACTCGCATCTTCACACGCTTCACACAAAGACTTAGGTTCTATTTTAGAAAGTAAACACAAGTTTACCTCAAATTTTTCTTTGCTTCTTGTATTCACACCTTCACTCTCATCTCCAATTATCTGTTCCTCTAGATGATTCTTCTACACATACTCAGGAGTCTTAATAGAAGGTTTCAGGATGTCTTCTTCTTCTCCAATCTGTTCTTCTTCCTTATCCTTATTTTCTTCAGGCACATGTCCACAGATAGTATCATCAGGTTCAGCTTCACTTATCTCAATAGGTTTGTGCATGCCCTCATCAACTTTCACATTAGCACTCTCAAAAATATTCCTTAATGTTTTGTTGAAGCATCTATATGTTTTGTTGGTAGTGGAGTACCCAAGAAAAATTCCTTCATCACATCTAGCATCAAACTTCCCAAGATTTTCATCATCTCTTTTAATGTAACATCTGCTTCCAAATATCTTAAAGTACTTCACAGTAGGAGTCTTACCAGTCCATAACTCAAAAGGATTCTTTGTGCTATTCCATCTAATCTAAACTCTATTAAGAACATAAAAAATAGTGTTTATTGTCTCTCTCCAGTACACATTCAATACATTTGACTCCATCATGGTTCTTGCAGCTTCTTGTACCATCCAGTTTTTCCTCTCAACTACCCCATTTTGCTGAGGGGTCCTCAGAGTAGAAAAATGTCTTTTTATTCCATGATCTTCACAAAATGTATTAAATTCACTAGAAGTGAATTCTCCACCTCTATCAAATCTCAAACATTTGATTCTTATATTTACTTCATTTTCCACTCTTTCCTTTAACACCTTAAACCTATCCAGAGCTTGAGTCTTTTCTCTAAGAAAAGAAACCCATGTCATTCGAGAATAATCATCAATAAGGAGCATGAAATACCTATCACCATTTAGGCTCCCTATTCTAGTCAAACCATAGAGGTTAGTATGAATTAATTCTAGTGTTCTAGTAGTAGATTTCTCTTTTCCCTTAAAACTGCATCTTGTCTGTTTCCCTAACTGAAAACTTATTCAAATAGTATTGGCAGGCTTTGTGATTCTAGGAAGACCTCAGACAACATCTCTTGAACTGATCCTAATGAAATTATCAAAGTTTATGTGTCCCATTCTTCAATGCCACAACCAACTTTCATTGATTTTAGATACAAGGAACTGACCATCAACACCCTTAAGTTGATAGATGTTTCCATGAGTTCTCCTTCCAACAAAAACCATATCTCTAGATCCTTTTTTGATTTCACAAGTATTATTCTGAAACACAAGTTTAAAACCATGGCTACACATCTATCCAATACTCAAAAGGTTATTCCTCAAACCATTTACATAATATACATTATTAGTGTTCTGAATTCCATCAAAACTAATAGAACCCTTTCCAACAATCTTCGCTTTTGAATCATCACCAAACATGACCAAACCACCATCATACTTTTCAAGTTTAGTGAACTTAATTTTATCTCTGGTCATGTGATTAGAGCACCCATTATCAATAACCCAATAGTCTTTATCCTGTCTAGCATGAAAGGCGGTGACCAAAGTACCTTCCATCTCACTCTTTTTGTTCTCCGAAGCATTCTTTCTTGCACATTTTCTAGGGTTAGCAGACACAAATTTATTCTCCAAATCTAAAACAAATAATTCACTATCATCACCCTCATAATCAAATTCATCATCAGAGATTCTAGCTTATTCTTTAGCATAATACAAATTCTTATATTTCCTTTCCTTTCTATCCTTATCTTTTTGATCCTTGTTCTTCTTATGTACAGCTCTAGTCAGACATCTTGAAGCATAATGACCAATATTACCACAACTGAAACATTTAAAGGGAAACATACATTTACACTTACTGATAACTTTCTTCAACTTCCTGGTAAAATTTTCTTCCAACTCATTAGAACCATCACTATTTAGATAATCTGCAGTCTTTGTTTCTTTAAATGTTATCTCTGTCTTTTCCTCTTTCTTTCCAAACTTTCTCATCTCAAATGCAGTCAAGGTGCCAAATAACTCTTCTTTAGTATACTTCTTAGGATTATACATTTCTTCAATAACGAAGATCTTATCACTGTAGCACTCTGATAGGGTTATTAGGATCTTCTCAATTATATCTTCATCAGTCAATTCACCCCCTTGATTCCTAACATCATTTGCTACAAGTTCAACCCTCTGGAAATAGCTTTCAAAATATTCACCTTCTTCCATTTTCAAATTCTCATATCTGTGCTTTTCCATTAGCTTCTTTTTCAATTTCACTCTGTCATTTCCTTCATAAAGATCTTCCAACTTCTTCCAAAATTCATAAGCAATGTCCACAAAAAGAACCTTAGTTCACTTAGTTTTAGATAGAGCATTGAAAATAACATACCTTGCCTTCTCATTCTCCTCATAAGCAGAAACCTCATATGTAGTAGTAAGACCACCTATCAAAGCAACATACTTCATCTCAATAGCCTTCTAGGTCTTGTAACCAGGATATATAATATATCCTCTCATCTCCACTTTCCAATCACTATAATCAGATCCATCAAACATAGGGATCACCAACTTATGTGCCATCATATCTTCCTTAAGTGGTTAATCTCTACACTAAGGAACCAAAAATCTGATACCAATTGTTAAAAAGGCGTAGGACAACTAAGAGGGGGGTTGAATCAGTTGTTACCAAATTTAAACTCAAAACTTCAACACTTATTAACTTCACAACCACACTATTCTTGTTGGATGCTATGGATATGGATGCTGATATGTGGTTGTCATTGATGTCAACACTATTAGCATTTGGTGTATTAAAGGATGTATATGTCGAGGATATTGAGAAAATTGTAAAAGGAAGTAATTTTAGGTTCCCAGTGGAACTGTACAAGTCATGAAGGTGTCTTGTTCTGTACATTGAAGATTAGCTGGTGTGGATTAAAGGGTTTATTGTTGAATGTTTCTAGATCATCTACCAAAAATTTTAGAGGTTCATGCAAAGTTTTGATTGTGTTGTGGTCTGATAGTGTTTTTGTGGTCTCTGTCAATGTTCCTAAATCAATATTGTGTGATTCTATTAATCTCATTTATTGCAGATTCTTCTCTGTTGTTTCTTGGTGTTCTCTGATGTCTCTAGATCATTCTCTATCTTTGTGGTATGTCCACATTAATTGGAGAGCTCGTGGTTGAAGATCTTTTCTTGCTCATGTTCAAGTTTTTCATTTTCTTGGGCGACATGTTTGTGGTAGCGTGTTGTGGATCTTCATGGTAAAATTAATTAAATCATTTTTGTGTTGGAGATATTAATTTGGGTCTCCACTATGTTGTGGCCGACCTTGGTGGATTCGCATTAAAATTTTATTTGTAAATTTGGGCCGACATTAAAAATATGTTTTATTTTCCTGGTCGACTAAGTTGTGATGAAATCTCATGTAGTGGATATATAAGAGTGATTGTTTCATCGGTGTAGTGTGTAAAAGGTGCTCATGTGCTCCTATGTGTGAATATCATTCGATTGTAGAGAAAAGTGTGAAAAAGATTGAGTGAAGTGTGAAGAAGTTTTTCTAAGCTTAATTGGAACTATAATCAGGCTTGTGCAGAAGCTATTTTTTCAGTTCGTACCCTTTGGATTTTAATCCTATTCTATATTGTCGGGTAGTGAGCCCCTTTTGTAATTGAGCAGTGAGCTCTAGGCAGTGTGCCTGAATGCATGTGCATTCCCCTTATTATTTCTCATTATAATTTTAACAAGGTATAATCTTGTGGACTAACATCCACCATGGTTTTTCCCCTAATAGGGTTTCCACGCAAAAATATTGGTGTTCTTTATCTCTCTGATGTTTTAATTGTTTGTGGTTAATTGCTTATTCATCAGATCTAAGATTAAGTTAAGTTAAGTTAGAAAATTTTAAGTTTCTATCACAACTGATTCACCCCCCCCTCTCAGTTGTGTGTCCTTGTTTTTCCAACAATTGGTATCATAGCAAGTTCCTTTGAAGAAGTCTAAAAGCTTGAGGTGATCTAAGATGGCAACATTCAAGAAGGATAGTCTGAGATTTGATGGTACTAACTACTCATTGTGGAAAGTTAGGATGCAATGTCATCTAAGATGTATTGGTGAAGCTTTTTGGAAGATTAAAAAAGATCCATATGTTATTCCTCAAAATGGTCCGTCCACTGCTGATGAGATCAAAGATGTTGAAAATAATATTAGGGATATTGAAGCTCTAGTGAGTGCTCTAATAGATTCAGATATGGCTAATGTGATAGGATTGTAGACAACTCATGATTTTTGGATGAAGCTAGAAACCTTGTATGAAGGAGATTAACAGGTGAAGATGGCTAAGCTATAGAGTTTGAAAGGCAAGTATGAGAATTTGAAGATGGGTGAAGATGAAAATATCACTTCTTTTATGCAGAGTAAATGAGATAGTGATGGGTATTAGGTGTGTTGGTGGTTTTTTGGATGAGGATGAAATTGTGGCTAAGATACTTAGATCCTTTCCTCCCTCCTACAAAGTGAAAACTCATGCTATTGAAGAGATCATATCAGTAACAAAGATGACAAGAGACATGCTGGTTGGCAAGCTTGCTGCTTTTGAAATAAGTGAATTTGGTGAATCTACACCAAAGACTGAATCTGCATTCAAGGCTACTGTATTCAGATGTAACAGGAAAAGATATAGTCTGAGAGAGTGTTCCATAAAGGTATCCAAGTATGATGAAGAACTTAAACAAATTGAAGATAAAGAAAGAGAGGTGGAAGAATTGGAAGCACTGATTACAAAACAAGGAGGAGGAAAAGGTAAGTATGAATATGTATTCCCTATTAAATGTTTCTCTTGCAATAAAATTGGTCATTTTTCATCAAGATGTCTTGAAAGAGTTCCTAGATCTAAGCCTAAAAAGTATAGATTCCAAAAGAGATGTTACTTTGTTAAAGAAGCAGTGACTGATGATGAGTCTAATAAAGATAATGGAAATGAAGATGAATGGGTTTTCATTGCTACCATTGAAGATAATCCTGTGGCTACTAAATCTATTAAAGATGAAAAGGCTCTTGCAACCTAAGTTGAAGAAAAAGATGAGTGGGTCATTGATAGTGGATGCTCACATCATATGATCAGTGATAAAAGAAAATTTGTAAGTCTAGAGAAACATGACGGTGGGGTTGTAAGATTTGGAGATAACAATGCTGGTGTGATTCGTGGTAGAGGATCTATTTGTCTTGGTGGTAAGGATAACACTGATAATGTTATTTATGTTGAAGGCTTGAAGCACAACTTGTTGAGTGTTGGATAGATGGTGCACAAGGGCTATGATCTTCAGTTCAAAAATGGAAGATGCAAGATACACGAAAGTTCTAGGAATATGATTGCTATAGGTAAACAAACAAAAGGTAATATATTTCACCTAAATATAGCTAATGGGAGTTGTTTAATTTCTTAAGTAGATGAAAGCTAGTTGTGGCATAGGAGGTTGTGTCATGTAAATTTTGACAACATTATCAAGATAAGCTCCACTCAAGCAATAAGAGATCTACCTAAGTTAGTGAAGCCTGCTAACACAATCTGCAAGGAATGTTAGATGGGTAAACAAACTAGAGTCTCCTTCCAGAGAAAATAGTTTCATTCAAATAATTTGCTAGAGCTGCTACATACTGACCTTTGTGGTCCCTCCAGATTCAAAAGTATTCATGGATAAAGGTACTTTATGCTAATTATTGATGATTACTCTAGAATGATATGGGTTTCTTTCTTAAGAGAAAAATGTGAAGCATTTGAAAAGTTCAAAAGTTTTAAGGCTATGGAAAAGAATGAGAAAGGTCTAAAAATCAAGTGCCTAAGATCTAACAGAGGTGGTGAGTTCACCTCCAGGGAGTTCAACTCTTTTTGTGAAGAGCGTGGAATTAAAAGATAGTTATTTGTTCCCCAAAACCCTCAACAGAATGGAGTTGCAGAGAGAAAGAATATAATGATTTTGGATGCTTCCAGAACAATGATTATGGAAGGAAATGTGTCTCAGATGTACTAGAGTGAAGTGGTAAGCACTACTATGTATACCTTGAACCAAGTAAATGGTAATGGTAATTCTAGTAAGACCCCTTTTGAGTTATGGTCTGGTTACAAGCCTACTGTTAAATATTTCAAGATCTTTGGAAGCAAGATATCAAGAGAGATGATGATATAGGAAAGTTTGATACAAGAAGTGATGAAGGGATTTTCCTAGGTTACTCCACTAAAAACAAGGCCTACCGATGCTATAACAAAATACTGAGAAATATGGTTGAAAGTGTAAATGTTAGAGTTGATGAGGACTTTGTTAAATCATCCGGATATTGTGGTTATGATTCTGATGAATACAATACTAGCAATGGGAAGAATTCTCAGATTATTCCATATGTTTCGGTAAGCAACCTCAATTTGTTCCGGTAAATCAAGTCAGTTAGGAAACACAGACAAGTGGAAGTGTAGAAGAAAGATCAAAAGAATCAAAAGTTCAAGAATGTCCCAAAACCCCAAGATATGTAAAACTAAATCATTCTGATAGTCAAATCATAGGAGATAAGAATAAAGGAGTGCAAACTAGAAGAAAGATTGTAGAAGAATATTGTTTGATTTCCAAGATTGAACCTAAAAATGTCACTGAAGCCTATCAAGATGAACACTGGTTGGAAGCTATGAAGGAAGAGCTGACATAGATTGAAAAGAATGACACATGGATACTGGTTCCCAGGCCTAAAGACAAAAATGTGATTGGTACTAAATGGGTGTTTAGGAACAAGCTGAATGAACAAGGTGAAGTGGTCCGAAATAAAGCAAGACTAGTATGTAAAGGGTATTCTCAAATGGAAGGTATTGATTTTGAAGAAACCTTTGCTCTTGTTGCTAGAATTGAAGCTGTAAGGTTATTTCTTGCTTATGCTACATAAAAAAAACTATAAAGTCTATCAAATGGATGTGAAGTCAACATTTCTGAATGGAGAATTAGAAGAAGAAGTATACATTGAACAACCAGATGGATTTCAACTAACTGACAAGGAAGATATGGTCTGATGATTAAAGAAAGCTCTATATGGACTCAAGCAAGCCCCCAGAGCCTGGTATGCTAGATTGGAAAAATATTTACTGAAGCTTGGATTCACTAAAGGTACTGCTGATAGCAACTTATACTTCAAACTAGATCATGATAATGAGTTAATTATAGAAGTTTTTGTTGATGACATCATTTTTGGAGGAGATGACAATCTATGTATGAAGTTTGCTGATGAGATGAAGAATGAATTTGAGGTGAGTATGATTGGAGAAATGAAGTTCTTTCTGGGATTGCAAGTTACTCAGTTAGACAAGGGGATTTTCATATCTTAGTCCAAATATGTGAGAGAACTGTTGAAGAAGTTTGGAATGGATGACTCAAAACCTGTTGGTACTCCCATGGTGACTGTATGTAAGTTGACATAGAATGATGATTCTCCTAAGGTGAATCAAACTAGATATAGATCAATGATTGGTGGATTGCTCTACTTAACACATACTAGACCAAACATTATGAATGTTGTATGTATGGTTGCTAGATTTTAGGCTAATCCAAAAGAATCACATGTGACTGCTATGAAGAGAATTTTCAGATACCTAAAAGGAATAGTTGACTTTGGAATTTGGTATCCAAAGGATAATGATCTCACTTTGAGTGCATATACTAATGTGGATTGGGTTGGAGATGTAAATACATGAAAAGTACTAGTAGTGGTGCTTTCTTGCTAGGGAAGAAGTTGGTGTCCTGGTTGAGCAAAAAGCATAATTCCATTTCTCTATCTACTAGTGAAGCAAAATACAATACTGCTGCCAATAACTGTACTTAGGTGATATGGATGAAATAGATGTTGAAAGATATCAAAGTGGCATATGAAGAACCTATTTCCATATACTGTGACAATTCAAGTGCAATAAATATTTCAAAGAATCTAGTGTTTCATTCTAAGACTAAATATATATCAATCAAGTTTCATTTCTTGAGGGAGAAAGTGAATGAGAAAGAAGTCAGATTGGAATATGTGCCTACCAAAGAACATATTGCAGATATATTTACTAAGCCATTACCAAAGGATACTTTTGATTATCTCAGAGGAATTCTAGGGGTGATTACCCTTCCTGATAAGAACTAAAAGATGCATTTATTTGCATTGATTTGTGAGCTTCATTGCTATATTTTGATCCAGATTGATGTTTCATGTGGCTGCTACTCAAGGGGAGTATGTGAAAATATGTGGTTCAGAGCGTGTATTTGGAAAGGTCATTGTTACCTTTTCCATTGATTTCAAAGGGGGAGAAGTGCATTGCGAAAAATATTTCTAAGGAAAAGAGCCTTGTGGGGAGAAGAGTAGTTGAGAAAGTCAATGTGTTGGGTTGATGGTATTTTTCACATCATGTATTGCCATCAATTCCAAAGGGGGAGATTGTTGGATGTTGTGGATATGGATGCTGATATGTGGTTGTCATTGATGTCAAGACTATTAGCATTTGGTGTATTAAAGGTTGTATATGTCGAGGATATTGAGAAAATTGTAAAAGAAAGTATTTTAGGTTCCTAGTGGAACTGTGAAGGTCATGAAGATGTCTTGTTCTATATGTTGAAGATTAGCTAGTGTGGATTAAAGGGTTTATTGTTGAATGTTTCTAGATCATCTACCAAAAATTTCAGAGGTCCACGTGAAGTTTTGATTGTGTTGTGGTCTAACAGTGTTTTTGTGGTCTCTGTCAATGTTCCTGAATTAAGATTGTGTGATTCTATTAATCTCAGTTGTTTTAGATGCTTCTCTATTGTTTCTTGGTGTTCTTTGATGTCTCTATATCATTCTCTATCTTTGTGGTATGTCCACATTAATTGGAGAGCTCATGGTTGAAGATCTTTTCTTGCGCATGTTCGGATTTTTCATGTTCTTGGCCGACACGTTTGTGGTAGCGTGTTGTGGATCTTCATGGTGAAATTAATTAAATCATTTTTGTGTTGGAGATATTAATTTGGGTCTCCACTATGTTGTGGCTGACCTTGGTGGATTCAAATTAAAATTTTATTTGTAAATTTGGGCTGACATTGAAAATATGTTTTATTTTCCTGGGCGACTAAGTTGTGATGAAATCTTATGTAGTGGATATATAAGAGTGATTGTTTCATCGGTGTAGTGTGTGGAAAAGGTGCTCATGTGCTCCTATGTGTGAATATCATTCGATTGCAGAGTAGAGTGTGAAGAAGATTGAGTGAAGTGTGAAGAAGGTTTTCTTAGCTTAATTGGAACTATAATCAGGCTTGTGCAAAAGCTATTTTCTCAGTTCGTACCCTTTGGATTTTAATCCTGATCTATACTATTGGGAAGTGAGCTCTAGGCAGTGTGCCTGAATGCATGTGCATTCCCCTTATTATTTCTCATTATAATTTTAATAGGGTATAATCTTGTGGACTAACATCCACCGTAGTTTTTCCCCTAACAGGGTTTACACACAAAAATCTTGGTGTGCTCTGTCTCTCTGATGTGTTAATTGTTTACGGTTAATTGCTTATTCATCAAATCTAAGATTAAGTTAAGTTAGAAAATTTTAATTTTCTATCACAACTGATTCACCCCCCCCTCTCAATTGTGTGTCCTTGTTTTTCTAACAGTTCTATTATTAAAAATGAACATGAAATGCAGATAAAAAAAACCAAAATCAACACACTGAACACTAGATTTTACGTGGAAAACCTAATAAGGGAAAAACCATGGTGAGGATTAGCTCACAATATAAAGTGATAGAAAAACCAAATACAAAGGCTCATTGACAAGGGCTCACTGCTTAGAAGAGGACTCACTGTCCTAATACAAAGTCTCACTACCTACAGAAAGGACTCATTGTCCAATAGGGAGGCTCACTGCCTATAGATACAAAAGAAAACAAAAGATCCACCACAACAATTTACACACATTTGTAGCCTTGATCAGAAGATTGCAGAAACCTTCAACTCATTGCCTTCAAGAATCTAACATAGTCAAGTACTATTGCTAACTCACTTTTGCACACTTCTGCTCTTTTATTTGTGGCTTACTTTGTTACTTTGCATCCTCTAAATCTTTGCAACTTAACTTGCATTTATACCATCTTCAACCTTAGAAACTTTCTCCAAGGTCGGCCACATAAGCTTTATTTCATAAATTCAAATTAGGTCAGAACCTCAACATTCTCGTGGTGGAAAGGAATGAGAGTGGACCAATAAAACACTTAACCAAGACCCAAAAATAATTTCTTGGATCAACCACATGCTTCCTTAAATAAATTTAATTCTTCATATGAAGTGTAAACACCAGGTCGGCCAAACCTAATGAAAACACAAATGAACATTGATGTACATGCTTTCCAACAAGAAGATAACACATGGATGATGCAACACACTTCATTATGCATGATAACACATCTTAGATACTTCCAGATACATCCGCAACAAGTGTAACAACTTTCAAACACATAACACCTTCCATGAGTCCATCCAAACTGTGCAAACACATACAACAACTTTGAAACTTAACTTTTGGATCACCAAACCACAAGCATCTTTGCCAGAACCCAGAGAACACCATTAAAAGACACATTCCAGATCTGCAAGATCCTAAATAGAACATCAGAGGACTACAAAGCAAAAACATTTCTCCCAATCCACAAAAAGCTAACTCTGCCAAAACAATTCACACACTGGTGAACAAAAATTTCACATTCCTTCAAACCAGAAGCTACAAATCAATATATATCACCATCAGATCATCAACAATAACCCTTTAGATCCACACAAACATAGGATCAACATAGGAGAAACGCAAACCACATACCGGAGCACATTCTGAACACTTACATAACTCTAACTTCTCTCTTTATTAATTTTCTCAAAAGCACTTGGAAACCCATCATTTTAGCACATTTGCAACATCATAAGGATAGCTCCATGTACTCACAACATCTCAACTATATATGCACAATTTTCAACATACTGAGCTATGTTGACTTCAATGACAACATTAATGACAACACCACCAAACTTGCTCATACTTACAACATTATACACTTGCTACAGAGGGTTTCTGTGAACTTACCAAACAAAATAATAGCTACAAATTTTTCCCACTTGAACTCCCTTGCCTCTGGTATGCTAAGCTTTTTGAATAATTTCTAAAATGTCGTCAAGTCCCAAGTAATATTTGTTGTTGAGCTTGGTCGCCTCACTATTAATGTGAATTCATGCAAAATATTTCAGAATCTGCCCATATTTCAAGTTTGAATACATGGCATTGATCTTGGGAAATCGAATGGTGTAATCATTTAGTGCTTTGACAGCTTGTACCATAGTACTACTTGGTCATTTCAAGATGACTACAGGTTAGCACTAGCAGTATCGTCACCCTACACACACCCCTTTGGACTCCCGCGGGATGACTGGTTAATTCTAGCAGTTGAGTGAATGTTCACCACCGCTCTATCATATCAAGATAGTTGCGGGGTAGTAATAGCAGCACCACCACCCCACACACACCCCTTTGGACTCCTATAGGACAACAGGTTAATTCTAGTGTTTGAGTGATTGTTCACCACCATACCACAATGTGACTGTTTACCCCTTGCGGGGTTGCGGTTTACTTTAGTTGTTAACATGTTCTCACCGCCACCATGTAGTATTCATATTTAGTTGCCGCAGTATTGCGGTAAGCATTTTTACATTGACCTATATGTCTTTCCATCCCGTGCATACCTCTATTGATTGTTGCGATAGTGCAGTATTGGATTTTATTATGAATGCAATATTTTAGATATCATTTTATTGAAAATATTGAACAATTTTCTCATTTTGTAGTCTCTCAGTTTTAGTTTTCAGTGTCAGTCAGACCTAAGAGATCATTTCTTTATTTGTAATGGGGAGTCTTAGTTCACCTAATGTTAAGATATCTATATGTATTAATAAATCATAGATGTTCATTATATTTTTGCGTCTAGAAAACGTATAAGACATAAGAAATTATATTCTAACTAAACAAAATTAATTTCAAATTTTCAACCAAAGTAATAAAACTAAGAAGAATGATTGAACCTAACTTTAAATTCACTTCAAATCAGCAGTGAACATCTCAGGTTTTGTATATAATGTACTAGCAAAATAATGATGATTACATTCATAAATGTATCAGTAAAACAATAGTGAATAAGCATACCTATACTCAGATCTTTATTACATTCAATAATAAGTTAAACCATATATATAATCAAATTTTAGGTGACAACCTAACCTCTTAAGGTGACAAAACATCATCATAATCATTTGCATTACCAGTAAGATCAGAATCTTGATCATTCATGTCTGCATCTTCTTGATTTTCTTTCGCATCCTCATCTATGACATGCAATGTATTCTCTCTCCCAATCTCTTCATTGGTAATCAAAATTCCTTCTTAAAACACTCCATCATCGTCTTCATCCACATCTTCGAATTTTTCTTGTAAAGTAACATATTGCCCATCAGGCATTATATCAACAACTTCCATGATTTTTTTTGTTTTGAAGGAGACTCTATTTGAATGACATACAACCATCTTGGGCTTCTTACATCATCAATTAGAAATGATTGGTTAATTTGAAGAGGGGAAACATACAACTCATCCATCTCTAATAAAAATTGTTTTTTATTTGCACATACAAATCCATACTCATAAAATTATACTACAGATGGTTGGATCCACTTACATTTTAATAATATAGGACTATTTTCACAATAGTCCACTAGAATAATTTGTTGGATGAATCCAACATAAAATTTATTCTCAATTTCATGAAGAAATTCAACACTAACAACACAATCACAATTTATCTTTCTTTTGTCCTTTTCTTCCACTCTTAAATGACTACCATAGGCCCACATTCCACTGAAACACATAGCCCATAAATGTGGAGATCGTGAAAGCTCACTTTCCTTCATTGTTATATCTTGACCTTCTTATTTTGCATCCCTAACTGTATTAGCAATCCATTCTTCAAATTTTGGAAAATAATCACCTCCAATCAAATCAACATGATGTTTGCACCTTTGAGGTCGATGTTGCATCCAAGCTTTATTATCATCTTCATATTTTCTATATAGAATATTAACGTACAAATAGTAAGATTGATGATATAAATGTGTAAATGCAATTGAGTAAATAAATTATTGTGTTATTTTTTTTACCTACACCACTTATAAAAATATGAAAAATATGTTTTGAAGAATATAGGCATGTATCACACTTCTTTCTTGATGTGATAGCTTCAATCAACATCCATTTTCTTCCAATACTTCACTTGCAACTGTGTCTTCTTTGTCATCATCCCATACACACCGATTGAAATTTTTAAAATCCTTCATATATTCTATGAAAATCACATGGCCTCTTGCGTTGAATATCCCTCAGACATGCTACCTTCCGGTTTTTCCTCAATACGAACATTTTTTTCAAAACCTTCATATATCATTCTATAGGATACATCCATCTTGTTCTTATCGGGCCACAATGATTTAGTTCATATTGTAGATGTATCAAAAGATGCATAGAAATGTTAAAGATTGTTGGTGGAAATTCCCATCCCAATAGACAAAGGGCTTCAACAACCTCCTCCCTCAAACTATCAAAGTTCGAAGGATCTAATACATATAAACTCATTCTCTTTAATATTAGGCCCAACCTTATAACTGCCAATATTGGCCCTTTGGAAAACTTAATATATTTACCACAATAGGTAAAATATTCTCCATTATGACATGATAGTCATGGGTGTTTAGGCCTCTTAAGCCATTAATGTCAATTTGGCTTCTAATACTACTACTTACATATCCAGTGGAAAAGCGAGTTTGAGACATCAACTGTAAGAATTGTGCATGTTGTTCCTTTGTCCAAACATAAGGAGCACTAGGTTTTCTATATTTTTCATCATCATATTTTTCAACCCAAAGATTTCAACAAATCTTTAGTTGTCAAAAGTATTCATGTGATGAAATAGTATCAAAAGCACCAAAAATAGTTTCTATAATAGCATAGGCTATATTTTTCTCAGTATGCATAAATTCAACAGTATGCCTAATGGCTATATCCTTAAAGTATGGCAACTTATAGAATATGCACAAAAAATTTACACCACTTTCATTACATGGATCATATCTACTGCAAAAAATCCCATCATTTTCAATAAATGACATTCAAATGACATTCTTTTTTGTCCTTTCTCAACAATGTAATCACCTGTTATTAGCAATGGTGCTTCACGATTCTCTTCTTCACCATTGAACTGTGTTTTTTTTTTACGATATGGATGATACATTTTAAGGTAAGAACGATGTCCAAAATAAATACATTCACGTAAACTTCTTGAGTGCCTCACAAAATCCTTAAAGTTGCAAGTGGGACATCCATGGTATCCATGAACACAGACTAGGAAATGTGCCATATGCAGGAAGATCATGAATCGTAAACAATAAGGAAGCTCTTAAAGTGAATTTGATTGAATTGCAATCCCTTAAAGATTGAATTAATTCAATTCCTTTCCAAAATTTCATTAGCTCATAATATAATGGCTCTAGATAAGCATTATTTGTATCTAAAGTCACACTTTTCTTTCCTGGTATAAATGATAACATTAAGAAAAATGGTTTAGTTGCTAACCATGGAGGCAAGTTATAATTTATTAAAAACATTGGCCAAGTTGACCATTTAGTACTTTGATCTGAGAATGGGTTCACGCCATCTAGAGCCAAACCCAACCTTATATTATGAGGATCTTGAGAAAAATTAGGCCATCTGTTATCAAATTCCATCCATGTCTTAGAATTAGGAACATGTCGTTTTCCATCAATGCTCTTATTGTTTGCATGCCATTGCATAAGTTTAGCAATGTCTCTGCACCTATACATTCAAAGTAATCATGGGATTACTGGAAAGTGGCGAAGAACCTTTCTAGGAACCATAACTAATTTCAACCCTTCTCTATACCTTGCTTCATGAAGTTTTAGACATTCACTCTCACTTGCAAGATTCTTGAGAAATAATACACAATCATTCACACATATGTGGATGTTTTCATACCCTAAGCCTAGCTTAGTGATTTCCTTTCTACATTGACTTTGTTTTGTTGGAAATGTGGAGTCAAGTGGTAGCAAAAAACTTAATAAAGCCAATAATTGATCTACACTCTCATTTGTCCAACCAAACACCACTTGCAAGTTAAGAATTTGAAGGATTGTTGTCAAACAACTTAACCTACAATTAACATACAAAGGATTTGAAGCATCCTCCATAAACTTGGCCTAATCATCATTTAGACCCTCATTCAACATTCTATCAACTTCAAACCCTTCATCTAACATTTTTGCCTCTTCATCTATGTTTTTTTCCTCTTCATCTCTCACACTCTTCCATTCTATCATATCTTTGTAATAATTGAAATTCCAAGGGCTTATACCACTATGCCCCTATCTTATCATATGTCAATAAATCTGACTTCTTTTTTTAACCTTTCCACCAAGATAGTCATTACATGGACATGGATATTTGTCCATGTCACTCTCATCGGCTATTCTCTCATCAAATGCATGGTATTTCATCCTTTGACATTGATCCATCTATAATTTTAAGACATAGCAACAAAAAATTGTAGAATAAAAGACAAAAAACTATTTTTTTAATTGAAAGGCATTTCCATAGCAATAGGGTTATAGAGAGTTTAACTAATGAACTGTAAAAAATAGATTTTTGAAGTTTATATTCAAATTGCTGATTACATTGCATTACACATCTTTCAAACTTAAAGCATTACTTCACATTGCATAACTAATAACTAGATGTTGATAGATGGAAAAATTTCAATTACAATATAATATTTACAAAGTCAACCTAAGCAGTTATGCAATTACTTCACATTGTATAACTAATAACTAGGAGCAGCTGCCAATCGCATTTGCTTGTCATGGCATTCCATGAGACCATATTTATTTGAGACATTTTTTCAAAAAGTTCATTGCCTTGTCTATGCTACCACATTTTTCATACATGTCTACCAAAGCATTTTATCAAATAGTTCATTGCCTTATTTCTATGGCTAAAATCCTAAAACAAGTGCTTTCGAACAAGCTAAGGATGCTTGGAAAAAATCTATCAAAGCATAATAGTAAGCAATAGCATAGACAAGGTAGTGAACTGGCTAAAAAAATGCCTCAAAGAAATGTGGTCTCGTGGTGATGGAATGCCATGAAAATCCATAACAATTCTCTTTTCATGGAATTCGTCATGGCATTCCATCACTATGAGACCACATTTCCTTAAGGAATTTTTTCCGAAGTTCATTTCCTTTTCTATGCTACCACATTTTTCATACATGTCTACCTAAGCATTTTATCAAATAGTTCACTGCCTTGCTGCTATGTCTAAAAGGAAAAAGCCTAAAATAGGTGATTTCAAAAAAGATATGGATGCTTCAAAAAAAAATATCAAAGCATAATAGTAAGCAACAAGCTATGTTCTCATCGTTTTTTTTTTTTTTTGGCACGAAAAATCAACGTGATTTTATTTGCATTTTTTTGCAGGTTTTAAATGCATTTTTTTTTGGACAATTTTGCTATTTGAAATGGGGAAAAATCTTTGTGGTCAGTTTTGTGCACTTTTTAATTGTAGGATTCTCATAGTTAGTGAAAAAGGTAGTGTTCATGAAGGAATGGAAAATATGCATAGAGCCTTTCAATTATACCAGTACTCTATAATGGCATTGAATCATTTAGCAAACTATTTTTCTTCACAGGGCAACATTTTCTTGTGGAATAGTTGACTAAGATAGCTCTTGTTTCAACTAACCACCCTCTCATGAAATTTCATTCATATTATAATCTTGCATGATCTTATCATAGTAAATGTGATTATGACACCACTTGTCAAGGAAAGCTAGAGGCCACAAGATTTTGTGGATAGGTTCAATTGAAGCTGGGAGATCTTAAGAGTTCTCTCTCAAATTTTGAAAAGGTTCTGGAGGTCCACCCTGAGACATGTGAGAGATTAAAAGTTGTAGGCCATATATATGCTCAGCAAGGGCAGGCAGAGAAGGCTTTGGAAATTTTAAGAAAGGAAATTCACATAGATCCACATGATGCCCATGCATTTATCAAGATGGGTGAGTTATTAATATCGTCAGACCCTAGTGCAACCTTAGATTCTCTTAAGATGCCAAAGTCTCTTCTAAAGAAGAGCAAAGAAGAAGTAACCATTCAATTGTTAAACAACATTGGGGTTCTTCATTTTGAGAGTGATGAACTAGAGTTGTCTCAACAAACTTTTATGGAGGCATTACAAAATGATGTTCTGCCTCTACATAAAAATCTATGGTCAGTGTTGTGCATTTTTTACTTGTAGGATTCTCATAGTTAGTGAAAAAGGTAGTGTTCGTGAAAGAATGGAAAAGATGCGTAGAGCCTTTGAATTATACCCATACTCTGCAATGGCATTGAATCATTTAGCAAACCATTTTTTATTGCAGGGCAACATTTTCTTGTGGAACAGTTGGCTGAGATAACTCTTGTTTCAACTGACCACCCTCTCATGAAATCTCATTCATATTATAATCTTGCATGATCTTATCATAGTAAAGGTGATTATGAAACCACTTGTCAAGGAATTCCAGAGGCCACAAGATTTTTTGGATTGGTTCAATTGAAGTTGGGAGAGCTTAAGAGTTCTCTCTCAAATTTTGAAAAGGTTTTGGAGGTCCATGGGCTGAGAACTATGAAAGCTTAAAAGTTGTAGGCCATATATATGCTTAGCAAGGGCTAGCAAAGAAGGCATTGGAAATTTTAAGAAAGGAAACTCGCATAGATCCACCTAATGACCATGCATTTATCAAGATGGGTGAGTTATTAATATTCTTTGAACCTAGTGCAGCCGTAGATTCTCTTAAGATGCCAAATTCTCTTCTGAAGAAGAGCAGAGAATAAGTACCCATTCAATTGTTAAAAAACATCTGGGTTCTTCATTTTGAGTGTGATGAACTAGAGTTGGCTCAAAAAATTTTTATGGAGGCATTAGGAAATGGCATTTGGGTTGAATTCATAAATAAAAGCCCCAATGCTAATTCTGTAGTTTTTCTTGTGCTCTTTAAGGATATGAAATTCTTCCATTGACTAGAAGAAGGTGGTGTTTCACTTGATTTACCATGGGATAAAATCACAACACTATTTAATCTTGATAGGTTGTTTGAACAGCTACATGATATTGAAAAATCAAATCTTTTATACAGGCTAATATTGTTCAAGTTTCTTGATTATAAGGATGCATATCTACGTCTTGCAACCATGGCTCAGGCTTAGAATGAGATCCAACTAAGCCTAGAATTGATTGGGGATGCACTTAAGGTGGATAAAAAATCATCAAATGCTTTATCTATGCTTGGAAAAATGGAACTGAAAAAAGATAACTGGATTAAAGCAAAGAAACAATTAAAGCTACACAAAGTGAATTAGATGCAAATAATTCTTATGTTGACATTTCAATTGGAAATTGGAATTATTTTGTATCTTTTTGCAATGAGAGGAGGGATCCAAAGGTGGAGGCATGACATCTTGAGAAGGCTAGAGAATTGTAATGTAAAGTGTTGGCATAGAGACCAGGAAATGTTTATGCTACAAATGAGGCAACCATTGTGCTAGCTGAAAGGGGTCAATTTGATATTGCAAAGGAAATTTTTACATAGGTATAAGAAGTTGTAGTAGGAAACATCTTTGTTCAGATGTCAGATGTGTTGGTAAATCTAGCACATGTTTACTTTGCACAAGGATAGTTTTTGTTCTTAGTGAAAATGTATCAAAATTGTTTGAGGAAATTATAATTTGGAACTGACACCCAAATTTTATTATATTTAGCTCAAGCACATTATGAAGCAAAATAGTGGAAAGATTGTAAAAGAGCATTATTAAGAGTAGTAGAATATTATTAAGAGTATTATATTGTAATGACCATTTTGAATTTGTGTTTAATGTAATGAGGGTTTTGAATTACCTTTGAATTCGCTACAGAGGGAATTCAAATTTGTTGTAGCAAACTCCGAATTCCTTGCCCTTTCCCACCTTTTCACAAGTCTCCAGGTCCTCTCTGAATCCTTATTGCCCATGCAAGTAGTTGCTAATCTAAACGCCTCATTCTAGGCTAACAAATGAAGCGAGGTCAAGCGAGATGAATGAATCTACAATGAACATGAATAATCACACCAATACATCGCACGCATGAATACTTTGCGCCAATATTTGGTCGAATTGTTTAAAAAAAAAAAAATCTACTTTGGATTTGATGACTAACTATTTAGTCATTTTTATTTCTGTGACTAAATAATTTTTTATTCAATGACCAAATTAGTCATTTATTTACTCATTTATAGCTGAGTTGTAAAAAATGAGTAGAATTTAGTCATTTTTAGTCACCTAGTCATTTATTTTCCAAATTCTACTAGTGATTCAAGAACAAGGAAGTAAAGAAATTATTAGAGAAATTTCACATTCAACATAGATTTTCTACACCTTACTATCCACAATCTAATGGCCAAGTAGAAGTGTTTAACAAGACCCTTGAGCTCATTCTTTGTAAAATGATTAATAAGCAAAATAAGGATTGGCATATTCAACTAACATATGCTTTATGGGCCTATCACATGAGCATCTGTATGTCGACGGGAACAAATCCTTACAACCTCATGTATGGTGTTGAGGCTATCATGCCTTTAGAGCTGGAGATTCTATCTCTATAGGTTTCCCTTAAAGGGTTAATTGATGATGAAACTTATCGAGCTAATCATTTGCATCAGCTATAGATGCTCGATGAGCACCGATTACAGGTCCTTGATCATCTTAAAGCTTATCAGCAATCATTATCAAGATAGTATAATCAAAGTGTGCTTCCTATAACTTTTAAGTTGGGAGACCTAGTTCTTTACGAGAATCAGAGAAATGTAAGTGCACCACCTGATCAGAGAGGGAAATTTAGTCTAACTTATTAGGCCCCATACATTATCATCTATGTGTATGGTTCAGGTGCCTACAAATTATCATCAATGGATGTAACACCCTTAAAAGAGCTCGTTAATGTGATGCATCTTCGTCGATACTATGTGTAGTGTCCAACATGTCATGTGTGTGGTGTTCACTCTTTAAGGGAAGTAATGTTGCATGTGTTGACATTATTCATTAACACATCATGAATTTTTTTTGTGTTATGATATGACCATGTGTGTGTGTGTGTCTAATATACATAAACGTGTCTTGCTATTCTATGTATCCATGCACCACATTACATCTTTTAAGGAAATCAGATCATTATTGTATTTAATTAACATACAACCTATAATGATGGGTTAATTTCAGGTTAGATTAGCATATTAGATCATAAAATAAAACCCAAAGAGCTATGAAGTACAATGAAAGCTAAAAACAAATGAAACAATTATACCAGTTGATTCGTGAAGCTTCCATGATTCACCTCCATAGAACCTTCTAACTTGTTGATTAAGTTTCCCTCAGATCAAGTGTGTGAGCAATATTTGACCATGCCAATGTCCTAAACAAGCTTTGAAGGATTTGATGACTATGCCTATGACTATGACAAATGACTATAATCAAATTAAAATAAGCTAAATGCAAAATATGCAATTAAAATCTAAGCATAAATGTTTTATAATCATGAAGTGGTGTGTTAGTCTAAAATGTGAGCAAAATTGACATTTTATAGAAAACGCAATTTTGGACGGACGAACGAGATTGAAAGTTGACAAAGCCTAAAATCAGTGGACGAGATTTCATGTGGCAATCTCTAATCAGGGTTAGGGAAAAATCATTAAATGAGAGGTCAAGATGTCATTTGAGAAAATCAAATCGGCGGTTGAGAATAAATGTGACAAGAAGATAAAGACTGCTTGATTTGTAAGATTCAAAAAATCAAAAGGATAAAGGTTGAACTGAAAAGCAGATTTGAAAAATCAAGAATTTTCTCAATTAATTGATTTTTGGAAGAAGATTACCATTTTGAATTAAATTAATTCAAAATAAGGATTTTGTGTGACAATAAATAATCTTTTTCAGATTATTTACCAAAATGAAGTGACAGTTAAGAATGTGATATCATTTTAAATAATTTAATTTATTTAAAATGAGGGAAATGCTAATTTTAGCAATTAAATAATTAAAGATAATTATTTAATTTAGAGGATTATGACCAATAATTAAATAAATTAATAAATTCATTTAATTATGAGAATTAGTGACATATTAAATAAATAAATAAAATTCATTTATTTAATAATCGAGAGGCCATAAATGAATGAAGGAAATTAAATAAATTAAGAAATTTATTTAATTGTAAGAGGACAATAAACCTTTAGTGACGTATTGAATAAATAAATATAATTTATTTATTTAATAATCATGAAGAATATAAGAGACATGAATTAATTAAACAATTATAAATTATTTAATTAATAGTTGAATGTGGACCAAGGTCATAATTAAATGTCCTAATTATGCTAGGACGAAAGTGGTAAAATAGAGCTTGTAGGCCTAGGTCATTTTTATGTGTGTACATTTTTCCCTCTTTGTCATAATGCAGCATGTCGTGTTGTAACAAAGAAAATAAGTCAAAAATATGCCCCTGGTGCAAAATAGGATGAAGAAGAATGATGAAGGAGGTAGCGGTATGCCCCCTCAAGAGGACAAATGTGTTCCAAGGTCACGGGTGTGCTCTCGAAATTGATGAGAAGACTAGAATATGAAGAGAAAAAGAAATGTTAGTGCAAAAGATATGGATGATGATATGGATGCAATGCCTATATGAGATGAGCGAGAGAAGATGACAAGACAGAAGGAGATGCATGTTAGTTCCTAGACCAAATCCTTCAACATATTACGATAGGACTTTAATATTTATTGCTCTTAATCATCATTGGGAAGATTATTGTAATAGCCAACAAACACCATGATATGACATAGATCAAGGTGTGCAAGGTTGTACCATCACATGAGACTAACAATCATAGACAAGGATGATCATGACTCATACTAAGAGCATGATTTCCCCAATCTTTTTGTCGTAGCAAACCACAAGCATAGAAAGACAAATAAAGACATAAAGACAAGTCATGAAACATTGTTGCTCCTCTAAATCCTGTTGCCAGGACATCCTTGAGGAACTAGCAACATGACTGCCTAAAAGGGACAACATGGGAAAATCATCATGATACGTTGCTGCTTCTCTAAATCCTATTGTTAGGACCTCACTGAAAAACTAGTAACATGATGAAAAATCCAAAGACAAGATAAGACAATCATGATACGCCGCTGCTTTTCTAAATCCCGTTGTCAGTACCTCGCTAAAAAACTAGTAACATGATGAAAAAGAAAAAGACAAGTGCCAAGTGTTTACCAAGTGTGTCTGAATGCCGAGTGTTCTGATGTCAAGATGTCAGGTTTGACGATGTCAAGATGCCAAGGTGTCATGTTTTGATGATGCCTAGATGATGAAATGTCGAAGATTGTCAAATTCAGGAAGGACACATCCTGAATGATGTTGATGTTGAGAGGATTGATCCTTAAATGTCAAAAGGGATCCCTTGAAATGCTAGTGACAGTGACAGTGATGATTCCTAGGAAGGACACATCCTAAGGCATAAATGACAAAGTTTGTTCTTTAGAAGGACACATCTGAAAGATACCGATGTTGAGAGGAGTGATCCTTAAATGTCAAGAGGATCCCTCAAAAAATGTCAGATGACAATGACGATGCCTAGGAAGGACACATCCTAAGGCATAAAAGACAGAGCCTATTCTTCAGAAGGACGCATCTGAAAGATAACCAAGAGTTGACAGTTTGACCAGTTGCAACAATTTTACTTGTTTTGACTGAGTTTGACTGAAGTTTGACTATATGTCAATATTGTCCTGCCGATATGATTGACGCGCTAATGAGATTTTCATGTTGAATAAATGATTTCCATAATTTGTTTTATGAGTTTTTCTATTTGGAAATGATTCACTTTGACTTGAAGACATTTTGATGTGTGTGTCAGTGTAGTGCCATGAACCCTAATGGACTGACCTAGTGTGGCCTCAGGAGCTCATCAATAGATGGCCTTGCCTACATCATACACTCAAAGACCTCATAGTTCGACACGACCAATGAATTTGTCTTGATGACCAAAGATTGTGTCATGAATTTATTTTGACAAACCTAAAAGGACTGACCTAATGTCTCGGGGACTAAAAAATGCGTCTTTCCTATGTAGAAAATGTGTAGAGACAATGTAGTTTAGAAAAATGACAAAGACTAATGGATTGTCATGATGGACTTTCAATGGAAAATGACTTCATTTTTCTTTCTTGAGATAGTTTGATGTTTATTGTGGTTTCTTCAAGACGTTTTTCAATTTTTAGGTCTTTTATCAGGACATTTTACAATGTTTTTGGTCTTTCTTCAGGACATTTTGTGATGTTTTTGTCTTTTTTCAGGACTTTTTGTGATGTTTTTGTCTATTTTTTTAGGACTTTTTGCGATGTTTTTGTCTTTTTTTTAGGAATTTTTGCAATGTTTTTGTCTTTTTTAGGACTTTTTGTATTTTTTTTGGATTTTTCCATTTTATGATTTTTTTTGGGGCTTTTTGTAATGTTTTTGTATTTTTTAATGGTTTAAGAGGATCATGACAAATGCATGTGACTGATTCCTACACATGAGAATCCAAGGAAAAAAATGATTTTGCCCCTAGTTAAGCTGAATACCAATTGATAGGTGATGACAACGTTGTTTGACGTGGGAAGGATGTATCCTGAAATAGCGTGAGGATGACAATAATGTGATGAAAGTATCGAGGTCTGCAGTCGAGCGTAGAACAAAGTCAAGTAATGTTTTGGATAATGTGCTTGTTGCATTTGGAATGACTTGGTTAGGACAAAAAGGGATGATGGAGTATCCTTAGACCGTTTGACAAGGGAAAGCTAAGATAGGTGACATACATGAAAGGATGAGAGGTGGTCTTGGTAAAGGATGGGAGACATGAGGCTAAGGGAATTGTCATATGATTTTCAAGGACTATGTCACATAAGGATAATGAGGTTATGTCAGCAATGACATGAAATTTCACAGATAATGTATGACCAAAGGATAGGCATGTCAAAAGTTTTCCCAAAGCATGATTTATGTGTGCCAGTTTTAGGTGGGAAAAATGCACGGAAATGATAGGGCTTAGATGGACGTAAATGTCATGAGGAAGGCATGGGAAATGAGACAACTTGCCTCCAAGTGTAAAAGTCGACATAGATGATTTATTTTACACATGATGCCTGTTTGCTAGGTTTTCATCATGGTACTTATCCAAGGCACCTGTTTGCTAGGTTTTCACCATTGGATGTGTAGACATCGAAAAATATACAGATTGATATCGCACACTCAATCCTGATCTATTAACATCGTTTCATCCTGAATCATCCCTCGGTCTAACCATTTAATCAAATCTCCTTGTCTGATTAAATTCATCAATATTCCTCTCTTAATTGAATAAATCATTTTATCTATTTAAGTCAATCTCTTTTGTTAATTAAATCAATCCATCTGATCTAATTATCCCTATTTAATTAAATAATTAATTTTATTTGATTAAATCTCTAAGGTCTATCCATTAAATTAAATAAATTAAAACCTTATTTGATTTAATCTAACACCATCTCTTTTAATTAAATAAATAAATAATCTTTATTTAATTAATTTCTTATCACATTCTTCTCTTATTTGATTTAAATAAATCCACAAATTCAAGTCAAATAGGTCACATCATTTAATCTCTCATTAAATTAATTAACCTTGATTAATTTAATCTTTTATCATGTCCCATCCTCTAGCATTTTCCACTTGCACATGAAAATAGATTTAATTCATTTATTAAATCCCTATTTTCCTCAACAAGGCATCTTTTTGGAATATTCTTCAAGTTTGAATTCAAAAATTCCAAGTTGACATGTACATCCAACAAGGCATTAACTCCATCTTACATGTCCTTTGCCTTGAGCCAAGTGGCATTCAATGCATTCTTTCTTCCCTCTTGCAATTCATTTCAACAAATTTTAAATTCAAAATTATGCATTTATTGGCACAAACCCCAAATCTTGCACATCCTTCATCCATTCATAGCTTGACAAGTGGCATCATGCCATTGGATGAATGTTCATCCCACATTGCTCTATTTTGGAAATTCATCCATCTTCTCATTCTATAAATAAGAGGCTAATCTCCTCATTTCATCATCCACAACTTGAGTAGACTTACTATACTCAAATATTTAGCAATATTCATCCATATCATTGAGTTTATAGCTAGGTTATGCAGGTTTTATCTTGGAGCATTCATCACTCTGCAACAAATTCGATCACTCTTCATCAATCTTTAGCATTGCATCATAGGAGTTGGGAAAGGGCCAATGTTCACATCAAATTGGCACCAATTCCCTCAAGAGATCAAGAATTTACATTTCTTTCATAGGATTTAATCTCTTTTGTTGATTTCTCATTGTATTGCTTTCATTTTCCTATTTAGAGCATTGATAAATGGATTTCTTGAGGAACCTAGATTCTAACTTGCATTTCAATCTTATAATGTGTTTATCTCTTGTGTTTTGTAGGTTTTAGGGGGATCTTGGTTCACATGATGAAATTTTTCTCTTTACTATTTTCTTGACATTTTAATTTTTTTGGTGTCACCAAGATGCCTGTTTGCCAAGTTTTCATTAGGGTGACAATGTTTTACATTTTTTATTTTTTCTGTATTTCTAATTTTGCGGATAGCCTGGATGATTTATATGACCACTGATTGTTTTGAATCCATTGACGGTGCCGATGTAGAGACCGGTGCCATGATATGCCAATAATGACCTTGCTGAAGGAGTTGTCTTGTCGGGATCATAGTGCTTGCATACAACTGATCGATGTCATTATGATCCTTTCTGATACTAGAGTTGGCCTTATCAGAATACGCACATCGCAATAGAGTGCCATGAGAGTCCTTATGGTAAAGAGTTGTTGCCAAGATGTGACAGATGTGTGACATGGGATTTTTGGACTTTAGACGAGATGTAGGATTATGAGAAATGATGGTAGATGTGGAAAGGTTGTTTGGACGTTTGGACGAATCACTTTTTATTTTCCAATCTTGGGATGGTGGATGAAATATTTTGGAGGGATGGCGTTTGGAACCAACACCTTTAGATGCCTTGCTTGATGACCATTTTGAAGGAGGTGGACATTTGTTGTATGTGGGAGTCCTCTTGTCTTGTGGCTCCACATTGTAATTAACTTTTCCCTTTGACATATTTTCTTTGCTTGATCCACTTGTCTTTGGGATCCATTTTAATTTCATTTTTCCATTTGTATTTTTGTTTAATTCAATGGCCTTTGACATTTGATTTTGATCTTTTGGTTTGTATCACTTTTTTCTTTTGTTGGTTCCAAAGGGAAGGTTTATTTATGGTGGAATGACGGTTTATGGTGTGGGTGGACGGGGTGTTGGCAACCACCTTAGGACAAGGACTACTCATGGACTCCATTTTGACATTTGTATCTGACAAGGTTTCCCCCAGTATTGAGGAGGTTCCATTGACATCGTTTGATTTGTTAACTGAAGAATAGCCAAGACCTTGATGTCTATAATTTACTTGGAGTTGTATTGGTTCTTGAATGCCTTGCTCATGTATTCCTAGTCCTTTTCCTTGATATCACATGCTTTGACAGATTCTATTTGCGATGAGGTATTTGTTGTTTTAAAAGCAAGATGCTAACCCATCATGGTATATGTGGACACTATCACTTGTAATGTTCTCATCTATGAGAAAGCCTGATTTGATAAAGAAAGATGACCCTAGTTGATAAAGTTTCTTAGCTTTATTGTCATGTTGGACATAATTCTGACTGATATCTTTGGTTTGATCTTGTGACATGTCAGGTTCAGTTGATTCTATTGGTGATTCCAAGTCAATGTCAAAACCGTCTTGATGGTCATTATCATATAGTCCCATGAAGTTAGCTATAGCTTCATCATTTGCAAATATGTCCATAGTAGAAGACTCTTTTTTCTAGAGGAAGATCGTCTATGCATCCAATGGAGGCAAGTGTCTCATCTTGGAAAGTGTTGATAGTCGGGGCCTAAATAGGGTCGTCAAGTGTTTGATCATAAATGGCGTAAAGGTCAAGGAGTGGATCGTTTTGGATTTCTTGGTCAATGGTAGAGTCTTGGTCAAAGATGGGGTTTTCGTGGATTTGGACTTCTTGGTCAATGGTAGGGTCTTGGTCAAAGATGGGGTTGTCATGGATGATATAATCTGAAATAGAATTGTTGTTAATGATAGGTGTGTTTTGGATGTCATGATTGTCTTGAAGGACTTCTTGAATGGACTTTAAGATAGGGTCATGGGATGGACTACCTTGATCCTGACATGAAGGTGATGTTATGATGTCATGCTTTGGGCTTTCATTTTGACATGTATCCTGAAGTTTAGACAATGGGATGTTCCTTTGAGTAATGAAAAAAAATTCATGACTAGATGTGGCTTGTGAGGGGGTGAATTGAAAAAGATTAATGAATGAAGGACTAGGATAGGAGATGGAGACTTGGATGGGACTAGTATGTGAAGGACTAGGATATAACATGGAGACTTGGACTAGACTAGTGTGTGAAGGAATGGGATAGGACATGGAGACTTGGACTGGACTAGTATGTGAAGGACAAGGATATGACATGGGGACTTGGATTGGACTAGTATGTGAAGGACTAGGATAGGGCATGGAGACTTGGACTGGACTAGAATGTGAAGGATAAGGATATGACATGGGGACTTGGACTAGACTAGTATGTGAAGGACTAGGCTAGGACATGGAGACTTGGACTGGACTGGTGTAAGGTTGACTAAAATAGGGCATGGAGACTTGGACCAAATCGATATGGTATGATGTGGGACTTGACATGAGTTGGTAGATGGTTGATAAGGCATGTAGACATAGATGGGATTGATAGGTGAAGGACTAGCATATGATGTGGAGACTTGAAATGGACTAGTGGACAGTTGGTTTCCCTTGTCAAAGTTAGGATAAGGGTGATTAATGTATGTTTTCTATGGACTAATGTCATGGATGGTGTTAAGTGGCTTTTGGTAGTGAGGGTAGACAGACGAAGGACTAGGACTCATGGATTGTTGGTAGGAAGGACATTGATTTTTGGTTTGGAGGAATTGTCTCTTAAAGTCAAAGGCTTGTTAGTATTGACCTCTATAGAGTAACTGGTATTCAACTTTACTATCAAGCCTATCAATATATTGTTGAAGGGAAGACAAGGTGGTGGATGTCATGATGTTGTTAAATGCAGAGTGATAATGACGTTTTTCTAAGGGAAATGACTAATGCAAGGTGATAAAATTGTCAAGAAAGGATGCCAAATGCCAGGGTGACAATGAAGACTAATATGAAAATGTTGACTAAGGAAAATGACCAATGCCAGGTCTAGATGCAAAATGAGGACTATGATGAAAGTTATGACAATATTTTTGGATTTTTTAAGGATAAATTATGCAAGGTGATGACTAAGATGACTTGAATGTCCAAAGAATGGAAATGCAAAGGTCCAAATGACTTGGAAGAAAGTTTCCTAACCACCCTATGCTTCTAGAAAAAGATGTTTATGGACAATTTGGACAAGTTTGACTTTGATTTCTAGTCTGTGACAATCTTGTTTTTGCCAGGAAAATGCGTCATTGAAGGTAGAAAATGTGTCGTGGTTTCAACAAATGCGACTCTAAAGTCAAATGCGGCACAAAACAGTGAATGTGTTTTAGCAGTTGCGGTGTAGGATGCAAAGAGTGATTTTTTTGCAATTTTGGTCAAAATTCTAAGTTGTTTGATGTTGACTATTTGTTTCCAGATTTGAAAGTGATGTTTTTTTTTGTTTGAATGTCTGAAAACACTTGGAAAGCACAATATTTTGTCCTTTGAAACAAGCACAATAAAGACAAGCACAATCCTAGGTTTGGCTAGGAAAATATTCGCTAGATTCCACGTGGGTTTCCCCAACCGCATATCAGTAGCGTGTGAATTTAGAAGCTTGGTTGCACATGCTCCCCCTTATAGTGCACTCTCTTCTCAGGCCAACCAAGCTTCCAACCCCCATGAAACTTCCATGGCAGATTGATCACCTCTACTATAGACTTCGAAGATGTGGATGCCTTCACACCAACCGGTGCTGCACTAGCAAATAGAAGGTTTTTAGCTACTAAACAATGGTGTTTAATTCAAGACCCCTGTTCGAGTGGCCATATATTGGGCGCAATATTAAGCTCCATTTAGGAGGCATTCCAGCCTGAAGAGGTTAAGCTCAACAGGGTTTTGGGGAGTACTACTTGGTCTGTATGACACATCCGCACTCATAATCTTAGGTTTTCCCTTAAGATTCACATTTATATACCAGTCGGGGGTAGCTTGGCTTTAGCTTCATTGCTAGTTTGAGTCACCTAGAGGTGATGAAATCCCCTAGCAGACCCAATTTCTAGAGGCAATAATCATTTCTCTTACACCCAGGATCGCATGACTGCGCAAGGGGAGAGGATACTTCGGTTATTGCATCAAGGTTACACAGGGACAAAGTGGGTCTAGCTTTCTGATCACCTAGTTTGCATAGGGTGAGAGCATAGTCGCCTACCACTTTCAAACACAACCAGACAGATTTGAAAGCATGTTCATTTTATTGCACCAAATGAAATGTTTTCTAATCTAAAAAAAATCACAAGCATGATGTTTAGAAGTGATAGTCTTGGACACTCGAACCTGCAAAATCACAAGTTAGAAGTTTAATCAAGTTGTCTTGGACCCACGAAATGTAAATGTCACATGCTGCCAACAAGAATTAGTAACCAAAAATCTCTAATCTAAAATATGCAATCTGTTAAAATCCTAAACTAAATTAAAAATTAAAAACCTAAACTAAATTAAAAAGTTAAAAATCTAAATTAAATTAGAAATTAGAAATCTAAACTAAATTAAAAAGTTAAAAAAAATCTAAATTAACAATCTAATCTAAAATCTAATAAAATCTAATAAAATCTAATCTAAAATCTAAAAAATAATCTAAAAATCTAATTTCTAAAATCTAATTTAAAATCTAAAAAAAATCTAACTAAAAGCTAATTTAAAAATTTAAAAATCTAAAAATCTAAAAATCTAACTAAAATAATTTAAAAAAAAATCTAATTAAAAATATAAAAAATCTAATTTAAAATCTAACTAAAAGCTAATTCAAAATCTAAAAATCTAATTAAAACTAATTTAAAATCTAAAAAATCTAAAATCTAAAAAAGCTAAAAATAATCTAAAAACCTAATTTAAAAGCTAATTAAAAAAAATCTAAAAATCTAAATTAACTAAAAAATCTAAGATCTAAAAAGTTAAATTTAAAATAACTTAGAAAAATTAAAAAAATCTTAAATCTAAATTTACATCTAATTCTAAATTAATCTAAATTAATAAAATTAAAGTTAATGAGAACTAAATTAATCTAAATTAATAAAATTAAAGTTAAGGCGAAGGTTTGGAAGCCCAGAGGAGACACAAAGTTTCCAGCAAATGATTCTTTACCTGTACCTGCAAAAACAAAAACAAAAAGAGACCGAAAACCATATAGAAATCTACAAGAAAAATGTCAGGTTCACAATTGTATCAATGGGTTATTTTTAGGTAAAGGTTAGCGGATTAGATTAATAATAAAACCCAAAGAGCTATGAAGTACAATGAAAGCTAAAAACAATTGAAACAATTATACCAGTTGATTCGCGAAGCTTCCATGATTCACCTCCATAGCACCTTCTAACTTGTTGATTGTGTTTCCCTCAGATCGAGTGTGTGAGAAATATTTGACCATGCCAATGTCCTAAACAAGCTTTGAAGGGTTTGATGACTATACCTATGACTATGAAAAATGACTCTAATCAAATTAAAATAAGCTAAATGAAAAATATGCAATTAAAATCTAAGCATAAACGTCTTATAATCATGAAGTGGTGTGTTAGTCTAAAATGTGAGCAAATTTGACATTTTATAGAAAATGCAATTTTGGATGGACGGACGAGATTGAAAGTTGACAAAGCCTAAAATAAGTAGACGAGATTTCATGTGACAATCCCTAATCAGGGTTAGGGAAAAATCATTAAATGAGAGGTCAAGATGTCATTTGAGAAAATCAAATCGGCGGTCGAGAATAAATGTGACAAGAAGATAAAAGATAAAGATTTTTGAAAATCAAGAAGATAAAGACTGCTTGATTTGTAAGATTCGAAAAATCAAGAGGATAAAGGTTGAACTGAAAAGTAGATTTGAAAAATCAAGAATTTGCTCAATTACTTGATTTTTGGAAGAAGATTACCATTTTGAATTAAATTAATTCAAAATAAGGATTTTGTGTAACAATAAATAATCTTTTTCAGATTATTTACCAAAATGAACTGACAGTTAAGAATGTGATATCATTTTAAATAATTTAATTTATTTAAAATGAGGGAAATGCTAATTTTAGCAATTAAATAATTAAAGATAATTATTTAATTTAGAGGATTATGACCAATAATTAAATAAATTAATAAATTCATTTAATTATGAGAATTAGTGTCATATTAAATAAATAAATAAAATTCATTTATTTAATAATCGAGAGGACATAAATGAATGAAGGAAATTAAATAAATTAAGAAATTTATTTAATTGTAAGAGGACAATAAACCTTTAGTGATGTATTGAATAAATAAATATAATTTATTTATTTAATAATCATGAAGAATATAAGAGACATGAATTAATTAAACAATTATAAATTATTTAATTAATAGTTGAATGTGTCGAGTATTGGCATAGTGTAATGGTTTAAAGGTGGCATTGTTGTTCTTGCCACCAAGGTTCAAACCCCATTGGGGTGGTATTGTTGAATGGTTGTATTCTGGTTCATAGCTCCGGTCAAAAGCGTTTACCCCTTAAAAAAAATAAAAATTAATAGTTGAATGTGGACCAAGGTCATAATTAAATGTCCTAATTACGTTAGGACGAAAGTGGTAAAATAGAGCTTGCAGGCCTAGGTCATTTTTATGTGTCTACACAACCATGTGTGTTCATTAAATTATGATAGCATCCAATGTAAACATATACAACATCCATAACATCAATATACATGAAGATAAAGAAGCATACACATCAAAAGCACACAATTCCATGATGTTGAAACCAATATATATATATCAAATGTCATATACATGTACTCGGCCACTACTGTAAAAAATGAGTAGCTACTGAATATGCATCAATGTCTATATAAAATATCTACAAAATATATATATATCTCGCTGCAAAACTGATGTACAAAATGGGAGGTCCCTATGGCTGCAGCACATGGCTCTTGGAGCCCTCTCACTTTGGTTGCTATTGTTGTGGTCGGGGGAGAGGTTGCACTCCTGAAATCCTGAGTATATGTGGGCACATCAGGAGGAATGGTCTATACATGGCCATGTTGTCACATGACCTGACTCTAGTAGTATGGTACAATAATATGGTCGTGACGACCTACAAGAAAATAGTCCCGCTGTAGGTTCCTGAGATACCTACCATCATCTATCCATCTAAAAAAGTGATAAGGTCTCCATCTAATCTGATCCAAAGCAAGTGTATCAAACTGAAAGTGCCAAAATTGTAGATCTCCATGTCTCCATTGCCTCGTAATATCATACCAGTGGGCCATGGGGATATGATATGTCTGTCGCTAGGGAAAACCGATCGGCCTCATACACATAATGTGGGTGAAATCCCACACCTACAACAGTGTGAACTTTGTGAGGTTACGATACTCATAGTGGCTATACCATCCCAACTCCTAGTATAGGTACACTAGCATGCTACACCCCCAGGAAAAAACTATCGGATACTCTACCATCTCACGAATAGTATGGACAAGGCCCTCGTGCAGGTGAGAGCCTCGTCCATCTATCATGATCCGAAAATCCATGGTCATGACCATCACTTAGTGTAGTAGGGGTGCAGTAGTCTGCGCCTGGTCATACCAATGCATGTAGATATGATATGTGTCATTGTCATTGTCAGTCTACCCCAAGTAGTAAAGGACTCCCTTCGACTACTCCCATGTTGATCAGGTGTCGTCGATAGCCACCCACCGTCCATAGATGGGTAGTATGAGAATTCAATATACATCCTCTAATGTAATCATTATCTCCCCATTGGGCAACTGGAAAGATGATGTGATGGCATCTCATTGCTCCATCAGGAATGTTAACATCCTCTTGTGGTAGCGCATCTCTGGCATGGTGAATGTATGCCAAAGATAGACTTGCTCTAGATGTGTGACCTCATCGTCACTAAGGCAGTCCCTCTGCTCACAAACCAAATGATAATCTCACCCACTAGGATGCTCCCGAATCTTAGGATAGTCCTGCAAAAAGTGGAAAAAATTCTAAGTCAAAACATGGAATTTTAATTTGAAAACAAAAATTCACTAAGAATTTTTCACGCCACGCAGACGTTTATGTGCCACGCATATGTCCTGATCCGCCATTGACACTTTGAGGACATCAACACATCCTAGGGATGAAAACGCAAAGATAGGAATTCAATGTGGAACCTAGATGATAGTGTGTCTTTTAGATGGAAACACCAAAAAAAGATGCTTGTGCAGCT
The DNA here is from genome assembly GCA_007258455.2 of Sequoia sempervirens. Lineage (NCBI taxonomy): Eukaryota > Viridiplantae > Streptophyta > Pinopsida > Cupressales > Cupressaceae > Sequoia > Sequoia sempervirens. Next base: position 291,780,263 of record VDFB02000017.1, read on the forward strand.
AAATGTGGAAAAATTTGCTAAAAACATGCTAAAATTCATAAAAAATGAGGTTTTGAGACCTACCTGGTCCATCTCGTAACCCTTGGCAATGTCATCCCTCATCTACTCCAATCTTGGCGCCTTGTACTCCCTCTTGCTTTGAATTTTGCTGACTTTTCTCTTACAAAGGTCAACAATTTGCTCACAGTGAATAGTGAAAATGACCCTTCTAGGGGCTCACCTAGGTATATATAGGCCCCCTAGGGCCCATTTTTCCTAGAGTTTGTGGCCCCCCGATTTCTTCTGAATTTACCCCACCTAGCTGGGGGAAAACTTAGGAGGGGGCACATAGTCACCTCTTGTCCATATTTTTCTTCTGAATCAATGAATTTTTCTTGATCATTCTTCTCATCGTTGTAGCTTCTTTCAATTTTTAAAAATGACCTAAAATTTGAGTTTTGTAAGTTATAATTTTGCACGATTTTTCACAACCACTCTATCACTATTTGTTGAGCTTGGTTGTTGGGGACACCTTTGGTACCAACTAGCTCGACCTTAACGACCTCTAAGGCATTTTTCCTTGGCATGCAAATCTATAAAACTCAAATTTGGGACAAATTTTTTTCTCTACTTTAGTGTGGCTGATTTTTCCCAAAAATCGAGCCCACTAAAGTGGGGGGAAAATGGAATGTCACAGAATATCACCTAGGGGAAATTCCACATTTTTCACTTTTTCCTAGCATTTATGACACCTTAGAGCATTGATGACAAAAATACCATGAGTCAGAATTTCATAATTCTGACCCCATGTAGACTAGTGACGAAGCAATAGAAGCCTAATGATACATTTCTCAAAAATATAGGCCTTGGATGCCTATGTGGCGTGCGAACGTCTGCACAGCGCGCTAGCATCCTAGTAGTTTTCTGAGTTTGAAATGAAGAATCTAGAATCTTGACTTTCTCAACACATGTCCTAACAGTCAAATTTCAGATGTAACGAGCCTTTTCCCCCTTCCATGCAACAAAAACCCCTCCTTTTCTCTCATTTTTGGGTTCATGTCATTCATTCAAGCTCTCTCTTCACTTTTCACTCTTGAGTTCTCTTCAAGAAATAAGTGAATCCAGGCCAAAATGAGGTCCTTCTAGCAGCTACAACTCTCAAGAAAGCACTCAATGGTGTGTATGTGTGCTCCAGAGAGGGTCTAGGCTCATGGGTAATGCTCTCCCTTACTTACTCTTTTCTATATACTTGCTCATTTACTACCTAGTGGTTTAGGTTCTACTCCTGAAGCAGGTTTTGCTTTCACCAAACACTTTGTCTACTTCATTTACACTCCTTTCCTATCTAGCTATCCATGGAGGTGGGAACACCAAAATGGGGGTCTGACTGAGGTAGACCCCTATACATCTCGAACCTTTTCCCCTCATTCTTTTGTGTGTAGGTTACTAAGAAGAGCTTGGGGTGAAGACCCAAACATCTGGTTGAAGGTAAATTTTCTCCAAGTTCTCCTTGTGCTTTACTCTAAGTTTCTACTTCTTGTTTGATTATTCTATTCAGAAGACCTTTGATCTGAGTTAGGAGGCGAAACTTTATTCTTCCCACTTGAGCACCAAATTTTTTTGTTGCTTAGGATGCTAGCGTGCTACTTGGACAACAATGTGCTACACTGGCATTCCAAATCTACGCTTCCATCCTTTGGCTGAAAGATTCTCTATTAGAGGCAGAAACCCAGAAGTTTTACTCCCTCAAGATTTGAAGTAGTCTTCTCTAAAGTATAACTTGTGTCCATTTCTTTACAATTTCTTCATTTTGTTTATGATGAGGTAGATAAGGGAAGTTCGTTCGTTGGTGATCTCTTGAGAATAAAGAGACATGTGTGTAGCGAATCCCTCTTATCTTACAAGTATTAGTTCTAGTGATTGAATTAAATGTTTAATTTTGTGACAACTGATTCAACCCCCCTCTCAGTTGTTCTATTCAACACATTTTGTAGTCACTTTAGGCTGTGAGCCTTTCAAGGATAGTTTGTCCTGGCAGTGAGCCCTATAATATCTTGTAATCGGTTATAATATATTGTGAGTTAATCCTCACTGTAGTTTTTCCCATTTTGGGTTTTCCATGTAAAAATACTTGTGTTAATGTGTTATGAGATCTTATTATTCCTTTTATTTTTTGGTTTACAATTGCAGCTAGATGTGTGTTGATAATTAGATGGTTAACAATTAATTGTGTTAGAAGAATAATAATTCACCCCCCTCTCAATATTCAGTGTATTCAAAAATTGGTATCAAAGCTTGGTTCCTCTAAATAAGTCTTAAAGCTTGAGGACGGTCCTAGAATTTGAATACATGGCTAACAAAAGCTATCTTATTCCTCCAGAAGAAACCTTTGCATCTAAGAAACTTCATGTTGCCCTTGAAGAATTGGAAAAAAGTGAATATGAGAAAGAATCTTTGAAAGGAAACCTAAGAGAAGCAAATGAATGCATCAAAAAATTAAGATAAAAATCAAAAAGTTAAAGGAAAGGCATAGAGAGGTCAGTGATCAGTTGAAAAAGGCTAATGAAAACATTGCTAGACTGAAGGTGCAAGTGGAAGAAAAAAAATAACTGAGGAATGTCAGAAAGATAAGATTTGGAATAAAATTGATGAATGTAAAGAGCTTGAACAAGAAGTGGTAGCTCTAAGATCTGATCTGGAAAAAGCAAAGGCTCATGAAGAAAAATTCAAAACAAGTTCTACAAGGCTAGATGAGTTGATTGCATTTCAGAAACCTTCTAAGGATAAAATTTGTCTAGGTCTTGAAGAAGGACAAAGCTCAAAGGAAAAAATGATTCCCAACAAAGTGAACAATCAAAGGAAGACTCAAGGAAATATTCAACAGATCATTAACCAAAGGACCAATACCAAAAGGATTCCTATTTGAAAACCTAATGCTCAAAGGTACCCATCTTTAAATGGATTTTTTTTCTCATGCAATAAATTTGGTCATAGAGAAACAAAATGTAGAAGTAGAATGAACCAGAATATTGGATTCTTTGTTGGACAATGCTTTACTTGCAATAAGTTTGGTCATAGAGCCATCGAGTGTAGAAGCTAGATAATGTTGAAAAAATTTAATGCTAGTAGAAGGATTCAGTCTTTTCAAGGCTACTGCTACACATGCAATATATTTGGACATAAGGTAATCAGTGTAGATCAAGGATAAATAAAAATCAGTTTGATCAAAGATATGTTGTGTACTACATTTGCAACAAACCAGGACATATCTCAAAATTTTGTAGAAGGAAAATTGGGAAGAAACCTAATCTAGAAGAAAAGAACAAACCTATGAACAAAGTGGATCCTAGTAAGGTGAGAAAATAAATGGAAAAGATTTGGAGGAAAAAAGAAGAACCTATGGAAAAGGATGAGTCAAATATATCTATATCTACATACAGTGTAGATACCTCTTCTAAAAACTGAACCTAGTAATGGTTTCAGGGGGAGCAGTTACAGAGAAATCTAAAAAACCCTCGATATATGAGGTTTCAAGCAGTGACGCGAGGATATGTGATGTAAGTCATCATTCTGAAGCTATTGAAGATGTCTCTGGTAGAAAATAGGCAGATCCAAAAAATTGTAGAACCGTTTTAGGTTTATAGTGTGCTTTATAAAGTGTTTGTCAACTTTTAAGGTTGGAATGCATTAAATGTGAATTAGCGAAAAAAATTAAGTAATAAAGCAAGAAACTAAGCTGAGCTAAAGCACATTTGCACAATTGGGAAGAAGCAGAGTGAGCCAAAGAGAGTTGAAGGTGATTCAAAGTGTTTTGCATCAAAACCCTAGTTTTTGACAAGCATAAAAAGGTATTTCCCATTGTCTGAATTTTGTCAATTCTAAGTTGAAGAAACTTTGTGTTAAGTATATTCAAGTGGTTTGAGGAGAAATGGCCACTCCTACCATTGTGGAAATCTCTAAGAGACCTCAACCCAGATTTAGAATATTTTCTTGGAAAGTCTATGATGTAGACCTCGTGGGTGCATTCTCACACATTCCAAGAAATGTGTTACCCCTTAAAGACACAAGGACATATATTCATGGGAAGCTAGAGGAATTTAATCACCAAGAGCTGAAGGATTTATGGGACAATTAATTGATGGGAGAGGATCTATTGCTCAAGCCAAAATATGAAAACCTAGTTCAGATGAAGCTGAATGTTTGGAACTAGTTTCCAAACTTTTCTAGTGAGAGTGAGGAATTTTTTTTTAGAATGGCTCTCAGTAGGGTACATAAATTTTTTTGTGAAAAAATGTACCAAGGGTAATCAACAAGGAAGCGATTCAAGCTGTAACTAGTATTTGTGATACTAGATCCATTCTAATTCTAAAGGTTGTGAAGTATGATGTAGTCATGAAGCTGACCAGTGCTACATTTGATGGAAGAGATTTAACTACAAAATCTATTGCAAACCCTATATTCAAGTATGCTACCATCATGATTGGATAGAAAATTTATTTCACAAACTGAGTGAATTCTATTTTTTCTATGACAATTCACGCCACATTTGAAATGGTAGAAAATGGGAAATATTTTGATCTATGTGAGATACTTAGGCCTCAACTTATGGAGAACTTGAACATCAATAAGGAAAAGAAACACCCCTTTAAACTTGGAACTTTAGTATTTTGTCTACTATTCTATTTCCTAAGGGAGTTATTGGGAAGGAAAGACATAATATGGGAGCGCAATAGGCCGGTTGCACACCAAATTTTTGATCATTTGCATAGTCTAGGAGATTTCAGGGCACAACACAATGCTCTGAATTCTTTCTTTGTAGTATTCTAGAATGAAATGCATGAAATATATTATCAGATTCCAAGGATCCTAGTGAATAACTATGAAAAGGAGATAACCTTTCTTGTATCTACAAATGAATGTATTATAGAGGTTGTTGAACCTAGAATTCTATTGATTAAGCCAATGGGATATGAACTTGATGAACAATTGGAGGAAAGATAAATTGAAAGGATGTTGAGCAGTCCTAGGGATCCCTCTCTACCTAGGCATGGAACATATGAAGAAAAATCCAATGAAGTACATTTAGAGGCTATAGCATCCAAGAGAAGAAAGAAGATTGAAGCATTCTTCCAAGGAAAAACTTTCACTAAAGATGATATAGAATAGTTAAAGGAGGATCTTGATGAAAGAAAGGCTAAATATGATGAACTTCCCTCTGGACCTTGTAAATCAGGAATATTATATTCTAGTGTTGTACCAAAACCTATCTCTAGTGTTGGCACTTCTAGTACTACTAATATTGAGAAGGGAAAGAACAAAGAACAAAGTTCCCTTGCATTAGTTGATGTTGTTTCCCCTACCAGTCCAAATACCTAGGCATCTAAGAGAAAGGACATACCTCCTGCTGCACCATATGTTGCTTCAGGAAGAAGAAGAGGAAAACAAAAAGCTAACAGGAAATAAAATTTGAGTGATATTGTTCAGGAAGAAATAGATTTTGAAATAAAAGAAGAGCATCAGCTGAAAAAGAACAAAAGGAGTAGTACCTCTAGTGAAAAAGCTCAAACCATAGTTGATATCTCTACGGATGAAGAGATAGAGGAAGAGGAGGATACTTACAGAATCCATGTACATAAGAAGAAGAATGAAGAAGGTTCATTTGATCCTATGGAGGACATGCCTAGATCTCCTATGGTAAGTGATCAACCATATTTAGATCTAGGAGCCTTAGTAAATAATTTGATTGACAATGATCTCATGTCAATTGCTAAGTTATTTGATAAAGTTAATGATGAAGGAAAGTAAACTATCATTAATGCATTATTTAGTATATAGTCATCTACAATGTAAGTGTGGAGACTATATAGACCAAAGTAACTGAAAGTGTTTGGGAATAATTAGTACATAGAAGGAAAGAGGTTGTAAATGTTGAAGACAAAATGAATAATGACACCTTAAATTCTTGTGGTTCATGTATTTCTAAGATAGAAGCTTCCAATCTACTAAAAGAATGCTCTACTATGTTTAGAGTCAAGAAGAGAGTTAATATGCTAATGATCAAGGAGCAAGAGAATATGAAAAATGTAAGACAAGAAACCCAGGATGTAATCAGACAATTTGCAAGGAGTAATGGGGCAAGAAACAACTCTTCATCCCATACAACTCAAGCTCAAATGCATGTTGATGCTACAAAAGTGATGGATAATCTAGCCTTGGAGAATGTTGGTGAGACACATGTTTCAGAGACCCCTTCCCCTCCGAATGATATTGAAGAAAGAAACAACAAAATATTTGATGATCAACATTGTGTGAACCCCAATCCTAATACCTCCAAAACAATAAGAAGAAACACATTAGAATATAGAATGCAAGCAAGAACAAGGATTCCCCATGAAATCCATTTACAAAGCTCAAATTAGGAAAAGAAATGAAGAATACAATGAAATGACAATAAAAGAGATTGAATCCTAATTAAAAAATTGGCCCTTTCCCAATTCCTATGATATAAGATTGATGTGTGATGATAATTGATACACTCCGTTGATGCTTGATGAGTGCTCCAATGGAAAAACCTGCATAACCTAACTAAGATTCAATGATAATGGATGGAATTTAAGCAAATATTCGCCGAAAGTACAGTAAGTTTTACTCAAATTGTGGATGATGAAATGAGGAGATTAGCCTCTTATTTATAGATGAGATTGATGGATGAATGTGGGTAAAAGCACAAAGTTGTGTCACACTTTATAAAGGAAATAGCCAACGTTGGTCCAATTTTTAAACTTGAGTCACTAAAAAGTGGCATGTATATTTTGAATTTTGAATGATGTAAACTAATAAAATATATATTTTTTTAGTATATTTTATGTTTGTATTTTAAAAGAAATAAAATTTTAAACTAGTTTTTAATAAATTAAAACAAAAATTTAGTTGTTGATAAAATGTTGAAAAATGAAGTTGCATGGGACGCCAAACTTTTTATAGTAAATTTTATTTCTTTTCTTTCAAAATTTTTGTGTGTATTTATAACTTGAAAAATTAGTGCATGGATATATTTTTTTCCAATTTTTATAAATATATATTTTTAAATAAATATTAAAATGTGCATGAATAAAAAAACAACTGCTTTCATCGGATGTCAATTTCATATTAAATATTTATCTAAAATGAAAA